>JAZAYU010000037.1:2549125-2922639 GCA_038501625.1 Corbicula japonica | reverse complement strand
TTTACATGGGTTATGTTCATACTTGATTAAGGTACTAAATCAATTAGTTGCATTGTATCTGTCATGTCCATGATTACAAAGTATTCATATTTTTATTATATAACATTTCCAAGTCATATGAATTACCCAGTGAAAGATATAGTTGTTTATAGAGGCTGCACAGTATAAAAACTTTGAATAATAAAAAAAATTGTCTCTGACAAAAATAAATGTGACAAAACTCTAGCTCAGTTTTTTTTTCATTTTTCTGAAATTGTTTATTATTACACATGTAAAGTAAATGTGTACCTAACCATGCTTGTTTCTTAGAAATATTGCACTTATTAACTCCCCTTTTGGGGAACTGCAATCCCCAAAATAATGTGTGATCTTGAACTTTGAGGTAGAATTATTGTTTTTTGATGCAACACTGAGTTTCAAATAAAATATATGTTCACTGCCAAAAGAAAGTTACAAGAAGCTTAAAGTGATTAATAAAATATAAATGATGTCATATGAATTTAACTTTTTACTAATGACAGAATTTGAAAACAATCACTATTACCAGAGGTCAGGAACACACGCCTGATGTTCTCAGCCTTAACCCTTTACTCCATATATACGCATTTTTAAGCATGTACAACCAGTGTAGATCCAGATCAGCCGGCACATCTGACAAGTCAAAATGTGAACAGTTTAGATCCTGATTAGACAGCACAGATGTAACTGTTCGCCTACACAATAAGGATGTGTCTGTGGAGGAGGGTTAACACTTTACTTCATGAGATATTGCTGTATGCCAACTGGTGAACAGTCTAGATCTGGATCAGCTGACACATCATTCTGTGTCATCTGATCTGGATCTACACTGTTCACTTTAGATTTATTGTATTAGGTTATTTCTGACTAAGAAGCAGTCATGGGACAGAGGTGCCTGCTGATCTGATGCTACACGGGCGGGGCATGTGATTTTACTCATGTTGTGGCGAAAAGGGTTATGCATTTTTTCAGTATTCTCAAATTTTCCCAGCTGTTGTATTCTGCAGCATTTTCAGACAAACTAAATCGAACATGTAGTCCCTCTTACAAGAAATTTTGTGAACCTTTCAATCTCTTAAATTCAATATTCCAAGATGTGACGAAAAAGTTAAACAGGTTTTCGGCCTGACTTTAATGAAAAAAAAATTCTGGTTGCTTTCATCATTGATTGTTTTTATCAAACAATAAGCTTCAAAAACCTGGCTGTTGAAAAACCACATATAGTAAGAAAATACTGCAAGTGTGTACCAGTGCTGGTACTAAATGGTTTAAATTTCCATTAACATACTGTAAAAGTGCTCTATTGACTTTTTGTTTATTGATTTAAAATTCAATCTTGTTGATTTACAGTTAAATTTCTTGTTTTTCAGAAACAAAGAAAAGTCAGTATATTATCCTTTTACAAGTTACATCTGTTTACTTGTTTAGCAAAAATGTTGCGTTTACAACTTTATTTTTGTTTTCACTTTTGAAGAAAAGATGAATCCTAGGTTTTGTTTGTCCATCTGTAATGAAAAAGAAAATATTGTTGGCTACATGTATATCTTTGTCATTGCTTAACTCTTTCCTCAATATATACACTTGTTTATTATGCCCCCGCCATGAAATGGCGACGGGCATTAAGAGTTGCTCCTGTCCGTCCGTCCGTCCCTCCTTCCGTCCGTCCGTCCGTCCGTCCGATATTCTCGTGAACGCAACTCCTACACTACTGGTCGGAATGTAATGAAACTTGACCACAATGCTTGGCCTGATATGTAGTTGTGCATGAAGGCGGGTTTTCGCTCTTACATGTTCCGTTCAGAAGTTATTGCCCTTTGATACTTCCATTTACATTAGTTTTAATAGGAGTATATCTCGTGAACGCAACTCCTCCTACACTACTGGTGGGAATTTAATGAAACTTGACCACAATGCTTGGCCTGATATGCAGTTGTGCATGAAGGTGGGGTTTCGCTCTTACATGTTCCGTTCAGAAGTTATTGTCCTTTGATACTTCCATTTACATTAGTTTTAATAGTAGTATATCTCGTGAACGCAACTCCTCCTACACTAACGGTGGGAATTTAATGAAACTTGACCACAATGCTTGGCCTGATATGTTGTTGTGCATAAAGGTGGGGTTTTGCTCTTACATGTTCTGTTCAGAAGTTATGGCCCTTTGATAATTCCATTTACATTAGTTTTAATAGGAATATATCTTGTGAACGCAACTCCTCCTACACCTCTGCTGGGAATTTGATGAAACTTGACCACAATGCTTGGCCTGATATGTTGTTGTGCAAAAAGGTGGGGTTTTGCTCTTACATGTTCTGTTCAGAAGTTATGGCCCTTTGATACTTCCATTTACATATCTTGTTTCTTATATTTTGTGCATTTTGCCCATAACTTAAAAACTACTTGAGATACTGCCTTGAAACTTGAAATATATTTTCACCATCAAAATCTACATCATAACCAACAAGACCCATAACCATGCTTCCAATATTTTCAAATTATGCCCCTTTTTCACTTACATTTTGTGTTAAGAAAAATATACACTTTGCCCTTAACTTTGTTTGGAATGGAGGGATTTCAAAATAACTTGGCACAAATGTTCACCATAACAAGGCGGTTTGTCGTGACTGTAGGTCCAAGGTCAAGGTCACTGTTACTAAAAATAGAATTTTCTTGCAAAATCCTGTCCGCTCCTGTTATTTCTTATTGGATTTTTAAATAACTTGGTATAATTGTTCACAATATCAAGACGGTATGTCACATACATGCCCAAGCCTTTAGGTCCAAGGTTAAGGTCACTGTTACTAAAAATAGAATTTTCTTGTCCAGGCTGTTAATTTGTTATGAATGGAGGGATTTCAAAATAACTTGACACAAATGTTCACCATGACAGGGCGATGTGTCACGTACCATGTCCATGCCTGTAGGTCAAAGGTCAAGGTCAGTGTTACTTAAAATAGAATTCTCTTGTCCGGGCTGTTACTTTGTTATGAATGGAGGGATTTCAAAATAACTTTGCACAAATGTTCACTATGACAAGACAGTGTGTCCGCACAATACCCAAGCCTGAAGGTCCAAGGTCAAGGTCACTGTTACTAAAAATATAATTTTCTTGTCCAGGCTGTAACTTCATTATAAATGGAGGGATTTCAAAATAACTTGACACAAATGTTCACCATGACAGGGCGGTGTATCGCGTACCATGCCCATGCCTGTAGGTCAAGGTCACTGTTACTAAAAATAGAATTCTCTTGTCCGGGCTGTAACTTTGTTAGGAATAGATTGATTTCAAAATAACTTGACACAAATGTTCATCATGACAAGATGGTGTGTCCCGAACCATGCCCATGCCTAGGTCCAAGTTCAAGGTCACTGTTACTAAAATAGAATTTTCTTGTCAGGGTTGTAACTACATTAGGAATATAGTAATTTCAAAATAACTTGGCAGAAATGTTCACCATGACAAGGTGGTGAGTTGTGTACCATGTCCATGCCTGTAGGTCCAAGGTAAAGGTCACTGTTACTAAAAATAGAATTTCCTTGTCCCGGCTATAACTTTGTTTTGAATGGAGGGTTTTCAAACAGAATTGGCACAAATGTTCACTATGACAAGGCGGTGTGTTGCGTACATTACCCATGCCTGTAAGTCCAAGGTCAAGGTCACAGTTACTAAAACTTGAATTTACTTGTTCGGGCTATAACTTCTTTATGAATGAAGAGATTTCAAAATAACTTGGCACAAATGTTCACTATTATATTGCATTTCATTACCACCAACTTCTTCACAGACATTTCCGTAATGAGAGGACAACAGTGCCACAAATACAAATAATTTACTTGATCATCAAGTTTATGCATATTCTTATAATTACTCGAACATCACTGTCTTTGAAATGCTATTATTCCCATCATTGCACTTTAGTATCTGGAAACGATGCATAGCGGGGGCATCCGTGTCCTATGGACACATTTCTAGTTCATGTGGGACCAGTGTCAATCCAGATGTTCCGTTCCCTTTTTGGTCTGAAATAACCTAATAAATCAAAAAGGAAACAGTGATCAGATGGCAACGATGTGCCAGCTTATTAGGATCTACACTGGTCACCCATGCCATTAAAGTTTGTATATGGAGGAAAGTGTTTATATTTTTCCATGAATTTTATTGCTTATCCCAACAGGGTCATGATGAGGCCAAAATCTTTAGGTTGCACATTTGGCAGAATTATGCCCCTTTTTATACGCCCTTTTGAAAAGGGACGTATTATGGGAACACCTGCGGCGGTCGGGCGGCGTCCACATGGTTTCCGCTCTCTAAGTCAGAGTTTTCATCCGATCTTTATCAAACTTGGTGAATATGTTGGTGGGCATAATATCTCGACCAAGTTCTATAACCAGCCATGCACTCCTGAATTATGGCCCTTGAATTGTCCAAAATTACTGTTTCCGCTCTCTAAGTCAAAGAGTTTTCATCAGGTCTTTATCAAAGTGAATATGTTGGTGGGCATAATATCTTGACCAAGTTCTATAACCAGCCAAATCCCCTAGGCACTCCTGAATTATGGCCCTTGAATTGTCCACAATTACTGTTTCTGCACTCTAAGTCAAAGAGTTTTCATCCGGTCTTTATCAAACTTGGTGAATATGTTGGTGGGCATAATATCTCAACCAAGTTCTATAACCAGCCAAATCCCCCCAGGCACTCCTGAATTATGGCCCTTGAATTGTCCAAAATAAGGGTTTACGCTCTCTAAGTCAAAGAGTTTTCATCCGGTCTTTATCAAACTTGGTGAATATGTTGGTGGGCATATCTCGACCAAGTTCTATAACCAGCCAAATCCCCCCAGGTACTAATGAATTATGGCCCTTGAATTGTCCAAAATTACTGTTTCCGCTCTCTAAGTCAAAGAGTTTTCATCCAGTCTTTATCCAACTTGGTGAATATGTTGGTGGGCATAATATCTCGACCAAGTTCTATAACCTGCCAAATCCCCCCAGGCACTCCTGAATTATGGCCCTTGAATTGTCCAAAAACTGAATTAGCGGTATCTGCTCTCCAAGTCGAATAATTTTCATCGGATCGTTACGCAACTTTGATGATCAGCATTTTGACGGGCGTATTTTGTGTCAGTTTGGCACTCTTGTTATACTTAGAGTTTGTCACAAAAACTTAACATTGGCTATTAGATCTACTTAGCAATTTCTTAATATTTCTTTATCAAACTTTCAAATTGTTTTTTATATGACAACATGGTTGTAATTATTTCAATATCTTTAGTTCAAGGTTGCATTTGAATGAGTTGTGTTCCTTTTTATACTTGTACTTTTTATTCTGACAAGTACTGAGGGTTACATAAGTTTTCAACTGAACACAGAAGTGCAGTACTATGATTACTGTTTAAATTTTAATTGATAAGATATTATCTGTACTTTATCTTCAAGTTAATGTGAACAAAATTAAGTTTCAGGTTAAAGAGATTTATTTAAAATGGGTATAACATCATTAACACTGATGACATAATAATATAGTACTGTGTCAGGACTTGGTTTCAACATTTTGCTAGCAGGTGACACACGTGGAACATGAAATACCAAATTCTAGTTTATTTATTTGTTTTCTTTGAAACCACTACAGATAGTAACTTCAAACTTGAAGTACATTTTCATCTCATAATCTAAATCACTTTCACTAAGACCTACAATTTTTTTAAGGTTATGCATCTTCTTCAATTAAGAGTTTGTGTTCAAGTTTTTATTCAGTCATTCCATCACTTCAACAATATGTAAGTGATTTATATGAATTAATAATAATTCTCTTTCATCATTTACTTGTTAATATAATTTCTGTTTGCACATGAATGTTAGGCAATAGTTGTTGTACTTCACTTCAAATAAAATAACTGCTATCTTAATATAAATTTTACCAAAACATTAATTATTTTCAAAATTGCAGTTATTGAAAATGAATAGAATAGTCATGCATGCTGTCCTCTTTTTCTAATAAATTCCTGACTCTTCTTAGTTGAAGCATCATGTAGATCCGGATCATCCAGCACATCTGTGTCATCTGATCAAGATCTGCATTGTTCAAACTTTGCTCAGAAATAACCTAATAAATAAAAAACCATCTGATCAGGATCTGCACTGTTCAAATTTCGGTCAGAGATAACCTAAAAAATCAAAAAGCAAACAGTGTAGATCCTGTTCAGACGGCTTAGAAGTGCCAGCTGATTTGGATCAACAATGTTTGCCCATGTCATTAAGGCATATTTTATTGAGGAAAAGGTTGAATTTTGTTTAGTTTGTCTTGCTTGTTCCTTTTTTCTTATTTTCTTTTCATTTTGTTAACCCTTTCCCAAAAGTAGTTTTATTAAAGTTTTTGTTTTTGTTCAAATCTTCTGAATTGCTGTCCAGTTGAAATGTTATTTAATTTGATTGTTCTATAATTTCTCTAACCACTTCTTGTTCTTACTACTAGAATAGTCACCTCTGATGTTCTTTTTCTAATGGGCTCTTGTAGGTTTGTTTAGGGTACTTTATATTGGTTATAGATCCAAATATAGCAGCAATTCCCCCCCCCCCCCCCCCCAGTGTGTTTATTGTTTTAATTTTTTTTAATATAACATATTATTGAAAAAAAAAACATTTTTATTTATTTATTTTTTGGATATTCAAGTTCAAAATGGAAACAAAAGTGTGTAATTTTGAGCTTATCATTAGCTTATGATAACAAAACAATCTTTAATATAAAGAATTTTAATGAACGAAAGATGGACTCCAAAATAAATGGGTGTCTTCAAATGCTCATAAGCAATCTATTACTGTGGTTCACAATGTCCTTCAGTTATTGATCAGAAATGGTTTTTTATTTAATGTCACTTGAACATTGACCTTTTGACCCCCAAAACAATAGATGTCTGTAGGCCAAATTGTAATTTATCAGAATCTAACTCTGTAACATAAAACTACATTTTTTCAAATGGGCATTAATGAAGATTTATGTCTGTTTGTTTTATGTGTCTATTTTTTTAAAGTTTGTGGTAGTAGGGGATGCTTGTGTTCCACATATGCAAAATGCTGGTAAGGATACCTAGAGCCAACAGCTTCTTCTAAGGTAGAGGATTTTGCTTGAAGCATACAAAAAATAGGGTTATTTTCCACTTGTTGGGACTGCAATAAGCCAAGAGGTTCTACTGCCCACACATTACATGGTAATTGTATACACTGACAGTTGTTTCAAGTTTGGAAAACGAAGTTTAAGCTAATATACATTGTTATTGTTGTTTTCAGCATTGAGTATGCCGTCTTCCAGTAACTCCAGTGCTGGGCCATCATCTCCCATCTCTGCTACAACACCAGTGGATTTCATTCAGAAACTGAAGTTTTATGTAATGGACCATACCAAGTCTGATCCACTGTCTATAACAACTGATCCTATTGGTGACATTGAACCAGTCATGTCTACTCCAACCAATCAGAGTGGTGAATCTAGTCATGTGACTGCTAAGCAGACTGATTCTCAGCCTGTGGTAGCTAGTGTAGTGTCTGGAGTATCAGTAACCCAGTCTGTGACTGGTCCAGTCCCATCAGGTGCAGGATCAGCATTTAAGACAGTAAACCGATCCAACAACCAGAAGAAGCCCAGCATGTTCTATGTGTCCCAGGTCCCAGAGGAGAGTTTAAAAGTGAACAAAGATACAAGTAAAGCAGACAATTCAATTGTTGAATTAAAAACTGCAGAAATAGAGAAAGTTCTCCCAAAAGAAAGTTGATGACAACATTTAAGTAACTGTATACGTTGTATCACGCCGGTAACCTGCTATTCCAGACCACATGCAGACACTTGCCATAGAATGAGTATTACCACATCTATGATAAAACAAAATAATCAAATATAATCATAAAACAATATCATATTGTATTTAAAGATTTGTTAGGATTTTTATTAAAAGGAATCACATAATCATTTAAGCATTTAAGAAACCTCAGAACAACAAAGTTTGGTCACTACTTTCATTAGATTGCCTATCATATGTCTGTTTGAATGTCTATGTATAATAATACAGTAAAACTCCTTATTAAGACCATCCCAGAATGACGACCACCTTGATAATGAGACCACTATTTTAGATAGCCTGGTTAAACTTTACTGGATACATTTCTTTCATGCACTTTTAATAAGTACTTTAGTAAACTCTAAATGATCTAGCTGTTGGTGTGTGTGGTCTAAATCAAGTTGTATGATGGCCCAGGGCCCAAGTTCATAAATCAGGAGACCAGTCTCAAATCTCTAGCATCTGATTGGCTGAAATGGTGACTGGTTGCCATTTCAGCCAATCAGATGCCTGAGATTTGAGACTGGTCTTCAATCTCAGTCTAGAAATCTTGGACCCAGGTTAATATTTAGAAATAAATAACAAAATATCCAGGCTAGCTTCCAGAATATCTTGATTTTGTGATTCCTCTGAAATGTTATACACATTGTGTAGTACACAGTGAAGATAGTGTGATTTGTTGCACTTTGTTGATGTTGTAGTTTGTCACATTTTTTATATAAAACAGCTTCAGACTGGCAACTATTGTTATAGTGTGCATAGTATACATGAAGTTATGCTGTAAAACTCTTGCTTACTTGAATAAGAAAATGCAATTATTATTTATATTTGTGAAATTACTGTTAATGCAAAAAAATAAGCAATTGTTAAAATATGCAGGAAATTCCATTTAACCCTTTACTTCATCTGCTATGACTTTTATCCCAAGGTTAAACAATGAAGATTCAGATATACAAGCACATCCATGCCATGGATCTGGATCTGCACTGGTTGCATATGCAGAAAAACCAGTCTGTACATATGAAGTAAACGGTTAAAATTGCAATAAATTTATCATGGCCACTGATTATGTTGTAGTTATTTCATATACACAAATGGTTAGTTTTTTAATTGCTTTTTTCTATTCTTGTTGAATATGTTCCATATCATTAAATTAAATACACTAGATGATAAAATATCTTTATCAATGGATATGGAGTTAAGGAATCAAAATTTAAACTATGTTTATACTTGAGTACAGCTGAAATATATAACATTTTAAATTAGACTAAGTAAATTTAAAAATGGTATTAACATTTTTTTGATATTTTGAATTTTATAACTCTTGCATTATATACTCATAAAAGTAAGTTTAACAAATATTTTTGGCCACATTTTAGCTTGACAGTTTTAAATATATCCAAAATAAATAATTGTTTTTAAATCATAAGACTGAAGCCATCAACAACTTTCTCAGTTAAACACCTTAAATCAGTTCTTTGCCTTTAAAAGAAAAAGTAGTTGAATGAATTCACTAGCAAGGTTCACTCCTTAGCCATTGAGAAATGCTGTAATTGTAATATACAATTATACTGTTGCAGTAATGGCCAATTTTAAAATAACCTTGTTTTTAATTGAAATAAGAACATCTTTCAGTGTTTTTAAAATGTACAAGTTAGTAGTTTCAGTCGATGTTTCTGTTGAAATTTAAACACAGTCATGTTCTTCCTCCAGGCTCTCACTAGAGGGAGACTTGGGAGAAGTGACCAGACTTCTCACTTCCTTGAGCTATGGTAGAAGTCACTTTGTATAGACTATACAGGAGAAGAATGCTGTTAACTGAAAACTTCACCATAATTCAGTAAAATTATGACAAACCTTTTCCCTGATTTGCAAGTCTAGTGAGAGCCCTGTTTCTATAACATTGTTATGGTATGATTTTAGTTGCTAGTATGAAGGCTCTATCCTGTGCTAAACTTACTTCTATCAGTAAAGAATTACTTGACGTGTTAGAAGTTTAGCTCAGTTTTTATTTTATTAGCTCACCTGTCACATAGTGACAGGGTGAGCTTTTGTGATCACCCTTCGTCCGGCGTCCGTCCGGCGTCCGTTCACAATTGTTGTCCACACTCTAGTGGTCATAATTTTTATCCTAATTCTTCAAACTTGGTCAGAATGTTTATCTCATTGATATCTAGATCAAGTTCGAAACTGGGTCATGTGACCTTGAAATCTAGGTCACTAGGTCAAATTATAGAAAAATCTTGTCCGCACTCTAGCAGTCTCAATTTTGGTGTGATCTTCTTTAAACTTGGTCAGAATGTTTATCTCAATAATGTCTAGATCAAGTTCGTACCTGGGTCATGTGACCCTTAAAACTAGGTCAGTAGGTCAATTTAAAGAAAAAGCTTGTCTGCACTGTAGAGGTCTTAATTTTGGTCCGATCTTTCTGAAACTTTGTCAGAATGTTTATGTCGTCGATATCTAGGTCAAGTTTGAAACTGGGTCATATGATCTTGAAATCTAGGTCACCAGGTCAAATTATATAAAAATCTTGTCTGCACTCTAGTGGTCTTCATTTTGGTGCAATCTTCTTTAAACTTGGTCAGAATGTTTATCTCAATGATATCTAGATCAAGTTCATAACTGGGTCATGTGACCCTTAAAACTAGGTCAGTAGGTCAAATTAAGGAAAAAGCTTGTCTGCACTGTAGAAGTCTTAATTTTGGTTGGATCTTCTTTAAGCTTGGTCAGAAAGTATATTTCGATGATATCTGGGTCAAGTTTGAAACTGGGTTATGTGACCTTGAAATCTAGGTCACTAGGTCAAATTATATAAAAATTCTTGTCTGCACTCTAGCGGTCTTAATTTTGGTCCGATCTTCTTCAAACTTGGTCAGAATGTTTATCTCAATGATATCTAGGTCAAGTTTGACAGGTGAGCGATTTAGGGCCAATTGGCCCTCTTGTTATCCCATGTGGGCACATGACGAGAGGTGTCTTCTGACAGATGAGCTCAATCCTTGAAATAAAGTTGAACAGACAACCTGTCTTATGATGCATTTCATGTAAAAATTAACATTAAGTCAATGTTTGTAATAAAATCACCTTCAGTTATGAGAAAATAAAAGATACCCATGAATTCTTTCCACAAATAATAATGTGATATCCCCAAAGACAGGTTTTCCTGTGATGTGCTCATAATAATTATAATCCATTACAGAAGGCTGTTATACCTCATATTGTTGTATTGTTTGTTCTTATATTTGCTGTTGTTTTTTCTGTGTTTTCTGTGATTAACAAAGTTAACCTGTATGCTGGAGGAATATGCATAATCCATGTTTAAGACATAATACATATTAGCATGTGATGAACATATTGATTGGCAGATATCAGATATCAAATGTTGATCACAAAAAATGATTCATTCAACTTCCAACACAGTCCCAACATTCACGAGATATCCCTGCCCCCACAAACTCCCAACACTTTGATCATGCTCGCACATCATACACCAAGGAAATCCCTGCAACAAAAATCTCTAAATCCAGATATCTGTGTTTTATGCTTCACTAGGTAGAAATGCTCAAAGATAACCTTTTACATCCTACACTAGAAAAATCCCTGCCAGTACAACATTCACTCATGTCTCTCAACACAGTGATCACTTTTGCTACATGCGGTATATCCCTACCACCACATATCCCTATGCACTGCTAGGTACAAACTCCATATGCACTGCTAGGTACAAATTCCATGTGCACTGTTAGGTACATGCTAACTGTGCACTGCTAGGTACAAATACCCAACACTGCAATCATACTTTTACACTGGAGTAATACCATTCCCTTCTACTCCCTACACATTGGTCACCTATGCTACACTATGTATCTCCCTGCCACCACTAATTCTCAACAGTAGTCTTGCTAGATCTTACAACAGGGAAATAGCTGCCCCAACAATGAACTATTTGGTGGCAGGAATTTTTCCCTGGTGAAGCATAAACTCCCAATTCCACCGCAGACTCGCAACAGAAAACTATATGCTACATCAGGGAAATTTGCATCACAAACTTCCACACCTCTATATCTCTTCCATTAGGAAAACCTCTGCCACAAAAATTCCTTACTTGCTTTTTAGTATCAGTGCAGTCTGATCAACATATTCACAAATCTGTTCCTTCAAAACACACCTATAGATCGTAAATGGATGTACTAAAACTGAAAAAAAAAGGCTAGAAGTTGCTCAAACTTGAAATAGACTGATAATGGTTAAGTAACTGTGATGCTTATTTAGTTAAATATATTGATTTCACAAAAATAAAACATAATATCAAGTACTGTGGTTTGTTTCTATTTGTCCGTCTGTGTTTCAGCCAGAATATTTCCATATGAAAGGTTTTTGTTTCTGTCTGTCCTTCATGAGCTTTGCTGAGTAAGTAGGAAGCCAATCCAGTAGTACTGGCCTTCAGGTTGCAGAGTTGAGCCGATATCATGGAATGATAGAATCGTTGTATTTGAAAGCTACTAACCTACACTTTCAGTTAAGAGGATCTGCAATGTCGTTTATGTACATAGCCTGTTGACCTAGTTGCTAAAATAGACATATTCAACATTGCAGTGGAAAAATTGTGATTACCTTAAGTTCATGATTCTTTTAATGTCCACCTCTCCCAGACAGTTTCCTTAAACATGAGACTCATTTTTTAACTCCCAACACCCTAAACTTATTGTCAAAATATGTGCCACTGTCAAAAAACTTTGAGTTAAGAACCGCTTTAAACAAATATGAAAAAAATGCATTATTTTCATGATTCTAATTGACTGTTTTGTTTCGTTCTACAACTTTGTGTGGGCAATAACATATTTACAATTTGTTGTAATAATTAACAAGAAATATCTTTAAAAAAGATAAACGGCGTTGATGGAAAAGATTTATATATACGTGTATATAAGAAAGAAAGAAATACAGAGAGGCGAAGCAGACACAGTTTAGTTATTTTATTTCACTTGTTATACATTGTAGCTGTTGACGAACCCTCCCTGCCTTCTTAGTATGACCTAGAGATTTAGCGACCGAATCATGACAACTCATAAATTTATTGAAAATGTCTTTCAAAAAATTTTTGAAGCTGTTGCAATAATTTCATACTGTGATAACAAGTCGATTAAAAAAAAGTTGAAATATGCATACCAGGAATTGCCACATTCAGAAAAAAAGCCTCCCCACACAGTCAAGAAGAGGGAGAGAGAGCATGGTTAATAAAATGATCAGTTTCAAAAAGGATACCACAAAGAATTAACAAAAATGAGAACCCGAGGGGTTACCGCCTTGAAACGGTCAATGGCAAATCGAATTGCCACAGGGGTTTAAACCAGAAGCAAAGCCTTACATTAAGTCTTGATCTACATTTATTCAGTTTCAATAAAATACCTCTTGTAGAGTTAGAACTCAAGATGAATTAATGAAATTTAATACATATAAATAATAACAGCTTGTTGCAAGAGCGAAATCTACCAACTTTTACGTAAATTAACTTCAAAAAAAGTGTCCCTTCTGAGTATTGAACCCGGGGACTCCGCTTGCGAGGCGAGAGAAGTAGCCATTACACTACAGATAACGTAACTTTCCCACTTGAAAATAACAATCAGTATCAAAGGAACTAGAAAGGAACCAGTAAGAACTAGAAATATATGCACTTTTCTTTCGTTTTACACTTAGTATTATACGCAAATGTTTACCTGACACCCAATAATATTCTATATAAAATTGTATTTAAGCCATATATATTGACTTGACTGGTTATATAAATTTTAAATATGTTTTTCTCCAATACAATTATCGCTTTTAAAAATAAAAATGCTCGAACATGTAAGTGCCAGGATATAAAATATAAAAATCGTTACGGTAATCGTAAACTACACCCACTAAAAACCAATCGAAATAAACTATTTGATTTTCCCGCAGCATAATAATCAAAATCCCACTAGATACCTCTCCACCCTGCTAGATGCCTCTCTGTTGTAAATAGCTACCAATCGAAATAGTTTATTTCATTTTCCCGCTGCATAATAATAGAATACGAGTATTATTTACAACATTTCGTTGGTCGAAAAACTAGGTCAAAAGTGAGCTTAGACAGCTAACGCTGAAAAAGGCACTTTGATTTAACTGATAAAGTATCAATATGCCATAAATAATCAAAAATAGCCCACACTATAGCTGTTTACAGTACATACAATCATACAATTGTTTGTTGTTAAGGCAGATTCTACTTGCCCATTTCGATATGAATACAATCGGAAATACATGTGTAGATGGATACGTTTCTCACCCAATTTTGACGTCAACAATTAAATATTATCAACATTTTACGAACATTGGTCAGAAAATGTGTGAGGATATCTTTATATAAACAAAATATTTCCACCTTGCCGACAACGGTTATTGAAAAACAATGCCATATTGAAGACACTCTGATTTCCTCTATTTTTTTTCATAAACTGAGTAGTTATAATATCTAGTTTACACCAATATTATTCGAAATATGCCACGAACATGCATCGGTACAAGTATAATATGATTTCAGTAAAATCTTTTAATGAAGGCGTTCTATGTACTTTAAATGTCTTAATTTTCGTTACGCGAGCATTTTTGGCACCGTTTTTACTCGTACTCCTACTGTCTTCGCCGCTATATAAGCGCGAAAGCAGACAGTGAACTATCGTTATTTTTTAACATACTATTGCCAGATGTTTACATTTTCGAAATATGAAATGAAAATGGGTGTCATTGGGAACGGAACATCAGGGAATTATTTTGCGTATGGATAAACGCCGAAGTCGAAATTGGGTGAGCAACGTATGAATTCACCACTAAGCAGGAGCATACACTCCTACTCGAATCAACTTTAATTTGTTTAACTGTTCTATTTAATTTGAGAGAGGGAGAGAGTTGCTACAACCGCTGAAACGAGGACATTTGTTCACCCGTTCACTCACGTAGTGAAGACATTGTTGGCAATCTGGGGACATGGCATCAACAGAAGCTATTTTCAATGTATAACATGTATCCGGCACAACTCGAGTTCTTGCGTAGTGAGGACAAATGTCTCCAGAGAAAAGTTTCTCACTCTCAACACCGTAATACGAACTCTAGCATGAATCTAGAAGTAAACCCTGTGAGAGACCAGGAAAGAAGGGACACGTCCTTACAAAAATGTTTCTCTGGTCCTCACAGTACACTTTCCTTACCCTGGACCATTTACTCTTTCGTCCCCACAGCCTCTCTAAAAATATGACTCGGAAACAGAAACGATGATCTATGTTTTATTTACATTACCTTCTACGACTTCGGTGTCACACAAGTTAAACGCCCACGAATTGTTTCAAGGATGAGCTTTTCGTCAGCAAACGTTGAACATTGCGATAGACCAGGATTGACGGAACACTTCCTTGGAAAAATTTACTCTCTCGTCCCCACAGACTCTCACTAGAAAATTAAATATTGTCGAACTGCCTTTTGTGTTTTTAGCGACTTAATTGATTCACAAAATGCAATGAGAATAGTTTATTGCAACAGTAGATATGGGTGTCCCTAGATAGAGCTACCAGGATATGGTGCAGGCCTGCCAAAACTTCTTCATTAAAAATCCGGAGATTTGTCGGAATACGATGTCAATGATGATGATGATGACGACGACGATGTTTTTGTTGTTTTAATCTCTTGTTCAATATGATTGTGACTGAACAAAAATGATGATGATGATGATGATGATGATGATGATGATGATGATGATGATGATGATGATGATGATGATGATGATGATAGTTTTCTCATATTCTTCTTTATAATTATATTCATCAAAGAATTATTTTAATGAATTTCGCCGATTTTGTTAGAAATGGTTATAGAAATTGTTCTAAAATGAGTTTTTGTCTATTTTATCATTCATTTTTTTTAACTTTCTGTTTACCCTGTTAAGACCTGTTTTTGACAATATTAGAATGAACATGTAATGAAAATAGATAAAGGCAAGTGTAACATCGATGCCCTTGTTAAGTTTATGACACGCGGTTATTGTTCAGTTGTGCCAGAGGCACTGTGGCAGCATGTCTCTGACCACGTCCTCGTTATCTCGTAATAAACAGGAAATGCGCTACTGCAGTAGAATAACTATTACGTTCATTGTACAACTTTTAAATTAGGTTTAACTAATCAATATTTCTTGCAATTTCATAGAAATCCGGAGATTTTGACTATAAATCCGGAGATCCGGAGAAGTAACATTAAATCCTGAGATTTCGGATAAAATCCGGAGATTTGGCAGTCCTGATGGTGAACTGTCCTCATTTTACGTCTGAAAACAGACGAGACACAGGAAAGAGATTTTGTGGTTTGGCTGCTCTTATAAAGTCACAGAATATTAAAACGGTTACATAAACGGACCACACCATAATGTCCTCGGTCAGAGGCGAGAGGGTCCATAAACTGGGAATAAACAACAACAACAACGGTTACATAAATTTCTGTTTTGTGAAAGTTTAAGAACTAACCTGTATTAACATTTCAGGTTTTTGGATTTGGTAAGATAGACTATACGAACTACGATTTTCGGCATGTTGGTTCTGAATACTACTTTTACTTCAAACGAAACGAAATCAATTTAATTTAGAATTGGGTACTGATCGGTAAACGGTTGACTGAAATCCAATATGTGCCACTGCACATAAAATAAATTGCCTTTCTAAATCTTTTAATATGATGTCCGACCTATTCATAAATATGTAAATTATGTAAAAATTTCTCACGCAGTGGGTATATTACATATTTTACGTGAATTTAATCGAAAACACCACAGGATCTTTTCAATTTTATTATGAATGCTTTTTCCCTTAAATCAATCGACGTTTTCCTATTTATTATATTATCATACATTTAGCATAAACATCGCATGAAATAAATGTATCATATTTAAGAAGCATCGTATCTTACATTGTTATTAAAATACCGCAGATTGGAATGTTATATTAAAAATCTGTAAAATGTATTCGAGAAGAACTTCCGGCACTCCCATTCTTCAAATAGTAACACAAATAGGACTTTATACAACGTTGGTGTTTACAGGTACGTTCAATTTGCTTATTCAAAAATATATGTTAATATTCACAATTACAAATAAGGTCGCATTAAGCGTTGTTTTATTCAATAGTCTGATTCAATAGTCTGATTAAGTCCGCAGTTGTCAGCATGGCAATACGCAGGTGGGGTCGGGCGCGATCGCGTTCGCCTTTTCCCTAAATTGGTCTAAACTCTTAAACCAAGTTAACAGATTTTAGTATGATTGTTAGGAGGGTGATGTGATCTATTCACCTTTGCTTCTCGGCTTATTTGTCGTGTATTTCAATGCACCTAAATTTTACATCAACATTTGGAAGCCATTGATGTCACATTTCTCCAAATTATTCCCACCATGAATTAATATATACTTTGTCTTTCTGTTTTTGTCCTTTCTTATGTAGAATTATGCAGAAATAATTATTATAAATTACTTACTTTTCAGGTGCACTTATAGGTTCTATGTTCCCTTATACAGAGAATTCTAACAGCATTTCCATATACAACACCATCGAAGTTGATGGGTCGCACAGGTTTAAGGGTAATACAATTTTTTAATAATTTTTAACAGCCTTTAGAGAGTTAAACTTAATGCTTGTTGTTACGCACTTGCTGTATGTCACGAATTATTTTTCGATCGGTTTCACATTGACATTTCGCGTATCCCGCTCTAGTGTAAACGAGCGAATTTAAACCCGGCGAAATGACTTATGCATTACAATGTCTTAACAGAAGAATACAATTGCGTATTATGCGTAAAATTCGTCATCACGAAATATAATGATACAGTATTAAAAGGTCTAAAGAGCCATAGTTTATATCCAGAGTTTTTTCATCATATGTTGTTCGATAAGATAAGGTGTAATTTAATGACTTTTTATACGTTGCTTTTCATTTTAGGGTTAGGGGTAACACAATACACTGGCCATCTAAAAGTCAAGGTTTTATGTTATATTGTTACCTCACCAAGCTTTTTATGGACCAGGGCGATTCATGTTCAGAAAACCTGGGGTCGTAGATGTGACAAGACGCTTTTTTTTAGTTCAGAGACAGACAACTCCTTCCCCGCTATCGGATTGAACGTCTCAGAGGGTCGAGAGCACCTCACAGCAAAATCACATCTGGCCTTCCGGTACATCTACAAACACTATTTTGACCAATATGAATGGTTTCTGAAAGCAGACGACAATACCTACGTTATTGCTGAAAATCTGAAATATTTCCTTTTCTCCAAAGATACAACATCTCCGACTTTCTTTGGTCACCACTTCATGAGTATCATCGAAGGCGGTTATGCGAGCGGAGGGGCGGGATATGTTCTCAGCAAAGAGGCGCTTAGACGCTTGGCGGAATTCGGAACGGATCACACATTGTGCAGACAAGATGGGGGCTCAGAAGATGTGGAAATCGGGAAATGTTTGCACAACCTAGGAGTAACTATTGGTGACTCATATGACGAGGAGGGCAGAAGTTTGTTTCACTGCTTTGATCCTCGTGCTCATCTTTTTGGAGATTTTCCATCGTGGTATACAAAGTTCGACGCCGGAGGGGCCCTTAAAGTGAGTGCGATCTTTCTGAAAAAGTCCCTATAACATTTTAACGGTTAATTCAATACTGCGAGTACTTTATCTATATTTAGAATATCTTAGCGCGTTCCTTATTGCAATCAACCCTTTCGGTTTATACTCTAATGCATTTTTGAATATCAGTAAAACTTTTGGACAGTTTCAAATGGACAGGATCATCATCGCATCTATTCTTAGCTTGCTGGCATCTGGATATACACCCTGCAATAAATATTTCAGATCCTCTTATAAATAAAATACATTTTCTTTGTAGCAGTGTTAAGGACAATTACACATATTTAAAAGGAGGGTTAAATAACGCTTAATATGTGACAAAGATATGTGTATCTTTCCTTTCATTTTCAGGGCCAAACGTCCATGGGAAGAGGAACTATATCGTTCCACTACGTCAAGCCAGAAGCCATGCATGTATATGATTATTTCCTATACCATGTAATTGTGCATGGTAGAAACACTGATGAAGACCAGGGTTGAAGAGGATACTTTCATAACCACGAAAACCTGCTGGCACTGCATTGTGTCAATGGTGCGATGACACAACAGAAAATTTAAGAGAAGATGACAAACGCGACATGGCCAGTCACTATTGCTCAGTATTCGGTAATATCGCTGAAAGTTTACAAGCCACATCGTGATGGCGTTTTTGTTTGTTTTCGTATCACTTTATTGCACCAATATCAAAAGAAAGGTGTAGCAACACTTGTAAACACTAATAATGCAATAAGGAAATACAGAATACGGAAGGAAACATGAAAACGTCCGGCATCATCGGCAAGGTAACTGTGACATTAAGAACACTGAGACATCGATAACACTGACTGTTCGGCGTAACAACGGTGCTCCAAAAAAACAGCGGTCTGATATAAAACAACTAAATGTAAAAGGAAATCTAGTGAGACTTTTATTGTTCTTGTTTCTTCTGCCCGTTCAGTTGAATTTGATGATTTTTCCGTGCTTTCACAAAATTGTAATGTTTCATCCCGAAAAAGAGTTTGATGAAACTGAACACAAACAAAAGCTCGTTACACAAATGTTCAACTGCATTCATAAGGTAAATTACACTGTTGGAAGTTCCCACAGAAAACTTCGTGACTGACTGAAAACAGAATAAAAACCTAATAAAATCAATCAGTTAATACGTAATCTTAAATTGCCCTTTTGTCGCGACAATTCCGAAAAGGTTACCTTGATTTTTAGACAAACGATCCTGATATTTTCCTAGTAGAATTTAATTCTAAGTATGAAACATCTGTCAGCTATTGTTCTATATATGGATTGTTAGTTTACGGAAATTAATCATACCTCCTCCTGTAATTAAAATTCTTCGATGTGACAGAGGGATGCGCGAAGTGGTGTACAGAAGTTTGTGAGGGACCGATTATAGCGACAACGGAAGGAGCTAATCATGCAGTCAGACAAAATGAATTCATATCCAAGAGGCTTTCAAGCCCATTTGACAATAAAAACCACAAAATCAGATCTCTGAACGAAAAAAATGCCTACTCAGGTATTTCGTTGGTAATTTAAGGATGATTATTATAAATAAACCACAATAGCAAATAAAATCGTCATCTTTACACGGTCATAACCATACCATGCCCAGCCTTTCGGTTTAAAACTTCGTCCTCTTTTCGTAATTTCGAGGTTGTTAGTCGGTTTGATTTCATGTCATAACCTTGCAAGGTAATCAAAAGTTTACGTTTATAAAAGACAGTCTACATAATATTTATCAGAAAACCCTTGTTAACACTGACAGCTACATGCATTGTGACGGACACTGAATGCGTAAAAATCATTTTTCACTTAATACACCTTTGAATTATTACCACATAATGTGGCCAGCACGATACGTGCTGGTATCGATGTAACGGTTGACGATCTTGTTAACAAGGGAATTCATTAGACATGTCCGAGCAATATGAGAGAAAACATTGCCAAATTTCTGGTTAAGTCTCATAAAAATGATAAATACATGGTGTCGGAAGGTCATCAATGTCAACCTGCGGAACTAATCAAATAAAAATTATGTTCTAACAAAAGAGTAAAGGCAGCCCATTTTTATATAAACCGCGGGATTCAGTCTAAATGCCACAGTCTTGTGGAATTGTTTGGACGTATAGGACTGACATAGCCGCAGCTCCCAATACAACAAGGTAGTCTACTTTATTTTGAAAGGCTCATAAAACTAATTATTCTTTGTATTTACCATTGAGTATGCTTACTTAAATTTAAACCAAATTACAACAAAAAGTTTTAATATTTTCTAGAAAAAAATTAACATATTCTGATAATTTTTTTAACATATTCTTAACAAAATGTTTTAACCAATTCTAAACTGAGGTGAAGAGATTTTGGAAAGAGCACTAGCTCTACATTATTACTTATAAACATTTTCTAATTATATTAACAACTTGTGATCACGAATTTAATATTTTATTACATTATTGTATATTTTATTAAAGTTCTAAATATTCCTTTACAGAATGGCGTCCATTAAAATTCTCGTGGCATCATTGTGTGTGATTTCTTACAGCAATTTCGTTCGAGCAACTTACAAGAGATATGGTTCGTTATTAATCACTTCTTTTAACCGTTTTTAAAGGCTATTGCTACAGTTTCCAAAAATCAAAATTTGACCTGTTTAAATTTGAATGAAACTTAGCATGGTGATAGATACCTAACCAAGGAATTGAAATAAGTTATTGAATAGAAACGTTACGGTGATTTTTGTTTTATTGAGCCTTTTGCGAGGTCACTTTTTTCAACTGAAAAGAAAGAAATATATAATCCAAACATGTCATTTTTTATATTAAAAAGCATTGCACCTTGAGATATTAAGCACATAAATACATTCTTTTGCATCAACAAGCTTATATATGAAAAAGGGTTTTCTTATAAAAAAAAAATAAGTTTAAGTTTCACTTATAACGTATTTTATTAATTTGTCCTGGTTTGAAAAATATCTTAAAATGTTTTAAACAATTTGTTGTTTTTTTCTTAAATTATTTTAAAAAATTTGTTAATGATATTCCGGTAAATTTTCAGCAATTTCTATCAGAAGTTGAAAATAAATGTTAATTTCAACCAAAATAATTATAACCCTGAAATATTAAGTGAAAATTCCTTTTCCGCATGAGAATTGTTTTCTTTATTCGTAGAGAATATTGTATATACTTGTATTTAAATTAAAGAGATTTATCATGATTTTTTGTGATTTTATAGATGTTTTGTTTAACCGGGTATTTCTAGCACGTGTGGTAAATGGGTCAAGCTAGCTCTATAAATTTTTAACAAGTCTGGTGACATATCATTTTTATTTGTTATCATATAAACGAGTATTCATCAACTTTGAAAATTTTATCAAAATCGATTGGTTGGAAAAAAGATGACAGTTATAGTAATCGTCTTTAAAGTTTTGGCACAGCATAAAACGATGCTTGCTGTTGTTGTTGATGATGCTGACGATACAGCTAGTAATTCGGCTAGTGTTTCTCACTGTTTATACACGTTTACATGATTGTTGCAATCAATGCTAAAGGAGATGAGATAGACATTCTGTCTTAAGTTTCCCAAATAACGTGTTCACAAGAATCTAACAAAATCAGTATTTGTTGCATTTTAAAATACTGTAACAGTTGTTTAGTATGGTGGTGGGGATATAAGCGGTAGTGAAAGTGGGTGGCGAAACCGTTTTTCGAGTAGTATAGCTTTTTCATTTCCTTTAACTCCATAGGATCAGGCCATGATCCATGGGCCGTCTGATTAGGATCTACACTGTTCGTTTTTTAATGTTTTATGTTATTTCTGACAAAAAAGCAAAACGTGCAAATTCTGATCAGAGGGCACGGATGTCCATGTACCGGCTGATCTGGATCTACACCGTTCGCACAAGTGTAAAGGTATATACCACCTGTGCAGAAAATCCACTTAAAGCGACATATAGCGTATCTTTACTGTTAAAATAATTTATATTTTGTTTAATAAATTAGCGCCAAAAAAGGAGTTTATAAGAAGTTTACCCCAGCGACGTTACAAAATCTTTGTTGTACTAATACCCGCCTTTTATGTAAAAGAACTTTAAACATCAAGCCATGAACTTTCACGTAAGACGTAAACATCATTTCAGTACACCATGTTCCTTATTTATGATCTGCTCTGTCATTTGCACAATGTCATTCCCCTATTTCCTTATAGGTGGTTTCGGTGGAATGGGCGGAGGGAGCTCCAGTATGATCGGCGGGGGAATACTTGGAGGAGGAAGTAATAGAATAGGGGGTGGTCTCGGCGGCGGATTGTTAGGAGGGGGGTCTATGCTTGGGGGAGGCGGGCTAGGAGGTGGGTCTATGCTCGGCGGAGGCGGATTAGGAGGTGGATCTATGCTCGGCGGAGGCGGGTTAGGAGGCGGATCTATGCTCGGTGGAGGTAAAATGAGTGGGGGAATGTTAGGAGGTGGGATCGGCGGAATTGGCAGCGGCGGACTTGGAGGTGGTAGCATGCTTGGGAACGGTGGACTTGGAGGGGGAATGATAATGAATGGCGGACTGGGCGGAGGTAGCATGCTTGGTTCCGGTGGAATTGGTGGTATTGGGGGCGGAAAGATGGGCGGCGGCATGCTGGGAAGCGGGATCGGAGGTGGTTCCATGATTGGCGGAGGACCCGGAGGAATGATTGGTGGTGGAATCGGGGGCGGATCTATGATTGGTGGAATCGGGGGCGGATCTATGATTGGTGGTGGTGGAATCGGGGGCGGATCTATGATTGGTGGTGGTGGAATCGGGGGCGGGATGTTGGGCGGTGGCATACTTGGAGGAGGCTCTATGATTGGCGGAGGAAAGATGAGCGGCGGAATGCTTGGAGGCGGGATGCTTGGAGGTGGGATGCTTGGAGGTGGTATGATTGGTAGCGGTGGAATCGGAGGTGGAATGGACGATGCTGGCTTCAACAACAACGGATTCAACAACAATAATGGTCTTAATGGAAACAATGGTTTAGGTAAGGAAGCAAGCTGTTTTAGGAAATTTTCTGCATTTAAAGATGCAAACGATCTGCCACAAACAAACAATCAAATGTAATATGCTCAGTTTTTAAAGGAAGTTTATGTTGGGCATTTCAAATAAAGTATCATGTTTTGTAAAGGTCGCCAAATTGTTCCGATGATAGTTTTTCCTTTTTATTTTTACAGATTGATGAATCTTTAACTTTGCATTGCAACAAAAATTTGCTTTATAAATATAAATGGAAACTAATGAAATTTCAGATGATATGGGTATTGGAGGTATGGGAGGCATAGGCGGAGGTATGGGAGGCATAGGCGGAGGTATGGGAGGTCTAGGCGGAGGTATGGGAGGTCTAGGTGGAGGTATGGGAGGTCTAGGCGGAGGTATGGGAGGTCTTGGAGGAAAAGGCGGAGCTATGGGCGGAGGACTTCTAGGTAACTGATTTAGTTATGTAATTTTAATTCAACAAAGAATCCAAGCGTCTAATAAAAGGCGTTGCGTAAGACGTAGTATTTCTAAAAATATAATTATTGAAAAAAAGGCAAAATTGAAGTTAAGAGCGCCCCTTTTTATCTTTTAAATTGTTTGTTTTTGTTTCGCCAGGTTTTCCTTCAGCAAGTTCTTTCATATATTTTTGTGCGTCAACGCTCGTTACAATCTACAATACGTTCTTGGCCTTTTATTTTAGATTTAACGGTTTGTGTGTGTACTAAGAAAAGACCTGACAATTTCCACTTAGCTGTAGACTAAGTGAAAGTAAGGTCTTTACATATTTCACATTGCAGGCGGAGGTATCGGAGGCGGTAGTATGGGCGGGGGAATGATTGACAGCGGTTTCGGCATGGACAGGATAGGAAGCGGTCTGGGAAGCGGACTCATGATGGGCGGAGGTACGTTAAAATAACCACCATATCTCTGTTTATATTTGAAGAAATATTCCTTTAAAGGTTTCCACTTTGATGGCCACTTTTACAATATTCGCATTACACGCATCAATGATATTTCTCATGCAAGTTCTGAAAATAACGAACGACACCTACAAATGATAAACCTCTCGGCGAAATATCAAAATATTCTCTAACAAAATTATTTCTGTGTTCGGTTTTAGGTGGTTTCGGAGGAAAGGGCGGTGGTATGATTGGCGGAGGAATTGGAGGTAATGTCTCATTTCATATTTTCAACAATATGTTGGTCGTGAAACGTTATCCACCTGTTATGCTTGTATTGACCGACGATTTGAAACTCTTAATGTTAAAAGTCAGTGATAGATGACGAGTACTAAATTCAACTTTTTAAAACGTGCACTGAAAATAACAATATATGTTATCAAAACTATTACAGGTACTCAAAGTTGACGACTTAAACATCATCTGATTTATTGCTATACCAAAATGCGTTAAAAACATAATTACAAGTATCACCTGCTTTTTAAAAATTGCCTAAAAGCACCTTTCAGCCTGGTGGTCATATCTTTTTCCATTGCAGGAGGCAGCAATCTAAGAAAATCCTATTAGTCGAACAGAAAGATATGTGATTGTGATACGAAGTCCCTGATTTCATCTTCCATCCTGTTACCCGTGTATACGGACCAGACACGCTGCATGGACTGCGAACACCTGTACATAGCGGTAGACCAAGACATCGCTTTATGTTGTATAGCTTTTCGTTATTATGTATTCAAATAGGTGACAGAATTAAACGTTTGCAGCCTATTATTTTTGTCTTGTTTCTCCCAAACCCCTGACCGTTCAATATGTTCTCGGGGTATATGGGTGTGAGAACAACTTGAATCAAGAACACACACATTATATTAAGTCCAGGCCTCAAGATTATAACAAGATTATAAAAACTGAGAATGGAAGCCAGTCTCAAATCTCAAGGATCTGATTGGCTGAAATGGCGACTGGTCATGATCGAGATAGAATACTAGTAGTTAACTAGGAGCTGTGACATGAGATGAGAAGCATGACATGTCTAGCTTTAGAAATCTTACTAAAAACAACTGGCCATAATTTTCATCAAAATGTAGGATAGTTTTGTTTTTTGCCACAACAGTGTAGCTCCTGATCAGACAGCACAGATGCACCAGCTGACTGGATCTACACTTGTGGCACATGTGTTAATACAAGAGGGTCCATAGGACACTGGGTCGCTCACCTGTCAACAATTGCTCAATGCTTGCAAGAGTTGTGTGCAAGTGTGGTAAAATCAAGTCAAAAAAAATAAAGCTGCTATTGTGGAGAAAAGGTCAAAATAGCTTACTTTGGCTCTTTCAGGGGCCATAACTCTTGAACCCATTATGGAACCTAGCTGGTTCAAGAAAGGAACCAAGATCTTATAGTAACTCATGTATTGTACAAGTCTGGTTAAATTCAAATCAAAAATGAAGCTGCTTTTGTGCAAACAAGGTCTAAATAGTTAATTTTGGCACTTTTAGGGGCCATATCTCTGGAACCCATAATGCAATATGGCAATTTCAAGAAAGGAACCAAGATCTTATGGTAATAAAAGTGAAGACTAAAATTAAGACCAATAGTGTGCAGACAAGCTTTGATTATAACTTTACCTAGTGACCTAGTTTTCAAGGTCACATGACCTAGTTTCAAACTTGACCTAGATATCATTTAGATATCAAGGTCACATCTGTTTCAAACTTGACCTAAATATCAAGAGAAGCTTTTTCAATAATTTTACCTTGTGACCTAGTTTTCAAGGTCACATGATCCACTTTCGAACTTGACCTAGATATCATGGAGATAAACATTTTTACCAAGTTTGAAGAAGATTGGACCAAAATTAAGACCGCTAAAGTGTGGACAAGCTTTTCTATAATGGACCTGATGACTTAGATTTAGAGTCACATGACCCAGTTTCGAACTTGACCTAGATATCATTTAGATAAACATTCTGACCAAGTTTGAAGAAGATCCCACCAAAATTAAGACCGCTGGAGTGCGGACAAGCTTTTTCTTTAATTTAACCTAGTTTTCAAGGTCGCATGACCCAGTTACCAACTTAAACTAGATGTCATCTAGATAAAAATTCTGACCAAGTTTGAAGAGGATCGGACCAAAATTAAGACCACTAGAGTGCAGACAAGTTTTTTCTTTAATTTGACCTAGTGACCTAGTTTTAAGGGTCACATAACCCAGTTACGAACTTGATCTAGATATCATTGAGATAAGCATTCTGACCAAGTTTAAAGAAGATCGCACCAAAATTAAGACTGCTAGAGTGCAGACAAGCTTTTTCTATAATTAGACCTAGTGACCTAGTTTTAAGGGTCACATGGCCCAGTTTCGAATTTGAACTAGATGTCATGGAGATAAACATTCTGACCAAGTTTGAAGAAGATCGGACCAAAATTAAGACCGCTAGAGTGCGGCCAAGCTTTTTCTATAATTTGACCTAGTGACCTAGATTTCAAGGTCACATAACCCAGTTTCAAACTTGACCAAGATATCATTAAGACAAACATTCTGACCAAGTTTGAAGAAGATCTGACCAAATTTAGACGGCTAGAGTGCAGACAAGCTTTTTTGTAAATTTGACCTAGTGACCTAGTTTTAAGGGTCACATGACCCAGTTTCGAACTTGACCTAGATATCATCGAGATAAAAATTCTGAACAAGTTTGAAGAAGGTAGGATAAAAATGAAGTCGCTAGAGTGCGGACAACAATTGTGAACGGACGCACTGACGCCGGACGAAGGGCGATCACAAAAGCTCACTGTGACAGGTGAGCTAAAAATGAATTAGTTAAGGGTTAACCTGAGCATTAAGTTTGAAAACTATACCATCACAAAGTTATGAATTGTGAACTGGCACACTCAAACTCTGCAAAAAGGACAGTTATTTCAACTTTAATATTTGATCCATGGGCAAGTCAGAGCTATAGTAGTTTACAAATCAACTTAAGATAAGATGGTTCAAAATTGTATGAATCTTGTAAGATGTGGCAGTAAAACACAAGTCCTGAACTCAAACTGTTACCCCAGGTGTGATACTGATGTCCAACTGAGGACAACTGCTCAACAAAATATCCACAGACAAGTCAAGCTACTAAAAGTGAAATGGTAGAAAGAACAAAAATATTTACTTTATCACAGAATCCTTATTTATTATATAATCTATCTTATGTACATTGTAGAAAAATGAATGACTATTTGATGAAATAATGAACATTTACTATCATAATAGAAAACTAAGTTAATTACAATCCATGAATTATTTCAATACAAGGAAGAACACATGCTCAAACAGAAATACAGATTCACAGTATTTTAAACAAAGGATTTTTACTTAAAATTTTACATATTTATTAATCTGAAGGTTAAGTTCAAAACTGTAGTATCACCTTCCATTTCCATGGGAGAATACATTTTGTGCGAAATCCCTCAAAATCTTTTATTAAAAGGAAAAACGTCTGCCAGGTGTTGTAAGGTCAAATTATATCCATGCAGCATGAGGTAAATTTGCATTAACTACCGTTAACTTCGAACCCTAAGTAATAAATTCTATTTGTGGTTCTCTAAATTTTAACTTATCTTTAAACCTTGCCCCCGACATTGTTCCAGGAAAAGCTTGTATACAGTATCAGCCACAATACACTGTGAGATCTACTCTGTACTTTCACTACACAGGAACAGTTGTCCTGGTAATCACAGAAAAGGCTGACAGATTTATGGCATGATTCTGTTCTTCTGCAGTCTCATTGTATCATACAGCCAGACAGACCACTGTTCTTAACAAAACAAAAATACCCCAATACACCTATGCATTATTTAACGCTATCATTTCATACATTTGATATCACATTTTACTTATCCGACCCCTACAATGTTAACCCTTTACTCCATCTATTTACATTTTAATGTGTGTGTGACCAGTGTAGATCCAGATCACCTGGCACATATGTGCCATCAGAAATAACATAATGAACCTAAACGCAAAACATGTAGAACCTGGCACACAGATGTGCTGGCTGATCTGGATCAAAACTGTTTGCCCAAGCAATATAGGTGTATGTAAAGGGTTAACTAATCAAAGAACCCTGTTCTCTGTGGTATATCTGGATGCTAGTGTGCAGCATACTGTTTCAGTAACTGTCCTGCTATAACAAGTCTCTGTATCTCACTAGTTCCCTCGTAGATCTCAGTGATCCGTGCGTCCCGGTAGTACCGCTCAGCCGGCATGTCTGTAACATACCCCATACCACCCAGCACCTGGATAGCCTGCCAAATATACCAAATGAATATTATGTTAACAAAGATTACAATAAGCAGTAAAGGATCATTGAACCTGAACATGTCAATTATACAAGCAACTTCTCTTGTTATTGTAACTTTCCATAGTGTCACTGAACTCCAGTCAGTATTTGCTAAAAAAATAGCCTAACACCAATGGTCTGAATCAAACTACATGAAATTCAAAGAGCCATAAATCTGTAAAAATCATTCAGCCTGATCATGCTGACATCTTTACTTGTTAGTGAAGCTCCCATAAAGGGTCATAGAATGAGAACATGTGGCTGCTGAGAAACAGCCTGGATTAAATTCCGCTCAGTCATGAGTTCAGTTTCATTCTTGATGTCTTAATCTTAATCTTCAAATGCTTTTTTCTCAGATGAAATTGCTTCATACATTGGTTTGGAATTACGATGATGTCAATGTTAACCCTTTATGGATAAAGCATATCTTCCATTACATTTGAAACCAGTGTTGCTTGCTACTCCATTAACAATGAATGGACAGTTGATTTATAGGCCTGTCCATTACACAAATTGTGCTTCAAGGATTAAATAAGCCAGCGTTTACCTGATGAGCACAGTAGGTGGCCGCTTCCGAAGCAGCTAACTTCGCCATAGCAGCTTCCTGTAATCACACAAATAACATACATTTGTTACAAATATATATTTCTTGTCTGCTTGACATAACAAATAGTGATGCCAAAGTTTGCATAGAAATTAAATTTTGTTTTCATGTGGTTTAAACTTGTTTAAAGGTTCCTGGTCACGTACCTGGACTAAAGTTTTAAGTGTTCTTAAAAAATTTATAATTCAAACTATTAATGTAATGGTATATTCTAACACAATCAACATACTAATGAATATATTTAAAGCCGAAGTTGTAACAGTGTTACTGACGCAGTGAAATTCACTAACAGGTCATACCAATGCACTGACTACTCCAAATGTTTGGCTAAATTCACTCTTGTTCAGTCATTTATAGCTTTTAACAATCTCCTTCGCAGAGTTGTCGTTCCTTACACTCACTTTACACCTCAGCGAAAGGCTCAATGTCAAGATTTTTTACCAAACTAAGAAGCTTCGTTGAATACGGTCATAATTATGGATTTTAAAGCTTGTGATATAATAAATGACAGAAATCTTCACTATCTCTCATTAAAACCGAAGAAACCCAAGCTATTTTAAATGTAGTTGGTGAACTATTTTTTTAAGTTAAAGTAAAAGTAGTTGGAAGTAGTCCCAGCCTATAACAGAGGTGAATGTATATGAGCCGATAGTGAAAGAGAGTGAGCTTTTAAATGGTGGTAAAATTTAAATTAACCACATCTGAGCCATTGAAGTATTCCACTCTGAGGTGTGAATAGGCAGCTTTCAGGAAAAATCTGTGCCCAAGGTTATAAAACTGAGAATGGAAACCAGTCTCAAATCTCAAGCATCTGATTGGCTGAAATGGCGACCTGTCGCCATTTCAGCCAATCAGATGCTTGAGATTTGAGACTGGTTTCCAATCTCAGCTTTATAACCTTCAGCCCTGGTATCTAAGAACATTACACTAAGAGTGCCCACTATACAGATGATTGTTTTATGGAGTTCCAACCACTGATAGTTTACCTTGGTGTAAGGTTGTCCAGCATCTTTCAACATGGCAGCTTTCCAGGTGAGCAATCTAGCACTCTCTGTCTGTAACTCCATGTTGGCCAGTTTGTGCTAAAATCATCACAAATCATTCGATCAAATCCTTCCTTACATATGCTGTTTAAACAAAGTACAGCTAAATTTTATACATGTCTTCCTGCACACTGATATATAGTTTATTTACCATTATTTGAGTTGATCATGTGACTTGTGTTGCCCTTTACTCCACAGATAGATCTTTATTGCCAGAGTGAACAGTGTAGATCCAGATCAGCCAGCACATATATGCCATCTGATCAGGATCTAAACTGTTTGCTTTTAGATTTATTAGGTTATTTCTGACAGAAAAGCGAACAGTGTAGATGATCAGAGGGCAACTGGAACTATACTGGTTGCACACACAATACGAGTAAAATGCAAATATATAGAGTCGCGGGATAGTCTATAAGATTCCATATTTCATTACAGAGCAACAATATTTACGCAGCCCAAACCCCCACTGTCTTAACAAAAACAAACTGTGAATTTCCATCTTTTCTTTTTCTATTTGTTTGCATTATCACTCATTAGATACAAGAAATATTGCATGGAGTAAATGGTTAAATTCTATGCTCATGCTCATTTCTACTCATTCAGTATAAGATTTCATGTGGGTTTTCTTATTGAATGTTGAAACTCTTTGCAAGATAATGTGCTCATTTACCTGAATCATCTGTTGTTTAGATATAGGTTCACCAAACGCAAGTCTCTTCTGGGCGTAGTCAATGGCACATTCCAATGATGCCTGCAGTTTATAAATTTGTACATATTGTAGTACAGCAAGTGCTTAGATCACACTGTCTATAACAAGTTTATTTAATTTGGATTGTTTGGATAAATTTTTAACTTAACCCTTTCCTCCATACACCTGACATGGGCAGAGTGCAGATCCAGATCATCTGGCACATATGTCCCATTTGATCAGGATCTGCACTATTCGCTTTTTGATTTATTAGGTTATTTGTAATCAAAAAGGGAACAGTGCAGATCCTGATCTGAAGGGATGGATGTGCTGGCTGTCTGGATCTGCTCTGTTTGCACATGTGATAAAATCTGTATATATGGAGGAAAGGGTTAAAGTCTTAAAACTCTGTTAATACTTTCTGTATATTTATAACACTAGGAGTATCTTCAGTTGTTAAAATATTCATTACAGAGGCTATTTTTTTTATATGATGATGTTTTACTAAACTTTATCAATGTATAAAAACAGACTCTGACCTTGAATTGAAACGAACTTTTCTTACCTGTGCAATTCCTAGAGCTTGGGATGCTATACCTATTCTACCTGCATCTAATGTTTGCTGAAATCATAAAAACACTCATATAATAACATACATAGAGTAAAAAAACTTGCTAAATTAACACCAAATGCAGCAGCTGTGGTAATAGGTATGATGAAAATGTGCCGTTCACTTGTGTCAGTGGTTGAAAGCCCGAGGTATTCCTAACAGATGAACACAAGCCTGACGCCAGACTGCCAGTCTATCATCCTAACCATGTAACTATGGCAATGAAGAAGCCTGAACCTAACAATGTTATGTGTTCCTAAAACTTGATTTATTCATAAAAGTGGAAAAAACATTTTCTTAAGATTCCTTCTACTGCATGTACCTGTTACCTCTCCTAAATGCAATGACCCTAACACTGCCAACACGGTTCAGTACTGATTATGTCAGAAAAAGAGAAATTGCATCACATAACAGAAGTCTCTGAAACAAGATCTATACAACATGATTGCTAAAAATGCCAAAAACTTACCATAGCAATTTTGAAGCCCTGTCCAGGTTGTCCAAGGAGGTTTTCTTTAGGTATTCTACAGTCTTCAAAGATGAGGTTACATGTTGAGGAGGCTCTTATCCCAAGCTTGTCTTCTTTCTTTCCTAAAGACAAACCTTCTGTAGGCTTAGGAACTATAAATGCACTGATGCCCTGAAACAATACAAAAATAACATTTTAACCCTTTCCTCCATATATACGCCTTTTTACGTGTGTGTGACCAGTGTATATCAAGATTGGCCTGCTCATGTATGCCATTTGATCAGGACCTGCACTGGTTGCAATTTTGTCAGAGTTAACCCAACAAATCACAGATATGTCGGCTGATCTGGATCTAAACTATTCGCCCATGCAATAAACGTTTATCTATGGAGGAAAGGGTTAATCATTTAAAACAATAAAAATATGAAGTGATTGCATTGCCTGCAAATTGACAATAGCAATCAGGGATTGGCTTGGGTTTTAAGAAAAGGGATTTTGACTTTCTGTATAAAACTTATAGGGACAAACTTCTCCCTTGGTGTAACAGTGGAAGAATTTTTGGAATTTTATTTTGTATCAAATATCTCTTTAAGCCATTTTGTGTTAATTAATTCATTTTCAGCAAGCAACTGTTACTCTATCCTATCCCTTTACAACAGGTGCATGTATAAATGTTATGTTCAAATAATTAGAGTTTAGGACAGGAATGAAATACTACACTACTCAATTTGTTATATTTTAAGAAGCTGACAATACTCAAGATGACTCCATTATAAATCTAGAAAACTTACTTTGTGTTTTTTGCTTTTGTCTGTGGTAGCAAAAACCTGTAAATAGATATCAGGATAAAGGATTCACAGCCAGTGATAACTCAGTTCAGCTTACAAATCTGTTTATTTTTATAACCAGTAAAAACCAAGTATAGCCTAAATACAGTCTCACAACCAGTAACTAGAATTTGGTGTTTCTAGGAACATGTGTCGCCTAAATAGCATTTGAAAATGGCATAACGACAAAAATAGTTAAAGAGAAATTATCATTCTTGTTATCAACAACAGCTTTGTTCATGCAGATGATATATTCCAAGTATTAAGTGAATAGGACTAGTACTTTCAAAGTTAAGTAACGGGAAACATCATGTTAAAGTTGCTCTTAAAAGAGGCATGACTATAAAAAATACCGAAACATGAGTTATCATTCTTGATGTCTGTGAAGAAAAACCAAGTTTAGTCTGGACATCTGTGCAGTCTTACTAAAGTGTTAGCTGTAAGCTATATTCAGTCAAACAATTCTAGAAAACATCAAAATGAAACATATTTTAAATAAATTTTATTACACCCGGTCCTTTTAATTACATTAATTCAAGGAGTTTAGGATCAGTTCAAATTAAAAAAAAAGAGAAAGTAAACCAGTTTATCAAAATATCAAGAAGATGGCACAATGTGACAAACAAGTTTTCTTCTTAAATTTTAAGTGAAAAGGGGACATAACTATGACAAAATACAGTCAAGTGTTATGAAACTTGTCCTGATAATTTTATTATGATATCAGACAACTATGTTAACTTTCATAGCTCAACCTTGAATGGTGAAGTACTGAGAAAAAGTTAACTGAACAAACAAAGTTATGAAATGTTGGCACCCGCCACCACCCACCCCACAACATACCCCAATCTAATAACCAGGGTTTTACAAAGAAAACGGTTAAAAACAATGTTTTTATGCACTTCTTTTTTATGCAAGCTATTAGTTTTGTAAATTAGTCTCAATCAAATAATAACAGTTTACCACTGTAGCTTCGGCCTCATAACCATTTGTAATCCAGGCTTTAGTTCCATTGAGCACCCACTCATTTCCCACCAGCCGGGCTGTGGTAGACGCAGCACCAGCATCACTGCCATTCCCTGGTAAACAACATACAAAATCTGTCAACAACAATACCAACTTTGGCAATAATCGGGAAGAAAAAATGTGTCTCATGTATGTTACATGTGGCAAGGTTTTCCGGTGATTTGACACACTGACCCACTTTTGTATAATACATGTACACCTGTCCCAGTGTTTTAACTGAAGTGAAGTAGATAGCATCAGGATATGGTGATAATAAGATAAAACTAGATGAGTTGTTGCTCTCTGGTACTTTGTCAGAATAAAAGTGCAAGTACAGAAAGGGGCATAACTCCATCAAATGTGACCTTGATCTTAAGAACTTGGCATCATTAAAGAAGAAATTTGAAAATTTGATGAAGTAATTTTAAGAAATAGCAAAGTTACAGCCAATGTTAAGTTTTTATGTAAAAGTCCATGTACAAAAAGGAGCATAACTATATCAAATGTGACCTTGATCTATAGAATTTGGCATCATCACAGGTGTGTTGTCATAACCAATAAAATTTTAGTTTGTTTAAAATTTCATGAGAAATGGCAAAGTTATAACTTCATGTCAAAATCCAAGTACAAAAAGAAACATAACTCCATCAAATTTGATCTTGAATTTGAGATCATCACGATCGTGTTGTCATATGCAATATAATTTGAAATTATGGTGAAGAAATATTACGAAATGGCTAAGTTACGTGTATAGCCAACATTTAGTTTTTGTGACGGAGGGTTTGACAGACAGGCAAAGTAATCCCTTTCTTCAAAAGGACTATAAATAATGCATCCTCCAGTATGGTAACAATGTGAACCTTTGATTTGACCTAGTTACCTTGATGGCTCCAGATTCTCTCAACAGGTGAACCATTCTAAGAATTTATGTTTGTCAGATGTGATGTCACAAGAGGAGGTCTGGAGGATTTTCTAATTAATTGTAATTATAACATTGGAAATAATTATGCCAACAATATGGGATGGTTAACAACACTTATATTACGGCAGTTTAACAGAACCACTGAATTTCAAGTGGTCTGAAATTATATTTAATAGCTGTAATTTTTTTCACCTATATAAACTGAAATCTGTCTGGAATCATATGAAATAAACCAATTCCTGGCTTGGGGACCAACAAGAATTCCTATGCCTGGTTAACCTACTTTAATGCTACAAGTAAACTCTATGTTTGTTTTCAGATCTATGACTTTTAACATGATGTCTGCAGTAACATATATTAACAGTTATTACCTGGTTCACTTAGAGCAAAGCAGCCAACTCTATCGCCATTTAGGAATGGTTTCAGAAACTTTTCCTTCTGATCAGAAGTAGCATACATCTTCAGTGGACCAAGGTATAACGACTGGAAAGGTGGTAATACACGGCATTATTATTTCTTTAATGATAAACCAAAATACTTCATTCTGATGCTACCATTAATAAAGATTTAGGATTGTCCCCAGTCTAGACCCTGCTAAATGTAAGCCTGTAAATCAGTGCACAAGCTATCCAATGTACATTGTTTTTGTTTATCAATTTATCGAAAAACATTGAAATAATGGATGAACTAAAAGTCAATTGTCATTTAACTTCTTGAATACAGTTTATATCCCATGTATAACCAGTGTAGATCCAGATCAGCCAGCTCTTTGATCAGATCAAATATCAAGCTTTAAGGGTCATTGTGTTATTTCTGACCAAAGGAGCAAACAGAGTAAGCTAGACCTGGGCTGAAGGTTATAAAGCTGAGTTTGGAAACCAGTCTCAAATCTCAAGGATCTGATTGGCTAAAATGGCGACTGGTCGCCATTTCAGCCAATCAGATGCTTGAGATTTGAGACTGGTTTCCATGCTCAGTTTTATAACCTTGGGCACAGACTGCACTAATCAGCATATAGATATGGATCTACCCAATTTGCCCAGGATTTAAATTCTGCAATGAGAGAAATAGTAGGTAAAGTTGAGGAAGATTTCCCATAAATCTACAGTTAGCAGTAATTCTGTGCAGGCTTACTTACATTATTTACACTCATGATAACTCCTGTGCTGGCACATCCTCGGCTGATCTCCTCCATGGCTATAGCATAGGCAAGGTAGTCCAACCCTGTACCTCCATCAGAATCCGCTATATCCACACACAGCAAGCCAAGATCCCCCAACTTCTTTACCTAGAACATGTGCAGCAATACATGATCATTTCAGTACTGATGATAAAAGACCTCTTATCATTATCTCAACAAAATTGATACAAAATAGCATAATATAATAATATGTGTACTGATAAAAACTGATAATCGTGTGATGACAATACCAAAATTACTTCTATTTCCAGAATACAGACAGAAAAATCAATAATTTTAGAAATTAAAGTTATTAATGTTCATGGTTGATAGAAAACTCTAGATGCAAGGTGTCAAAGTCTCAACAACACATAGTTAAACACTGCCATAGTTCTGTGCTAAATTGCCCGAGAGGTTCAAAGAGACCCACTACCTGTTCCTTGGGGAATTTGCCTTCTTTATCCAGTCTAGCAGCTATAGGAATAAGTTCTTTGTCGGCAAAGTCTCGACATGTTTTTCTCAGCATCTGATGTGTCTCTGACAGGCCCGGCAGGCCTGCTGTGCTCATACATCTCAACACCTTTAACAAACTGACTGGAAGTATACAAGAATGTGCATGCAGATACTAGCAGTTTCTAACTATTTTTCAAGACTATCACCTGACCAATTTTCATTTTACAGGGATTTCAATAGATTAAGATTTTTGTATTTTTATGCAAGAAAATTTGAACTTCCTTCAATTCCATCTGTGCTTCTGACATTGGTCTCAGAAGCCACATGCATTCACATCAATAAGACATCTTGGCTTCAAGAGACTACCATGAAGATAGCTTGATAAATAATCAGGCATCATTTGTTTCTTTCATTCAGCAATTAATGAGAATATTTAATATCAGTAAAACTTTTTATTCCCAAGTAATGGAAAAAAATGCCCAATAGCTTGCAAAATGATGCAAAATTTTCTAATTCCAGGGGTAAAGGTAATATTCCAAAAATGGCGAAAAAGGCCCTGCTCAATAAGCTGAAGGATTGAGTCCTGGAGGCTTTATCTTCCATTGCAAAAGTGCCACATTGGCGTTGTTGTGAAAAGTGGATTACCCTTGGAGCTCTTTTGGGCATAGCATTTGAAGGATTAAAACAAGGCAGTATCTTCCTCAAATTTGCCAAATAATTAGAGTTAGGTGGGATGAGGGATTTGGAATGTAGTAGTACTTGAGACAGGTGGCATTGTAATCTCAGTTGGTAGAGCATAGATACAGTAACTGTAAGCTGGAGAGTCTTGGTAGAGGATTTCCATTTTAAGTGTGCAATTTCAAAATTCATTCTATGTTAAAACACAAATGGACTGGAGCCACCTGGGATGGATCATAAAATTGAAGTAATTCCCAACTTGGGGTGAACCAACCACCCCCAGTCAGACACCCATCGAGGCATTGACCGAGCGAATTGTTGCTTTACTAGTTTTGACAGTCGGTACACTTTAACCATGTCACTGAAAAGCTAGCTGAACAGCAAGGCTGTTGGAAGTGACCTTATGCTGCTAGCACTACACTCCCATCCTTTAATTTTTCAGAGCTTAGGCATCAACCGCACAGACCTGTGGACTGCAGTTTCTAGCCAACCCCCACTCGGAAACAATCACATGGGCTCCTCAAGCACTTCTGAAAAAGTGAAGTAATTCCCAACGGGGGCAAACCAACCACCCCCCAGTGGGACACCCATCCAGGCATTGACCGAGCAAACCATTGCTTAACTCGTTTTACAGTCTGTACACTTTAACCAAGTGGCATAAAAGCTAGCTCACCAGTGAGGCTGATGGAAGTGACCTTATGCTGCCGGCACTACAGAATTGAGCATGCACAGACAGAAAAGGGCTTCAAGTCAGCCGTTCAACAGGATTAACTAATCCTCCACTCCCAGTAGAACATATGCCAGCAGTGGCTACATACCATTACAGATAGTATCATACAGAACTGGAACGGTAACTTAAGCAGACTCTGTATGTCTTTTAGGGATTAAACGATGATCGATTATAATCGAAAATCGATCGTTTTAAGGATTGATTTTCGATAATCGATTACGAAATTTAATAATCGATCATTGGTTTGCTGTTCTTTAAGCAGCTCACAAGGGAGATCACTGTACATATCAAAACAAAAACAGTGTTTGATATATGACATAGATCAGTGTTATTTTGGTTCTAAATAAGCTTTGGAATATGTTCTCCCACTAAGTATTTCAAGAAAAAATACTCCTGTACCTGCAGCCTATACCCTATGCTCATATCAGATACGATTACAAATTACAATACAAGCAGTTGTGGGCTAGAAGTGTGGTTCATGTAAATGCTAATTCATACCAGAAAATATACTGATATCCATTTGTTATAATACAGTAGTTCTATACTGGGCCCTCATCTCACGATTGTAGGACCGAATTTTGACCCCATTCGTGTCCCCAATTAATTTTTTTCCTATTTTTTAAACAAATTCCTCTATAAGGAATTTTTGTGTGTTTTGCATGCCTTTAGCAGGCTGAAGATTCTTAACAATATCATTTTGAAATTTGCTTTCTTTGCAAAATAGAAAAAATGCACAATAATAACAAATTATGAGTATTTTTGTTGCTAGAATATTAATAAATAATTCCTATAAATAAAATTCTTCTTTATTAAAGCATGCACATTGTTATTGTAAATGCTTCGATTATATAATCGATGACTGATCGAAAAGGAATGTTCGATTATTTCCGATGATCGATTATGATTTTTGTCCGATTATGAAACCCTAATGTCTTTGACAAACGTTATCATTTTTGACCTAAATAAATCTGAACCCGACACCGCCTCTAATATTTGTCGTCCATTATTCTTGTGATCAACATAATAATTTACTTATTTTGAGTTCGTTTAATTACTCAATAACCACATAAACAAACCTTTGTTTTTAAATTCTGGAGAAACTGCTCCAAACTTGACAAACCGTCTGAGCGCAGCCATTTTTCCTAAACGTACCGAAAGATGATATAACACACACAAATACTTTGTTTGACTGTTTCGCTGCGATACGTCATCACTTAAGCCTCTGCAATATATTTCAAGTAGAAAATGCAAATTGACTTCGGAAAAACTAAATAAACTGTTAATATTTTGAGTACAATCAAATCTATTTTCTGACAAATTAAAAAAAGTTTTTGTTTTTCCATTATTTAAAATGGGTAATAGAAATATATGCCACCAGTCTTATTTTTCTTTTTGTATTACATTTGCTAAAGTCCATTTTCTAATATATCATGGCCATCCATAAAACATCTACTGCCTTTTTTTTCTCTAGGTAAAGTAATGGAGTGTGCTATATACAAGAATATGTACAAAATTTTATATGTACAACATTTTGCATTTTAATGATCTTGTACATAATATATGGTTTTTGTTCAATTCGCTCAGCAGTATTACGGTAGTCTCAATAATTCGACTGCAAGCACAGACCCAATATCATACTGACTTTTTACAGATGTCTGTCCTTTACGTCTCAAGCAGTTATGATCAAAACTGTGGTGGAAATCGCACAGCTTTAAATTCCCATTTTTTTCACTGCCTCTTGAAATTTTCAGCACTGCTATGTTCATTTGTTGTTTTAAAACATAAATAGTCTCTTAAGTATCAATAAAATAAAAAAAAAGATATAACACAAATAAAACTTTTAAACTTACTTTTGTTAATGCCGTGTACATGTTGATTTTAATGTGATAACCAATGAAAGCGTCCATAAATCGATAATCGATAATTGTAAGCTTGTGATGCATGAACTCTCATTACGTATAGGATATCAACCGAATACGAGGTGTTTCTGTGTAGAAAAAACCTGGCCACGAGCTTCATGCTTGTACATAATATATGGTTTTTGTTTCGCGCTCTCGGTGTTACAAGAAGCTCGTGACCAGGTATTTCCTACACAGAAACACCGATGTACGAGGTTTATATCCGACTTACACACCTTAGACATATTCAATTTTAAGATTTTGACGATAGTTTGTCCCAAGCATAGGATTTGTTTCAAGAGATCAGCAGCCGATTTTTGTGACACAAAATACATACCGGTTAGCGTCATTATTTACGTATCATATTATTTGTTGGGTTTAACACCCGGTTTCAACAGTATTTTAGTCATATTCATGCGGAAGTTGAACAATTCACGCACTCATTCATTCGATCACTCGTCCATTCAGATAAAATGTTGTAAAATATTTTAAACTGTATACTTCAAAACTACCCAAGAATATGCACTAAAATGCTTTTTTTCAAGCCTTTGACAAGGCCTACAACTTATAACAATAAGAACTAATTGGTTTTCCATTTGTCTATTGAAAAAATGCACACTTTTGTAAAATTATGTGCGCAGTTGCACAATATTCCTTAAGGACAGTTTTTAAAGGGAATGTCTTCATTATATGCAATAACATTGATTTTTGCACATCCCCGATATCCATTTCAAATTCAAAATAAACCCCGTAAACACATTACAACAAACATTAGTCAAATCAGTCATTAATCAGGTGAATTAAAATAAATTAAAAAAAAATAAAATTTATAACCGGGATACACCAGATGACATGTACAAAAATATTATTGGTGCTTAGCAAACTTTGAGTAGTATATAAAGAAAAAAAGCCAAATGTCAGATTTCAAGTTTTCTCCTCTGTCAAGCGACGGAAATAATGCGCACAAGTGCTAGAAAATTAACAAGAAAAATGTGTTTTACAACTTCGAATTCACTTCAATATATACATGATGTTTGAATAAGACTAAACGATATTTTAAAAGGGTCTTAAAATCTCGGCTTTTTCCTCAAATGGGAATATTGTCATAAATGTATATGTAGACCAAAGCAACTATAATAATTTTTGTTTTCAATTCTTTCTAAATATTACAAATGGCGGAGGTTAGAAAAAGGGGAGTTAATCATGAAGTGTCGAAGTAAATACTTTAACATTAGTGTTTCTTGCTCTTTGGTGTCAACATAAATGAATATTAAATTTTACGTCTGAAGCAGAGAATAATGAATTATCATGGGAAGCATAGGAGTTATAATGAGATGTCAGAAGTTTCGTTAGCATGATAAAAAGGTGAAATATGCATATCAGGTATCGCCACATACAGAAACTAGAAATGTGTCCAAAGGACACGGATGCCCCCGCTATAGGTTTTTCATAAAGCTCCCAGCAGTAGTGTAGAACAAGTTGTGTTCACGAGATAATTATATTCCTATTACAAGAAAATTCTATTTTTAGTAACAGTGACCTTGACCTTGGATCTACAGGCATGGGTATTGTGCGGACACACCGCCTTGTCATGGTGAACATTTGTGCCAAGTTATTTTGAAATCCCTCCATTCATAACAAAGTTACAGCCTGGAGAAGAAAATTCTATTTTTAGGAACAGTGACCTTGACCTTGGACCTACAGGCTTGGGAATTTATGTGACACACAGTCTTAATATGGTGATCGATTAAACCAAGTTATTTAAAAATCCAATGACAAATAACAAAGTTACAGAGCCGACACAATTTTGCAAGAAATTTCTATTTTTAGTAACAGTGACCTTGACCTTGGACCTACAGGCATGGGTGTTGTATGCAACACCTTGTCATGATGAACATTTGTGCCAAGTTATTTTGAAATCCCTCCTTTCATAAGAAAGTTAAGGGCCAAGTGTATATTTTGCTTAACACAAAATGTAAGTGAAAAAGGGGCATAATTTGAAAAAATATTGGAAGCAGGGTTATGGATCTTGTTGGTTATGATGTAGATTTTGATGGTGAAAATATATTTCAAGTTTCAAGGCAATATCTCAAGTAGTTTTAAAGTTATGGGCAACATGCATATTTTGCTTAACACAAAATATAAGAATAAAACTAATGTAAATGAAATTATCAAAGGGCCATAACTTTTGAACAGAACATGTAAGAGCAAAACCCCGCCTTTATGCACAACAACATATCAGGCCAAGCATTGTGGTAAAGTTTTATTAAATTCCCACCAGTAGTTTAGGAGGAGTTGCGTTCACGAGATATATTCCTATTAAAACTAATGTAAATGGAAGTATCAAAGGGCCATAACTTCTGAACAGAACATGTAAGAGCGAAACCCCACCTTCATGCACAACTACATATCAAGCCAAGCATTGTGGTAAAGTTTCATTAAATTCACACCAGTAGTTAAGGAGAAGTTGCGTTCACAAGATATATTCCTATTAAAACTAATGTAAATGGAAGTATCAAAGGGCCATAACTTCTGAACGGAACACGTAAGAGCAAAACCCCACCTTCATGCACAACTACATATCAAGCCAAGCATTGTGGTAAAGTTTCATTAAATTCCCACCAGTAGTTTAGGAGGAGTTGCGTTCACAAGATATATTCCTGTTAAAACTAATGTAAATGGAAGTATCAAAGGGCCATAACTTCTGAACGGAACATGTAAGAGCGAAACCCCACCTTCATGCACAACTACATATCAAGCCAAGCATTGTGGTAAAGTTTCATGAAATTCCCACCAGTAGTTTAGGAGGAGTTGCGTTCACGAGAATTTCGGACGGACGGACGGACGGACGGACGGACGGACGGACAGACGGACGGACGGACGGACGGACGGAAGGACGGACGGACAGGAGCAACTCTTAATGCCCGTCGCCATTTCATGGCGGGGGCATAAAAAAACAGCCTCCCCACACAGTCAAAAAGAGGAGAGAGGGAGAGAGCATGGTTAATAAAATGATCAGTTTCAAAAAAGACACCACTAACAATAAACAAAAATGAGAACCCGAGGGGTTACCGCCTTGGAACGGTCAGTGGCAAATAAAATTGCCACTGGGGGTTTAAACCAGGTTCTAGGGTGCACCAACCTCACACTTGCCCCAACAGGTCCTCATATCACAAAACAAATACACGTTGTCTTGCTGAAACAACTCCAACCCACTTACTGGCTCAACAATGTTGCATGCAAAAGCACACAAACATATAAAACATAAGAATCTAATAGCATTGCAAAGCCAAAGGGCGGATACTCGATGATCAAACCGAAACCAGAGCAACTGGAGTAAAATCAGCAAGAACACAATGACAGGGATAAAAGAAACAAATCGAGCTTCTAGGTTCTTTTAAGAAAAGATTTTCCCATAAACCTTCATAAACTCTTAAATCCCTGCCACCGTCGTGCAACCAAAGAGGTAAGCATAATGATCAACTGTAGAAGGGTTAATCACCAGGCATGCAGAGCGCTGTAAAATATCATGTTGGTAACCTTTCTTTTTAAATTTACAGATGGTTTTTACGAATAACCGGGAAAAATTAACATTGCCTTTTATCCTTAAGTTTATAAATTAAATATCCATAAAAAAAACTGGCTGTGAAATACCATGTTGCAATAGTGATTTTAAACTGCACCTGTATTTATGAATTAGATCTGGGTATCGACGAATAAACTTGCAAAATGTTTTCCTTAATTTGTGATACCGATAACCTTGTTTTAAAAGTTTTTCTGTAATGCAAAGATAACGTTCATTGAAATCATTAATATCGTTGCAAGCTCTTGAAAAGCGAACAAACTGTGAAATATAAACCCCGTAAGATGTTGCACGGGGAACATCGCCGTCTAAAAACGGAAAATTTACTATATTAAAATCAAAATCATCTCTTTTATCATATATTTTAGTAGTGACATAACCATTTTCAATTGACAGATTTAGATCGAGAAAGTTTGCTTGCTTTTCTGAAGTGTTCGCTTTATTAAGTTGTAGTTCTTTAGGGTAGATCTTATTAACCAGTAATGGAAAATGGTTATTGTCTATATTTTATAAATCATCAAGGTACCTCGAGGTGTTGTTAAAAGCTGTAATAATATCATCTTGATGTTCGGTAGAAAGAGATAGCATAAAGTCTCTTTCATAACAGTATAAAAACAGATCAGCAACAAGGGGTGCACAATTAGTACCCATTGGGATGCCTATTACTTGTTTATAAATAGAGGTACCGAATCTAACATAAATATTATCCAGTAAGAAAGTTAGGGACTCTATTAGGTCTTGACAAGTCCATAAAGTATAATTATCATAAGAACCATTTGTAAAAAATGCCCTATGTTCATTACAAGCGATGAAGGTTTTATTTTCTCTAGCAAACGTTTTTTTTTCAATGAGACTTGTTAGTTTGTCTCTTATTAAATTATGAGGGAGCGAGGTATATAAAGTTGAGAAATCATAAGTAGACCAACAGAACGCCTGAAAATTATTTGATTTAAGCTTTTTCAAAACGTCATTTGAATTTTTAATCGACCAAAATAAATTTTTGCCAGAAGTTTCAAAAACCTTATCGCAATACCTAATTACATGTTCTTTAATAGCTCTAAGACAAGAAGTTAAGAGTACGGATAATTTAGTAGTAGTGCAAGAACTAGGGAAACTATAAAACTATAAACTATATAGGCCCTATGGTATCGCTTATTACCGATACGAAACTACAAACTGATCTTAATGATATTTTAGCAGTTCAGTATGAAATATTGTGAAATATAACAGTCAAAAAGTCGATTAATGTGGGATATTCGCGAAAAAACGTGGATTTCTAAAATGCCTCCTACCCATGCGTTCATTTGGAAAATTGATGAAAACTTCTACCCATGCGTTCATTTTGAAAATTTTCTAACTTGTGGTCTAAATCCTCCTAAAACGACTTTAAAATTGTGGAGGCATCGTATGTCATATTGTGAGGAAAATTATTTGATGATTTAGCTTGGGCCGAGTCTAACTGCTTATTCTTTTTGGTGAATTTAATGCTTTGTGTTAAATTAGTGTGGTTGAACGGTAAAGTCCGAGGACTTCCGTCGGTAGGTATAAAAGCAATTACCGTTCATTGATACAGGGCAGTCTGTCGCCGAGTGTCGAAGTATTCACATCGTTGAGATTCAACATTTTGGTCTGCATTAAAGGTCCAATATAGTACATCTCTGTACTAGGGCATATTGACCGGGTTGTTTCGTTCAACATGTATGATGTGAATAGTATTGGTTGAAGCTAGGGTTGATAGGGTTTTGAGATAGTGTCTTCAGACAATTGCTGGAAACACATGCGTCTGAAACACTTGTGTCCCTAAGGTAGCTTCAGAGTAGATGTTGAGCATAGGGTATTTAGATAGTGTCCTCAGACAATTGCTGGAAACACATGCGTCTGAAACACTTGTGTCCCTAAGGTAGCTTCAGAGTAGGTGATGAGGATAGGGTTTCTAGATAGTGCCTTCAGACAATTGCTGGAAACACATGCGTCTGAGACACTTCTGTCCCTAAGGTACCGTCAGAATAGGTGCTGAGGATAGGTTTCCGGTTAGACAGTGTTCCCAGACTATTGCTGACGAAGAGGTTCTCGCATCCTCGGGATATCACATAAGTCTGAGACACTATTGTTCAGCAGCGTTTTAGTGCTGAGGGTATGTTTGAAGGCGCTTTTGCTTGAGGTTTTGTTTAGATGTGATTTGTTGACTTTGTTGAGCAGAATTTGAAAGTTTTAGTTGCTCAGGTTTGCTTAATGTAAGTGTGTAATTGTTTGAGGATCTGTTGAAAGTAGTTCGAAACATCTTGAAATCATTTTAGGCGAAAAATTATATATATAGGCTCAGACAAATAGTCTGTTTGTATGTGCCTTCCGCTCGGGGCACGTTACAATATGAAGACAAGTGTAAAACGAATCTTTAGAACTAAACAAATGCTCAGAACGTTGCTTAAAATAATTTTATCAAAATATTGGCTTTTAAAGAGTGATTTTGCCATTTTTTGCGATTATCTAGTGCAGTTGTGTTCTCAGAAGATACCGAAAGTTTGACGAATGTGAGATGACCATTGTTAAGAGTAAATATAGGAGATCAGCATAGGCAATGTCTTAATCTGATATATGCATTACCAAAGAAATGCGAGACGATTTACTGACCACAGTACCTAATTCCCTCCTGAAAAAGCGGTCTATCCATGCGTTCTCCTCCTGGGACCTAGAGTGAACGATTGGACTCGGTGATTTTGAAATTGTGGAGTTCATTAAGCATTAAATTATTTATGGGCCTGTGTCTTTAAAACATGCTTAGCCATCATTTCGTCATTTAGGTGAATGAAATAAAAACACGCTGGGTATTATCAGCTTCAGTCGAAACATAAAATAAGCTGTGGACTACAACTGTACACTATATCTCTTCCCACGTAAGAAAAAAACTTTCTTCAATGATTTTAAAGAAAGATTTAACAGTTAGTTATCGAACTTCTTCTGCGAATATTTTCACCATATGTTATAATTTACTAAAAAACAACCATGCCTTGTGTACAGTGTCTAGCACAGTTATGTACGGAGTGTAAATGAAAAATTGCGAGTGTACGGTGTAAAGTAGGTAACAAATTCAATTTCTGCCAAAATAAACTTAAACTTTAGTGCCCGAGCATACACATACACTGATTAAGGAATTGCGTTTAGCGTCGAGAGCAAGGAGCGTGAAGCTGGGTACAAGTTGTATTGCAAGACCAAGCGTAAAGTAAAACATTTTAGTATTTTTAAAGAATAAAAGTGTTTAATTGAACCAAACACATTATGCTTAACCTAAATATTAATGTTAAAACGCCGTTTCCGTCCGTCTTTACCACTTTTGATACTTGACCATATCTTAAACGAAAAATGTAAAACTCATAGACCTTAGTTCATTCTAAAATTTCTAGAACGTTACAGTAGAACTCCCAAAGCGGTAATCCCTCGAGTTCTAATTTTTGTTAATTGTTTGTGGTGTCCTTTTTAAAACTGATCATTTTTTAACCATGCTCTCTCTCTATAACCAGTGATAATTCCGTTAACTAATAGACGTTTATGCGTCACAAGCTTCCAAAACTCCTTTAGTAATGATTTCTGTATAATTTATTACATGACAGACATACGTACGGACAATACTATCACTATAATACTATACTATCACTATTGCGGACGAAAAAAAGTCAAAACAATATCTCAAACGATATTTCGTACTCGATTATATCTGCTCCTGGTCCCCGCCAATAAATTCGCTTTCTGATCTATGGACCTGCCAATTTCTGTACCCCAGCTCTATTCAATAAGCCCTCGCGAATTTGTTACAAGTCTGTTTGTGCTAATATTTTACAAATTGCCAGGTGAATGATTAAATTTTCCATTAGTTCTAGCAGACTTATGCAGATTTTCAGATCTATGGAGCATTTTGCTATACAATGCAGATCTTCATCACAAACTTCCGTATTTTAATCGCGATAAAATGTTTATCATCCCTTCTACCGCTTCAGAAATCAACGGGTATGTGCAGAATTCATTTGGCTTTTAAAATCAGCTGATATTTTTTTCCAAGAGTAAATCAAAACTACAATATTTCCTACACCACTGTCAAGTGTGAAAAAACTTACCGTGTCTGCTCCTGGCTCTGCCGGTTGACGGTTGTGTTCTAATCGCTGTCATATAGACATAGAAGGAATATTTTCCGCATTAATTTGAATATTAACTGGGTTGTGCGCAAAGGCGACCATCATATATGTAGAAAAGCCCTTGTTGCGCACAAATAGTTGGGCTATCAGCAGTATGTAAAATAATAGAGTTCTATCACCAAATTTTTATCAGCCAATAGCAAACTGTTTACCCGTAATTATTTTTGTGACATTTCCTAAGTTTTTGACCAGGTTTTGCTCATAGGCCTCTGGATAAAACGTGCTTAGCAATATATATCTCAGAAAGTAAAAAATAGGCTCAGAAACACCAGTTGTAGTAAAACCACAAGGATCCATGCCTGGGTTTCAATTCTTTCTAGCATAGATAAGTCATCGACAGTCTTCCAATCATTGTATGCCTCTTTGCTGACGATATATCATTAATTTCAACTACTTCTAATTTTTCATATTAAGAGGGTATTTTCAAAAATGGTTTACTTTAATTTTGGTTAACACAAAATCTGTGTAAAATGGGAGAATAAGTTACAAAGTATTTACAAAGTATTTGTAGGATAGTTATCAGGCCTGCCAAATCTCCGGACTTTATCCGAAATCTCAGGATTTTAGGTTACTTCTCCGGATCTCCGGAGTTATAGACAAAATCTCCGGATTTCTATGAAATTGCAAAAAAAGGTTAATTAAACCTAATTTAAAGATGTGCAAAGAACGTTATAGTTTTTTTTTTACTGCAGTCGCACATTTCCTGTTTATTCCGAGATAACGAGAACGTGGTCAGTGACATGCTGCCTCAGTCTCTCTGGCACAACTATACAATAGCCGCGTGTCATAAACTAAACAAGACCCTCGATGTTACACCTGCTTAATCTTTTTGCATTGTCAAAACAGGTCTTAACAGGTTTAACAGGAAGTTAAAAAAAAATGAATGATAAATATAAACAACAGTCATTTTTAAACAAGTTCTTTAACCATTTCTAACAAACTCGGCAAAATACATTTATAAATTCTTTGAAGAATAGAATTAAAAAGAAGAATATGAGAAAAATATCATCATCATCATCATCATCATCATCAGCATCATCGTCATCATCTTCATTTTTTCAGTCACAATCAGAGCAAAAAGACATTTAAACACTCCATCGTTATCATCTTTATCATCATCATTTTTGCTTAGTCATAGTCATTATTAACAACATCAACAAGACATTAAAACAACAACATCATCATCGTCTTCATCATTGACATATTCAGACTAAATCTCCGGAAAATTTAATGAAGAAGTTTTGGCTTGAATTAAGTCCCTTTAATCGAAAAAAATACAGAATCTGCAGCACTTGAGTAAATTAACATCATCATAATATCGTTTCTACTTTTTTCCCATCAATTAATTTATTTGGAAATTTTGTCTGTCGATTACCAAGAAGAAATAAGATTATTGAATTCAAACCAATTGAAATGTCTTAAGAGTTGGATATAAGACAGCATTGTAACTTGGTTTTGGTACTTCAGTGAGAGGAACTACCGAAGGCCCACAGGTTAAGGGGGTTAAGGTGGTCGTGCCTTATATTGTTCCTCATGTTTTGAACCCCCCCCCCCCTCAGTTGGGGAGATGAGGGTGGGGTTGGGAGGGGAGAAGGAAGAGTGTGTGGAGGGAGTGTGTGAAGGGGGAAGAGCCCGAGAACGCGAGCGATGATGGGGAGGGGAGAAGGAAGAGGGTGGGGTAGGGAAAGAGGGTGGGGGAGGGAAAGAGGGTGGGGGAGGGAAAGAGGGTTGGGGGAAGAGGATGGCGAAGGGGAAAGAGGGTGGGGGAGGGGAAAGAGGGTGGGTAGGGGAGGAGGGTGTAGGGGAGAAGGAGGGTGGGTAGGGAACAAGGAGGGTGTAGGGGAGAAGGAGGGTGGGGTGGGAAAAGAGGGGGAGGGAGGCGACAGGTTGGAGTGGGAAGAGGAAGGGTCATTAATGTTTTCAAACCTTTGCTTAATGCTATTTACTCGACTTTTTTCATCTACAGATTAACAATCATGATAATTGGGCGAATCGTTTTTGAGTGGGGCGAGTCGTTATTGAAATGGGGCGAATCGTTATTAATATGGGGCGAGTCGTGATTGGGCGAATCGTGAGTGGGGCAAATCGTTATATTACCGGAGGATGGTGGGGATAGGGTGGGGTGAGGTGCGGTGGAAAGGGGTAGGGATGGGATGTCAGACTATAAAACACTGGTTGGCCCTAGAGGGAACATTGAACTGGATATTGTAATTAATTATTTTTAGTTTATTTGAGTGGAAAATGCTTTATTTTGACACCCGGATTAGACAACATAGCAGGTACAACATTTTATTACTTTTCTAACAAACTGCATTTTTTCAACTTTTGTCTCCTTTTATTTTCAATATGTATCTGTTTATAACAATATAGTAACAAAATTGTTAAAAAAACATGATAATTTTATTTTCACAGCTCATCATCAGTAAAACTTAATTATGAGCAAGTATGAATTACCTTAATACTACGAAGAGTTCCAATGGCTTCTTAGTGTCTTTTAAAACACAGTTTTAACACATACAGGAAAGTTATTAGAGAATCTATTCGACCATGTGAAACCTTTTTTCTGACACTTCGCACCATTTCTTGAAAGTTTTCTTTAACTGTTTACTTTGCAAAATTATTGCACATTATTAATCGATTTTTTATTTGTGAACTGCCTAAAAGGACATAAATTTATTAAACATAAAATGTTTGGCTGTGAAGAGCCTAGCAGTGATAATATTTAATTCCTCGTGGGCAAATGTGTCAACACGGGGGCAATAATTACTTAAAAGTACTGCCGAGCACTAATAAATTATTCTTTAACTACAATACAAACTGTAATTGTGAGTTACCATATTAGTCTAGACGGTAAAGACCTATTAGTACAATACACTCATTAAGCAGTTCAAGCACAATCCAGGTTGAGGATTATAAAACTGATATTGGAAATTCAGACAGAAAATCTGGTACGGAGACCCGCAGGCAGATGGCTTTTCGATCACTTCTAGCACCTGAAGCTGCGCTGGCACCGGCCGTATCGGCTTGCCTTTCCGCCCGACTTCCAGCAACACCGAGAGGGAGATCCTGGCACTGGGCGCTACAGGATCTCCATACAGCTCGTCCAGGCCTACACCTAGAGAGGTCAAACGCTCGGATGCAGACTGTATTGTCTCTAGGGACAGAAGGATGCCAACAACAACAAGTAAACTGTAATTGATTTGTGGAAAATGAACACTGAAATTTTAAAAAGAAAATGATTTTTGAGAAAATATAGGGTTTGAGTAGTAAGAAGTAAGCCACAGAAATTTTCAGCGTTTAAAAGTAGCAATGAGTATTTTTAAAGATAGTAAACAAAGTTCCACAGAGACTGGAGTGATACAATTTCGAAAAAATGCCTAAACAAGATTATCTGTCATGCTTTAATATAAGTGAGATTTTAATATTTTAATGTGTCTCTAATTTGGTTCTTTTGAGAAATGTAAGATTTTAAGGGCTTGACCCAACAGTAAAAATGTATGTACGACCTTTATTCAATAGGAAAATCAAATTGCCTCCTAATGAACGTGCTACATGTAACAACAGATCCTATTTTCATCAAAATTATTATTTCTCCAATCATATATGTAATTAGAATACATTGTGCAAAAAAAAACACCAGAGTAGGTATAAAATATATATCAAACATAATACAAATTGTTGGAAAAGAACATTGAAAGCCACCGACAAACCTCAAAATACGTATTGCAGGTTCGGTTTGGCTGTTGACTCGGTTTGACTGAGCCTGTACATATGCAAAAATGGAAATGAATTATTACAGTCCACGCTGCCTAGCCTGGGAATGAGCGCTACAGAGATATATCTACCGTTCCTTTGGTATGTGAATGATGAATAATTGCAAATAAAAATATTATAATATTATTCAGACTATTAGCTATCTAAAGTTATACAATGATCTCAGATGATTATTTAACAACGAAAAAAGTTTTGCGTTAACACATTAAGCTCCGTTCAGTTTTGCGGTCAAGTCAAGTTAAATATGTAATACTTTTTATACTAATAACTAATCAGAGATAATTCTCATTCATTGTGTGTAATCGTAACATGCAATTTATATTTGTAATTGGCAATCAGTAGATCTTAAATATTAGATCATAATCACTCTACTAAATTAGACAGTATTCTTAATATATTTTAATATAAAAATGAACAGTACAAAAAAAGGTGAAAAAAAGTTAACAATGTTTGATGATTTCGAATGTGTACCTTAACGAAACAGCTCTTTGTTAACGAATGATACTGTTAAAAATAGACAATAGTGTTCTAATCTCAAGCAGCTGATTGGTTGAAAAGGAGTCAAGTCTCCAAACTAACCAATCACAAGCAAGATATGTTTTAGTATTAGTTTACTGATCACAGTATAGAACATGTGTTAACCCTTTACTCCAAAGTTACACATTTCTTGCATGGGATTACAGTGTAGATCCTGATCAGCTAGCATATTTAGGCCATCTGATCTGGATCTAACTGTTCACTTTTAGATTTACATGTATAACTGTATTAGGTTATTTCTAACCAAGATGCCACCAGTGCAGATCCAGATTAGATGGCACAGAATGTGCTGGCTGATCTGGATCTACACTGTTCACACACACATCAAAATGCATAGATATGGAGTAAAGAGATAACTTGATGTAAATTCACCATGTTCTAGGTTTCAGCAGCTGATTTTATTTAGCTCTAAACTTTATCACTACTGCATTAGATAACCATCTGCAGCAAACTACAATACAGGACAAACAGCCAGCTGTGTAACATAAATCTAGACATGGTTATGTGTTTTGTTTCATTACATTCATTTAACTCTACTAGATGTATATGGCTTATATTTCATGTGAGATCATTATTACCGGGTAATCCAGATCAGACTGCACTTAGACTGTACATTAGACACCTTGGTGTTACCGGGTAATCCAGATCAGACTGCACTTAGACTGTACATTAGACACCTTGGTGTTACCGGGTAATCCAGATCAGACTGCACTTAGACTGTACATTAGACACCTTCAGATTCATGATATTATTTTTGACAAAGAATTGAACAGTACAGATCTTCACCAGATTGTACCCAGTAAATAGGAGGTTGAGGACCAGTAATCGTCATACATCTGTCAAGGTCGTAAACAGATCCTACTCCCGGGTCCACTACTTGCTTCTCTCTCACATCTCATTACTTCATGGGATATGACAGATATCCCATGAATCAAGCATGTAGATCCAGACTGGCTTGCACATCTGTGCCATCTGATCAAGATCTGCACTGTTTATTTATGATCAAGAAGCAACCAGTGCAGATCCAGATCAGATAGCATGTGCCAGAAGATCTGGATGTACACTGGTCACACACACAATAACACCCATATATTTGAGCAAAGTGTTAATTTGAACAACTGTCAGATCTCCACCTAAACAATAAATCAGTCTGAGCACAAAACATTTATTGCTATAAATTTTATAAAGTTTATTCTTTAAATACACATTCAAAAGAATTTTTATCACAGCCCTCATACACTTTCATTAGTGGGTTGTCTAGGTCACCATTATTACTGTGTGTCACTCCAGGATCGGAGCCCGAGGGTGGTCCCTTGTCCTTGACACATGCACAGCGAGGCTCTGACTTGCCAGGCTGGAAATACTGCCTTGGTAAACCTTCCCAGTCACGCTGTATACCACCGCTAAAATCAACATAATGCAAGAATTAATTTTCTGAGTTATTTTTTTCTACTTTGAGTTCTATTACTGCATCACATTATTTCTAAAAGGTTGTCAACTTAAATACACAAATTGAGGAGTGAGTGCAAATTATGACTGTTTTGCACTAAAAACAGTGTAATGTAATGTATATGTGTATAATATGATTATTTAAATGATAAACTGTAATAAAATATTTAAAACATGTGATGCAACAAACAATAATAATGTGTAAAATAAAAATTAAATGTAACTTTCTTTGATCACTAGAGTTTTTGTTGTGCCAAAAAAGAAATTAGCTAAGTCATGATTTTTGAAAAATAAAAACATTTTGCTAGGACCTCCAACTTAAAGTAAATAAACCTTTACTCTATATATAAGAGTTTAAACACATGTGCAACCACTGTAGATCCAGATCTGCTAGTACAACCCTCTGTAGATCCAGATCTGCTAGTACAACCCTACCATCTGATCAGGATCAGCACTGTAGATCCAGATCTGCTAGTACAACCCTACCATCTGATCAGGATCTGCACTGTAGATCCAGATCTGCTAGTACAACCCTATCATCTGATCAGGATCAGCACTGGTTTCATCTTGGTTAAAAATAACTTAATGAATCTAAAAGCCATCAGTGAAGTTCCTGATTGGATGGCACACATGCCTTAAAAATGTTCCTGTACCACCCTTGCTTACAGTACCTAAATGTTTTGCTAACAACAGTACCTTAACATTGTACACCATAACCTCCTGGCTTACCGCAGATGTTTCAACTAAAAGCCACATATTCCTACCCCTTCCAAGTACAGTACATTAATGTTGAACACCATAATCTCCAAGCTTACCCCGGTTGTATGTTACCTTAAAACCACATTATCCTGCCCCATCTGTGTACAGTACCTTAATGTTGAACACCATAATCTCCTTCCCCATCCTTGCTTCATTTCAAAGTTACATGGTGGGAATTTCTTTCTGTCATCTTCCTCGGAAAGTTTTACCTTCTTTGCCTCTCCAAGTCTCTGGTGGTAATCTTTCAAGGCCTCTGTTGGTTGCCCTTGTTCATTGTAATAGTGACCAATTAATTTACCTGAAATTACAAGCTTACAAACAACAAATGCATACAACTTTCCAAAAGGGAAATCAGTTATAACTCTCAGTAAAATTTTTACTCTTTATTTCAAAATCTTTCCCACTATAAAACTTCTGACAACATGTGAAAATAGCCTTAAAATAAGTTAGTTTAAATGTCATCATTTAATGAAGAAAAGTATTTGTGCATAGGTAACAGACATATTTATTTAAAAAAACTACCAATTAATGTATACTGTTTCTTGTAGAATTCATTCCAGTCTTCTATTCCTAGGATATCTGAATGTGATAAACCAGATGTGTCTTCTACAAGACCTTCCTCTGTAAACACTCCAGACACAAAAGCTCTTGTACCATCTTTTCCTGTAAAGATATTAAGATGCAATTTCATATTGTAAGAGATTGACTATGAAATACAGACTTCACCAGCTAGAGTGGTTATGGTCAAAGTGCACATGTTACTTTGAATCAGGTAATAAAGACTAAATCCAAGTAATAGTTTGTGATTGAAAGTTTATCTGTCACATCTGGTAATGGTGAGGAAGAGTATTCAGTAAAGCTCCATTCTCACAAAAACAGTTACCGTACTTCAGGTGACATTCACCAAGGATGGAGATGGCTACCCTTGGTGACTTAGTGAGTTATCCTCAGTTACAAGTAGTTACATTTAGGGACAGTTACCCTCACTCAGTTAAACTTTATGACAGTTACCCTCGTTGAAAAATATTATTATCTTAACTTCATTCTTTTAACATCCTCAAGCAAATCTGACAGACCAAAAACAGAAGAGCTGCTCTGCGCTTAATTGTGTCTTTGGAAGCTAACATTAATCTCTGTCAGGACATCATAAAGATGAGCAGATGACAATAGGTTATTACACATTTTACTATAAAATTATAAAGAAAAGTTTATGCACTTTTTAATTATAAGAAAGTTGAAAATTGTTGTTAGTTCTATTCCAAGTACAGTGACAACTACAATGACAAAAATATTACTGAAGATATTGTTTCCTGTGACGCGACCCAAATAATGTGCTACAATACATAGACAATCCATACACAGTGTGTGGAAAGGTGTTGCGAAATGTTACATACAAATAAGTAAACACCCGTTAGTGAAGATTGCCTCAGAGCCTCAGCCATGGTGTTAACCCTTTCCTGGATATATACGCATTTTTACGCGTGTGCGACCAGTGTAGATCCAGATCAGCCGGCACATCCGTGCCGTCTGATCAGGATCTGCACTGGTCGCATTTTGGTCAGGAATTACCTAATGAATCAAAAAGCGAACAGTTTAGATCCTGATCAGACGGCACGGATGTGCTGGCTGATCTGGATCTAAACTGTTCGCCCTAGCAATAAAGGTGTATCTGTACAGGAAAGGGTTAAACTGTCTGCTGAGCTGACTCTGAATTTCTGAATTTGGAGATCTGAGTGAGCCTAATATTAAGACACAGACCTGCTAATAGGTTCAACCAGTACAAATGATTAACTAGGTTTGCTGGTGCAAACTATATCACTCTTGTTTCTCGAGATAGCTGTCTGATCAGCTCAATCCTTACCTGTATTCCAACAACTAAGCCACACCTCAATTGAACTTCTGTACATATAGTTTACAAGGCTTTCAGAATGCACTCCCAATACAGTTATTTACACTACCCATACAGTTATTTACACTCCCAATACAGTTATTGTTCTTATAGGCAGATTGTTCTTATAGAATATAGGCCTAAGATTTATTGTCACCGGACTGATCAAAGGAATACCTGTAAAGAAATGATAGCCACCGCCTGCTCCATAGTGTTTCCTTCCACTTGTTACATCATACACGTTTCCCAGGATTGCCAAGTACACGTTAGAACCATCTTCACCAGTGTATTGTGCTAGTTCTTGTTTTGTAAACAAACGAATATCTGACGGTCCTGAAGAGGAAAAGTTTGGAAAATATGCGTTCACAAAACTAAGAAAGTTGTCTTTAAGCTCTGGGGTTAGAAATATAGCTATGCCAATTGCTATAAAAGCCAAAAACAAAGCAACTTTTCCTAGCATATTTCACTTTCCTGTTCTACGACGATGACAACAACAACAAATGACAACAACAACAACAAAACTGACGTTAAAATTCTAACAGTGTTGCTTACCTGCCAAATAAATGACATGTAACAATGCCAAGTTCGTCAGCTGTACATATCTCAACTGAATAACTGATGAGAATCTGTGTATTCATTTGTGCGGTAAGCATTTTCGTCAATGCCATTCCAGTGTAAAGTGTATTGATTTCGGATAGAGTTTATTTCGTCTATTATTTATTAAGTATCAGGAATTAAGGGCTTGCCACACTCCTCCCAATCCTATTAATCGATAAAAAGAAAATTATCAAAATCTCAATAACAGAAAAATGCTGTTAAATGAAACTGCACAAATGTATGTTATTAATGTATCTTTATTTTGAAGATGGTAAGACAGGTTAGAACAGTAAAGAAAAATAGCGAGATCTAAAATTTCTCTCAACTTCTATTTACATAAATTCACAAAAACTAAAGAACACAAAACATCATTTTAAATGCCCACATGAGTAATATGATACTGATAACGATTTATTGTGTCCTCGTGACTTACATATTACTACAATTTTTCAAAAACCTCCTACTATTCCTACTTTTTGTCAGTTGGGCAAAAGAAAAAATCTATATATTTTTAAAGGAGTTTAAAAAAAAATATTTTTAGTGTTTGGAAATTCCTGTGTTCATATTAATAAGTGTAAAAAGGTCTATGAGTTCCTTATGTCAACATAACTTTGGTCTAACAGGCCTGACAATGTCATTTGTCTAAGTCAAAAATAGAAATAAAGGGATTCATTACAACACTTGTGGGAAAAAATAGATAACAGTTAATTTCATTAATGCCAAGTGAGTGTATAGAAACTTAAATGCAAGTTTTTAAAACTGATAATTTAACAGTTAAATTTTAATAAATTATTTTTTCAAACAGAAATTCACCACTATACACCTCAGAAACAGTCATATCTTTTAATACACCCTAGAAAAGGTCTGACCATCATTCCCATGTAATCGAAAATGGCCAAAATTTTTAGGGTATTTAGAGGAATGTTTGATCTATCTAGCAAGCCTCCTAACATAGCCTTTAAAACCTTTAAAGACCTGTAATTTCAGAGCAAACCTAAAACCTTTTAAATCTTCTCAGGGCTTTTTTTTTCTTCTTTAATAGAGACAGTCTACAGACGCCTTTCCTTCAGAAAATTTCTTAAAAATCTTGCAGTTTTCAACAAAAAAGAACTTTAAATGAGGTATTTTATCCCCCTTAAAGAATAAATAATGTTATTTTCCCCCAAAATATGGAGCATGGGCCACATCTCTTGACATTGAAAAAACACCATCTTCTGAAAAACCTATTAAAAGGCCAAAAAGCCTGTAGATTTTACTCAAAATCTCAAAACCTTGCCACTGTAATGGTTGTACTACTGAATTTTCCCCCTCCCTTCTTTTTGATTTTTTCAGACCACATACATGTAGATATTTGCAGTAGTGTTTTCCAGACCATGGGTGTTCATGTATTCAGCATTGATAATGTAACTCAGCATTTGTCAAAATGCCCATTCATTTCTTGCAATTGAGTACTGCTTGCTCTATGAATGTCTAAATGTGGTGGTTGTAACAAATGCTAGGTTGTTAAATAATTTTAAAAAAATTAGGTCAGGTGATATGATGCTTACACTATGACAACAGTGGGCAAGGTCTGGTGAAGATAAGCATTTTGAGCAAAGATGAGATATAAAACATGCCTATTTCAGATATGTGGTTTTAGAGAAGGTTTCCATATGTAAATTAACTTTTTTCCCCAAAATTATAGGGCTTGGGCCCCTTCCCCTTCACTTATATACTGAGATATGTTACGCTTTTTCAATGAGAATTCCAAGAAATGTATCCTTTAATTATTTGTTATTTTGAAATATTTTACAGTAAACGGTTATTTTTTTCATTGACTGGAGCCCTTATAAAACCCTTTTTATGCCACCACGAAGTTTGAGGCATATAGAGTTGCGCTTGTAATGCTCCCTAGATGGGTGTCATAGAGAGTTCCACTTGTCTCAAAATCTTGTGGCATCAACTCCTCATTAACCTCCAGGCTGAATTCTTTCAAACTTGCAAAGATTGATCAAGCAGGATGTGAAGCTGATCTTGAAGAAAATGTTTTTTCCTGCTACCAGTTTAACCACTGTTATGGCTTTTTATTTTACAAATGTTGTTGTAGCATTTGGGGCTTCTTTGTATCCGGGATACAGTCTAGTTTTTTCAGGCCTGTTAAGAGGTCAGATCCAGGTATAACTTGAAACACTTGAAAATCGATATTTTTCTGCAATAAAACTGCATTTGCATTACTTTTCAAACACCTCTCATAATAGCAGACAGACTCAACCCATGGTATTGCTGAAGTGCTGTTTATATTCACCAAGATGAGGCCCTATTGACCCATACTGACTCCACATAGACGTCTCTCTAAGTTACCAGTGGCAGTCTTACTTATGTGTTGGGACCTCAGCTGGATGACCATAATGCATATAATGTGTAACAGAAAGAGTGAAGTCCCGACTCTGGAAAAACTGTTATGTATTCCTACTTCTGAGGAAAAAGTTCCTACTTTTTCCTACTTTTCTCCTACTTTTTTGTCAAAACGGTTCCTATTTTTCTACTACTTTTTGAAGAAAGATCACTTGACAGCCTGCATTGCGCTCACGTGGGAATTTAAAATTATGTTTGGTTTGCTTAGTTTTTGTGAATTTATGTAAATAGAATTATAAGGAATTTTTAGCTCTAGCTTTGTTTCTTTACTTTTCTAACTTGTCTTACTGTATGCAAAATAAAGACAAATTAGTAACATTCATTTGTGCAAAGTTTCATTAAACGGCATTTTGCAATTATTGAGATTTTGATAATTTTCTTTTTATCGACGAATAGGATCGGGAGGAGTGTGGCAAGCCCTTAAGGCATTTTGTCGGACATTTCAACACAGATTGGAAAACTGTTGAGACTTTGACCACAGAGAAAAATATTCAGAACATATTATTGTTGATTTGATGAAAAAAATTGTATTCAAACAAAAGTCATGGTTTGATCAAATTATTTTAATATTTCATTTTATTTTATGGCATTGGGCAGGTGAATATATTACATATATAAGCATCAGCTCTGGAACCTGTCAAGGAGAAAATAGTACTCGTATAGTCTCCTCAAACTGAGCCGGTTGAGGAGAAAATAGTAGCCATATATTCTTCTCTAGTTCTCATCAACCCGACCCGGTCGAGAAGACACTTCCTTATTTTATAGCATTATTTAGGTGGCGAAATTCATTAATTCACAACAGATCCTAAAGTGTCCTGTGTGCATGAGCAAACATGTTTGTAATTTGTCTGTGTGCGTAATTGTGTTTTCCTTTCTATTGTTTCTTGTTATAGATACCCTAATGGAAAATAATTACGTTTACATTTGTTCAACTTCATGAACACTTAATTAGATTTACTCTTAAAATAAAGATTTGTTATCATAGGATATTATTATTATTATTATTATTATTATTATTATTATTATTTTATAGTTTTTAAATCAGTTTTATTTTATTTTGGTATAAAGTAAACATTGAATATTCACAATATTTGTATGATAAATTTATAAATAAGCATTTGACAGTTCAGCGCTGAGTAAACCCTGTACCCACTGGTTTAATACTGGTCCTTTCTTTGTTGCTCTATCGAGGTGTTTTGAACAAAATTATTGACTAAATAGCAAAAGTAAAGATGTTAGTCAGACTTTGCAGATGTACATGCTAATCTGGTTCTAAGATCAAATGTGAAATCAGCTAAACTAAACACTTTATGTGTTATGGCAACATATTTTCTAGGTTGTGAGCAATTATGGCCATTATGACATAGCTTGGAACAGAGCATCAACCTTAGATTACTGTATTTTATGTTTTCAGTTATTAAGTTATGCAGAGAACCATGTTTCAATCATTCCTATGGGACCTCAGGAAAAGAACAAGGAAGAAACTATGAGAGACTGGACTCCTCAAAATGAAAAACCTCAAAATATCAGTTCTACGGATGTTAATGATTTGATATCAGGTTTTCTTGACAGTCGGTGTCCATCAGATTTGTCACATGCTTACTGTATATTATCTGTTCTGTCAGAGTATGTTGATATATCAGGATGTGCTTATCCTATACATAAACAATGTTTTGAATATCGAATAAAAAGACATAAATTGAAGAAATTTTGCTATGAATTAAAAAAGTTAAAATACCATGAAGTATTTATGGACTATATCGGCTGTCAAGCAGCTTTATTGCAGTATTTTAAAGTGAAGAGAAAAGGTTCACCAGGTACTTTTACACAACGAAAAATTCTGTCACTGTCACATAAAAGAAAAAACAAGCAAGAAAATGACAGAAATGTAGAACAATCACAACACATTCAACAAGAGGGTACTGAATATAGTACTTTACTCTCGATAGTAGGTATGAAAGTAAAGAGATCTGTTACAAAGCTCAAGCACACAAAACAAAGTTCAGAAAGAGGTTTTATAATTGATGCAGGTAGCAACAACATGCAATCCTCGAACTCTTCACCAGAAACTACAACAGGAGGTGTAGATCTTCATCCTAGAAGAGTAAGCGTTCAACCAGAGTTACATTCTGTGATAAACTCTTCCAATGCTACACTGGAGAAAATGGCATTAAAGAAGTACAAAGAGTTTATGACACTGATGGAACGAAACTTGTGAGTTATTTTTCCATCTAACATCACACTTAAATATGAAGGTGAGGTTATAAGAATAGAAAAACAAGATTTTGACACTGTAAATTAGTGAGATTTGAACTTTGCATTGGTCTTAAGTACTGTAATCACCCTAAGTATTGGGACACCCTAAATATTGGGACACCCTTATTTTTCACGAAAATAATTATTTTTGGTGTCCCTAAATTTTGGGACACTTTCAGAAACGGTATTTTTGCAAACGTTTACCATGTTATTGCATAGTTAACCTTACTATGCCGTGAATTGGAAACAAAAATTTAAACGTTCAGAGATATTGATAATAGGGATTCAAGAAGAAAAATATATATATAAAGTACTGATATATCTTTTTTTATTTAACTTACACTCCTCTGTAAAATAAAACGGCTATCGTTTTCTTGTTAATTAATTATATCCCCGTATCCAAAGAATTTAACTTTTGTTTTTCGATCTGTTTATTATCAATTACTCGCTAAACTGATTATACAAGTGCAAATAACAGCTGAGAAGAGTGTCAGTGTCAGTCCTGAGTATTGAAGTTAATTCTTATCAAAACAGTTTGTCCAATGACTGACAAATGTGTTAAAACGTCCTAATTAAGCCACCTGTTTCAAGTCGGCAAGCGTATGTCATCAAAAACATGCAAGTTTTAACACAAAAATAAATCATTTTTACCTCCAAACTGTAGACAGAAAATCATTACAAAAATGTTAAAAAATTTTTTGATTTTGTATAATCATATTTATGTAACGGTTGATCACTACACGTTGACGTCCTATATTGTTTTTAGACATAACTGGTGTGACCCTTAATATTGGGACACAAACAATTTTAATTATTTTTAACTGTCCCAATACTTAGGGTGATTACGGTATATATCTAGTGTTAATTTTTCTATTTTTGGTAACTTGTTAAAATTTAGTTATGTTTATAAATTTGATTGCAGTAATAAGGTATGATATTTCAACATATTTTGCTATTATTGATTTTATGGTGTGGGAGAACAGTGTTGATCCAGATCAGCCAGCACATGTTTGACATCTGATCAGGATCTGTACTCAGTCTGTTCCTTTTTTGGTCAGAAATATATATATATATATATATGGAGGAAAGGGTGGATAAACTTGTGTTGCTTTATCATGCAGTTCAAAAGACCCTCTTCGAGCAATGTTGAGTGTGTCTTTCTTGATGGTAGTTCTGCTGGTGGCGATCAAGCTGTGCGGGATGAAGCCTATCAAGAGACAGTCAGAATACACTGCGGATTACAAAGATGACGAGCACTTTGTCAGCATTCATGGTACGACTAGGGCTTTTCATGTAGACCTACATAAATGCTATTTAATGCCCACAGAGATAAGGTTTCAAAGTGGGATCGGGAGTGCCTATAATTTGAGACAACAAAATCGATACTTCTGCACCTACATGTATTCTTATTCATATTGTTTAGATATTCTTAAATTTCACAAATTATATCATTTTTAAGCAATGTTTGCCCATATAAACAGGTATGGTATTCTCAGAAGGATAGTAGTGGCCACGGGAAAGTTGTTCTGCTATGTCCAATATAGCTGCCTTATTTTGATTCTGCGTTTGCTTATGAATTAAATACAGTGTACAAATAATAAAGAAGAATAGTCTTTATTTACATTTAGCTTGTAATCAAAGTGATATTTCTTATTCTTTATCAACAGGAAAGATATCAGATATCAGCAGCTAAAGTTTTGACCTGGTTTGGATTATTGAAGAGTAAATTTTTGATTAAGGGTACAACTTATGATTCACTGAGTAATTGCAATTTTCATGTTGAAGAATTCTCTAAACCCCACAGTCAGTCCTGATAATTTATCTCTGTAAATGATTTATGTGTTGTAGAAATTCTTAAAATGAAGCGTCCATATTTACCTAAGAAGTTGTTGCATTGGGAGCGTCGACTGAGGAGAAAGTTTAGAAGGAAAAGAAAGATGAAGAAGGAAAAGGAAGTTACGGAGCCTCTTATATCAGACAACAGTGAAGAGGAAAGTGTTATCTACAGTCAGTCTTTAGATTTCTGAGCTGACCTACAGTATTTCTAATGCAGCATTAACATATATACGCATTTTATTGCATGTGAGACCATTGTAGATCCAGATCAGCTGGCACTTCTGTGCTGTTGGGTCATGATCTGCACTGTTCACTTTTTGGTAAAAACTAACCTAATAAATCAAACAGTGAATAATGCAATCCTGATTAGGGTGTGTCAGCTGATCTGGCTCTGCACTGTTTTCCTTTGCCAGAGGAATGGGTTAAAACATTACAGTATGCTCCAACTTGGTGTTTAGCTGTTACAACAAACTAGTTTTCTAAGTCATATGGCTAAGGAAAGTGGATTAACAAAGTGAGGATTCGCTAGTTGATTTTATAGTCAGCATAAGAAAAGTCATGCTCTAGTTGTTGGAGTGATATTTGACTTACGTTTTGTTAAAATACTTTACACAATATAAACTTCATAAAACTCTCAGATTATATTACTTATGACAAAAGAGTTTTGATGCATCAGTATTCTGTTGGTCAGGGTCACGTTTGACAGAGTTGTCTGTGTTGTGTTGTACTTTTGTCATAAAAATGTAGTCTGTAACTTTGTCATATTTTAATATTTCTTCATTAAACTTTCAAAATATGTCAACATGATTGTGGTTTAGCTAAAATCTCTAGTAGATAAAGGTCACTGTTTGAATAGTTATGTTTGTACGTACCGGTACTCAAGAATGCTGTCTTCACTATTTACTCTTGTTAACTGTTTTTCTTATTTTGTCAAAGTACCCGAGGGTGACCGAAGTGTTCCTTTGATCACTTATCTAGTCTTCAAGCTATATTTGAGATAAGCATACTGCTATCAGAGTAGCTGTTGTATATTATCCCTTTCCTCCATGTATATACCTTTATGGCATTGGCCAACACTGTAGATTTTGATCAGCCAACAAATTGTGCCATCTGTTCAGGATCTGTGTTGTTCACCTTTTGATTGTGCTTGCTGATCTGGATCTACACTGGTCGCGCATGCGAAAAAATGCATATATATGGAGTAAAGGGTTACATGTGAATTATCTCACATGTGTTATTTTAGGGTTTTGCAATACAAATAATACTTTCAGATAGACAAAAACATTAAACAATGATTTTGGTGTTTAGATATTTTGTTTCATTATCATATATACGGTATTAAACAATCTAACACTAATTACATCATCATTTTCTCTTTAACAGCATAATATACCAAAACTTTGAAAGGGTTGTATTAAAACATACATTGTATGCATGTCATTTTTGTGGAATTATATTTGTACACAACATTTCTTGCATTACATTAAATATATTTTTTTAACCAGTATTTGTTTGAACTGCATTTTGCTGTTACAGAGATTTTGATATTCCAAGAAACTTGGAAATGTCTTCAAGGTTTTGCTTAGGTTCGGGTCGAATACCCCAGCTACATGCTTTGTACGAGGGAGCTCCAAGGATAATCATCCTGTCCATGACGCCAATGTGGCAGATTTGGGTCTGGGAAAGAGAAGCCTCAACCAGGATTGGAACCTCGGGCATGCAGCTTACCATGATAACGCTCTACCAATTCAGCTGGTACGAAATCTTCAACAATTTTTTACTATTGACAGTGAAATGACAACTGAAGACAGCCCTTAAACATTTTCTTTCAAATTGATAACTCTGATCAGTTGACAAATCAGTTAGAAAAGTTGTATATTTTTCACATAATTTGGAATGTTTTTTTTTATTCAAGACACTCCATGTATTTTATGTATGAAAAAATGCAATTTTATTGTAGGAAAATACACATAAGTGTAATTTCTTTCATATTATATACAATATGATTTTGTGATAAAAAATTTGTTCTATAATAATTTGAAAATTAAAAAAAGTAGAGAAAAACACTTTATAAAATGTTTGTTGATGGGGCATTTCTAATATTTATTATGGGTCATAAAATGAACAGAACATACAGTTACTTTGACCTTTTATACAAAGACCACTATAGTTTCAGTTTGTTTATATTTAATGTGAGTTGTATATCCAATGATGATAAAGTCATACTGACTATTATTTATTGCCAAACAAATAATGAGTTCACATCACCAGAATAGACATATTCTTTGGGCAGCCAGTACATGCACTGTTTAATGGTCAGTAACAGGTACTTGTGTGTACAAGTATAAACCATTTCTTGACAAATTTTTAGGTCTTTATTACATGACAGTTTTTGTTCTATTTTGTTTCAAAATTGTTTCGATGACACATTTACCTTTTGGGGCATTTGTAATGTCCTGTTACACTTCATGTTGTTATACACTTTTCATAAGTTTTCTTGTTACATATATCTTATCATACTTGTTTATACAATTTCTAAACAAGTGTTTGTGTTTAGTCATTTTCACTCTATGTTTACTTCAGTGGGGTTCCCAATTTCCGCGGTGCACATTTGGAAATATCCCTTAAATGAAATGATGTGAGATATCTTCTGTAAATACCGCATCTGAAAAGTGTATATTTGCTTTCAGATAAATCTTTCTTCCATAAATACGCCTTTAAATGCGTGGGTGAACAGTGTAGATCCAGATCAGATGGCACATCTATGCTGTCTGATCAGTATCTGCACTGTTTGCTTTTTGGTCAGATATAACCTATTAAATCTAAAAGCAAACAGTGTAGCTCCTGATCATATGGCGCAGATGTGCTGGCTGATCTGGATCAACAATGTTAGCCCATGCCATATAGGCATAAAGGGAGGAAAGGATTGATGTAAGCATGTGATTCATTTGGATTTGATAAATTGCCCAAAACTTGTAATATATGCTAAAACGAGCTTGGAATTACAAAACCTTTCTAGATAAGAGATGTCCAAACTTTGCTCATTTACAAGTAGAAGTATTATGTAGATCTTCATATATTTAGTAAAAGAGACTTATTGTTAAAAGCTTACTAGTCTGTTCTAGTAAGCAATGCATATCATATATTTTTTGATTATTGTTATTGTAATTTGTAACTGATATCATGTAGTGCAATATGCTATTGGATTTGCAATCATGTTAGTTCTAATATTTTTACAAATCGTTGTGGAAATTGTCATATATACCCAACAAAAAAAGTTATGCACACAAGTGTTCTTTTGCGAAAATTTTATAATGTAACAAATAATTGGTATAAATACTTACATTTGTCTCAAGATTAATTAGTTGCAGAGTTAAAGACGAAAACGGAATAAAAAATTTTTGGTAAATAACCAAGAAATATCAGTTTGAGTATGATAGGAGTCAGCAGTGAAAAATTGCAAAAATTGCTGTATTAATGTAGAGGTGTGAAATCTATGCAATCGTCCGTTTTATAGCAATTATAAACATGCAGTGAGATGATGGCAACATGAAGTAATCAAATGTTGATACTAAGGCATTTCCAGAATAACACTTAACCTTAAGTTTTTATGAATTCAATTATCATATTGTCCAAATCATTGACTTAAAGGGCAAAGATTTTTCAAAACAGTTTAGCAATGATTTGAACAATTTCCATTCTGTATTATTGAGTCTTAGCATCCTATTAATTAAGTGTTATTAATTAAGTGTATAAAAACAACAAATAAATGTTATCAACACACTATCTTATTTGAGCAAAACACAACTGCATTTTTGGAATTCAAATAAATTTATTTCTTACTTTCACCAAGGAAGGTTTTCATTGTTAATTTGACCGTAATGGCAAATGTCGAACCACACCGGCCACTTAGATGTCTTTCTTAAGACGATAGAGCACATGCAGTTGGTCAGCTAGTTGATCTTTCTGGTATTCTTGTTCAGGAATGGAACCTAATTCCTCAATTACAAATTCGTCGGCTGGTGATTTCCATGAGACTGCACTTGGAAGAATGCAGGATTTATCATGGTGGATTTATTCACTATTAGTTTAGTGATTTTTGCAACTTTAACAATGGATTGCTTATAAAATAGTGATAGAATTTTATTTCCGACTTTTTTACATTCTTAATTTTAAATTGCTGTTTTATTTGATATGTTTCATTTTGTTGTGTTTGGTGAAATTAAAAAGATAATTTATAAACTGCCCAAGTGTGCAGAACTTATTTTGCCAAGTATAGTATGGTGTATTTTTAGTAAACATAACAGTATATAGAACTGAGGATGAGTTTTTCGATAAAAAGTACAAGGAAACATCACCAATAAGAACACCTCAGGGACTGGACTAGTGGTCATTATAGTGAGGTGGTCTTAATTTTGGGGTAGATTGTAGTTAAAAATTTACATTAGGGACTTAGAATTAGCAGTCTTATTGGCTTGTCTTAATTTGGGAGTGGGTTTTGTAAGGGGTTTTACTGTAGTTTTGTTGTAGGAAAAACTTAAGCATACATGTACATGTATATCTATGGTTATTATGTTGTAAATTAAAAATTTTATCACATTGTTGTCAAATGAATTATAGGTCTAAGATCTTTTTTTTCAGATTTTCAGTTTAATCAAGTAAAACCTAAACTAAACAGATTTATAGGGAACATAACAATGTTTTCAAGATTTGTGTTCATTTCTTGTAGTTATTACTGTCAATATTTTCATCTAAGTTTTATTAATGTATATATTTACTGGTATTTCAGGAGTCATTTATTTTGTATTTTCTTTAGAAATACATGCTGGTTTTGTGTATCAGAATCTTTACACATTTGGTACAAAGAGATCTAACATGATACTGAAATAAAAACTTGTTAACAACACCTTTTGTTGCTTTGTCTTTAGAAACTGAAAACTTCCATCACCTTGTGACCGTTCCAGTCACACTCGTAGTGACAACATTTCTGGTGACCTTACTACACTCTGTGTCCACTCCGATTACACTCATAACGACAACTCCTGTCACACTGTGACAGCAACTGTCACATTTCTAGTGACAAGTTTCTAGTTCCTAGTATTCACTCTTTGTGTTTCCTCTGATTGTCAATTCCTGTCTGGCTTAGTGATCATGTTACACTCATTAACAACTGATGTCACACCTTGTTACAACTCCTGTCAAACTCAATGTCTGCTCCTGTCACTTACATCACAGTGACCACACCTATCACACTGTGACAACTATCACACTCACTTTCGTCCGCTCATTGATTACTAGCTTCACATTCAGTGACCACTCCTGTCAATTTAGCAGACACTCCTGTCAACTCAGTTTCAACCCCTGTCACAGTAACAACTCTTGTCACACCTGGGAGCCGTTATCACAATAAGTAACAAAATATTGTCACATTTACTGTTCACCAAGATGATCTAAATTTACTATGAAATCATAAATAATTTTATGGTGTATTAATATTTGTGAGCAGATAGATGCACGAATTTAAAACCACCATGAGGTAAGGAATTAAAATTGAACGTAGTTTAAAAATTTAATATCCACGAATTTAAGTTCCCACAAAAATTGTTTTATCGCAAAACCACTTTATTATATGCTCACGATTATAATTACATCGAGAGTCTGTAGGAAACAGAGTTATGAGTCCAGTCACTAACTGTTCACCCAGATGATGTAAATTTACTTTGAAACCATATATAATTTTATGGGGTAATTTTCGTGGATTTTTGGGGCAGATTGATCCACGAATTTAAAACGACCACGAAATAACGAATTGGAATTAAACGTTGTTAACAAAATTAATATCCACGAATTTAAATACCCACATCAATGTTTCTATGGCAAAACCACGAAATTAAAGGTTCACGAATATAAGTGCATCCATAGTATCTAGGAAACAGTTATGAGCCCAGTCACTTGGTGGTGGTGGTGGTGGCGGTGGAGCCAGTGGATAATCATCCTGCCAATATATGAGCCCAGGCAAAGTTTTCTTTTCATATCCGCGTATGCCCATAAATGACTCCACACAGTTCTCTACTCATACCAACGTTTGCCCATATGAGTCCAATTGAATTTATACTCGAGGACAATGAAAACCCACGGTCGGGGTAATTGCATTTAAACAAGGAAAATATATATTTCTTATTAATATTTTTCAACTTTTCATAAAACCGAATGAATTGCGGTCATTAAGACACCAAAATTATGAAAATTTATTGCATAATAAAAAAGTTATTGCTCAATAAAGACAGTACCCCAAAAATAAAAAATAACACTTTTTGCTAATTGTGACAATGAACAACAGGACATAGATTGAACCAATCATTGTCACAATTAGCGAAAAGCTACGTGCTCACATAACTTCCATACTCATACCAGCGTGTTTTCATATACGTGCCTAAATAATTTTCTCTTGCGAGCCTTGGGAGTCCACACAAACTAGTACCAAATGGGTACATGAAAGCTCTTTAAGACAGACAACATATAATTTTATCTGATTATCACAAAACTTGCTATGAATATTTCTCATAATATGGACAATTTCGAAATGGTTATAGCTTCCAAACAGCTCAAAACAAACATATTTTTGTAAGTCTGCTAAACTTAAGACTCTGATTGTTCACTGCTTTCTGAGATAGGTTTTGAAACAGTTTTGATTTGCTACGGTGTATTGGCACCAGAGATGAAAACAGCAACTTGCTATAAAATGATATTGACCACATTATTCATCGGACCAACTTGTATAAATAAATAAAGTCTAAATGCATGCCTTAAGTGAGATGTTTGAATATGGCTCTACTCTGTTACGAACAGCTCTGTGTAACAACTGCCTTGCAAGGCAAGCAGTCTCCCTCTGAGTGCTGTATGTCAACATGTCCTCGCTTTTACCACGGTAATGTGAGGTCAGAAAGGACCTGATGTAGGCCTAACCACCATCCTGTGACATGAGCATTCTCGTGCTAAGCAGATTGTTTTATGTCCTCATCATAGCCAATGCCTACGTTAGCCGTCTCACATGTTGGATTTCCCGTTGTAAAAAAGTAAACAAAACCATCATTACCATACGGCTAATGAGGTGGAGTGTGGTTAAATGGTCATATTTGCAAACCCCTGACATATCCTCTGGCAGCGAACTTGTCGAAATATACGTGGAACACTATAACGCAAACATTCAAATATTTGGAATATCTTACAATGGTGAGCTTGACTAAAAGTCTACATCATGTTCTTAAAAGAACTTGTGGTTTAGGTTTCTATCCTTAGCCAATGTTCTAACGACACCGATAATATCGTTTTAATTTCTCAGCATAGGATCTGAGTAACACGTTACATTCTTATAACTTGAACAAAATAATATACGTCATTGTCATTTCGTTAGATGAAATAGCCATTATATCCTCTACATTCCTTTTGAAATCGTTGACATATGCTAGTAATCAAGGTAGGAGTAAAAACAAAAATCACAAAATCGTCACAAACGGAGTATGTTGTCCCTCATCAAACGGTGTATGTTTATTTATTGTCCGTTTATTTAAATAAAATTATTTAAAAAAAGTTTGAACGATTTTATTAGTTTCATGATAGTATTATCTAGCAGTAAGATACGTTCTCTGGCGTTTTAAGGTTCCGAAATATCCTCAGAAAGCTGATGCTAAGTTTGTGACCTTTTGAGTGGTTTTTACAACTACCTTAAAATGAAATGTCACTGGTTTACAAAGCGATCATGGGATTTTAATGATTATTCCATAAAAAGGAGTGAAAATGATGTATCATATTATGTTTCACGTTTGAATAGTACATATATATTCCTTGTGAATAAATTAATTTTAAATGATATGATTAGTGTAGTTAGAACCTCGGTTACGTGTATAAGCCTTGTTAGAGCTCCGTGCCCTTTATAACTTGTAAGACAGCCGTCACCTAATCCTTTTTTAATCCCTATGTAATTATTAATGTTTGCATTGTGTTAGACTTATTTAACGATTTTAGATCATAACTGACATTTTCAGCCGGACATTTGTCAGTGTTCTACACTTTGTTTTCAGCTGGACATTTGTCAGTGTTCTACACTTTATTTTCAGCTGGACATTTGTCAGTGTTGTACACTTTAATTTCAGCTGGACATTTGTCAGTGTTCTACACTTTATTTTCAACTGGACATTTGTCAGTGCTCTACACTTTAATTGCAGCTGGACATAAGTCAGTGTTCCACACTTAAAAAATCGGACTTATGTTTGACTTGATTCCGGACAAGATGTCGGGTAAGCGGGACATTTTTCAGTCTTTGAAGCAAATTAAAAATACCATTAAAAAGTTCTTTCGCCTCCGGGAATCTGATATTACCTGTAGCCAATATCTTATAATTAAGATTGAAGATCAGTCTCAATCTCAAGCATCTGATTTGCTGAAATTGTCTCCAATCTCGGTTTTTGGGCCTGCGAATCGAACTTTTAGGTTATCAGTCATTGCATATATTGTCAAATTTGCAATATCGGTCTCAGACAAAAAATTAACATAATACTAAGGTTCTAACCCAAGAGCGCTTTAAATAACGAGCTACATTTTGCTCTCGGCGCCTTATTGCATTCCGTTTATCTTCTCGTACCACATCTCCCGATCATAACAAAGAGTTTCCATAGTAATGTTTCATTACTTTAACTCAAAGTCCAAAGCTCTGACACGACCTACCGGCAGTCGACGATTCCGTCACTGCCACCTGCTCTTGTAGTAATATGCATTTCCATAACTGCCCATGAACAGGCTCAATCAAACCGAGTTTGCAATATTTTATGTTTGTCGTGTTTGTTGGCTTTCAAAGTTCCTTTTTCATCTATCGTAAATTCACATTTCGCTAAACTTTGAGACGAAATGCAGGGATATTTATTTAAAAAAAAAATACATTGTAGGCGAAGAAACTGATTGCCCACATGTTTCAACAATACATTTCTCCGAAAGCATGCTGAATAACCACTATCAGTAATGCATGTTTAATACAATTCTGATGATTATCAATATAAAAATGTGTTGTCGATTTTGTAAACATATTGTAACAGAAATTACTGCAAATAACAGTAATTTTTCTATTATTTCATAATAATATAATACTCAATGTTCTCCAAAACCAGGCCATAAACAAACCTTGCCGTGGTCTCCAAAACCAGGTCATAGATGCAACGCTTCTCACGCTCTCCAGAACTAAGTCAAAGAGACTTTTAGCCGTGCCATCAAGAACTAGGTCACAGAAACATGGCTTACCATGATCTCTGAACCAAGTCATAGAGCCAGCGCACGCAAGGTCATAGGCATAGAGGCAAACCTTGTCATTATCTCCAGAACCAGGTTATAGAGGCAAAACGTGCCATGATTTCCAGAACCAGGTCATAGAGACAAAACGTGCCGTGATCTACAGAACCAGGTCATAGAGGCAAAGCGTGCCGTGATCTCCAGAACCAGGTCATAGAGGCAAAGCGTGTCGTGATCTCCAGAACCAGGTCATAGAGGCAAAGCGTGCCGTGATCTCCAGAACCAGGTCGTAGAGGCAAAGCGTGCTGTGATCTCCAGAACCAGGTCATAGAGGCAAAGCGTGCCGTGATCTCCAGAACCAGGTCATAGAGGCAAAGCGTGTCGTGATCTCCAGAACCAGGTCATAGAGGCAAAGCGTGCCGTGATCTCCAGAACCAGGTCATAGAGGCAAAGCTTGTCAAGCTCTCCAGAACTAGGTTTAAGTGACTTTTTTGCCATGCTATCAAGAAGTAGGTCACAGAAACATGACTTGCGATAATCTCTAAACTAGGTTAAAATGACTTAGCTTGTTAAGCTTGTCACTGAGACTTCGCACGCCTTTCACACCAGAACCGGGTCGCAGAAATGTGCTTACCATGCTCTCCAGAACCAGGTCGCAGAAGATTTAGCTAGCCATTTAAAAAAGCGTGATTAACAACTATATTCATCAAAAATAACTTATGTTACTTAAAAGACAGCTTTTTCATAAAACATCGTCGGTGTGTCTACTCCTCTCCGGTCAGGGCTCCGAGCGATTTCAACGTCACATTCTCATCACTTGATGTCATATGAATGAGGGAGGGGGGGGGGGGGTATATCGCCTATTCAAAACCTTAGCTTACCTCGGCGGGCATGGCCAGCGGTAGTGACGATAACCGGCGATAACATGCAAATGCCCGACGAACACGGGATACATCTCATCGAACAGGTGGCTTGGCGATAAACTACCCAATGAACAGGTTTGAGTAGATTCAAACTGCAATGCCAGAATCCAACATACACCATTACCTCGAGAGTCCTTAACATAGAGACGCAACTTCACTTAAGTAACAAGTGAATATGGATCCGATCTCTTGGTGTGGGTGCATAACCCTTTACCATTTCTGACAACTCTGATAAAAACACGTTTTTGTTTGTTTGTTGTTGTTGTTTTTTTTTTGCTTAACCATTTTATCATAAAACATAAAATAGTCTACAAATAAACTTATCGAAAAAATCGTTGGTTTTACGGTAATTCAGTTTCTCTGCATGACAGATTTTGTACAGTGTTATTCGAACGATGCACCGGTAAAGATTCGCTCTTCAGTAGGCGAGAGAAGCGTTTCACAAATCTTAATATACAGAGGTAATTTGTGGTGTTGATGACATAGACATTTATTGCAAGTATCACATAGGCAAAGATTATAGCTACAGACTTGTACAAGATAGTGCTTTAATGATTGCAATTCAAAGCTTTAACAGTCTGACGAACAAACCGGAAGCAAATTATTCTTTGGCTAATCACAATGGGTGGGGAATTATGATATATTTTTGTCCAAATCGGTTGTCGATTTGAGCTCGGTTCTGTTTTAATATGGTGCTATAAATCGTCAAAATTCAGTGGTTTCTGGTTGCAATCAAAATCACTGGGGCTTTTAAACTGACTATATATTCCAACTGTGATTCTTAATATTATGAAATTTGCACATATGGCCCTGTGTTGGCCTTTCCTCTTGCAATTTTTAAATATAACACTGACAGTAACAATAGCAGTGACACATTTGCTGTTTTGCATAGGTTTGTGTAACATAATGGAATAGTTAGAAGTTCAATTAAAAATAAAAGGTTTAAAGCCAGAATGAATTTGCAGTAATAATTTTTGTTCATAAAGCAATATATCTTGGTATGTATCACATTACTGTGCTAGGATATTGCAGTTAATTGTGGTACAGTTCCGGCACTTCGTGACAACCCTAGTTCTAAGCAGTTTTTCTAAGATAATATACAGGACTTAGAATCTTATGCAAAATTGTTTTTTTTAAAACAGATTTCAGCTGTTTAAAGGTCGTCTGTGATATAAATCTGCCTTGAAAGTGTGGGTTTACAGACATTCAAATCTTCAGTTAAATAGACGCCTGTTAATTTGCTTTATAATTTACCCATGCAAATTTTGACAAACGGCAGGTATTTCTCATTGAAATTTTCACCAGCCAACAAATATATATGCATATTTATTTTATAAAAAGCAATGAGCAGATCTGCAATTTACAATAGGCTTCAAATGGTTAACAAAGGCAGTGCTTAAAACTAGAAAAGTTGAAAATTAAACAAGATCAGGAAAAGTCTGAGAGTAAAAATTTTCCTTTCGATGTATTGATAAAAATGTGAAATAACATTAAATCAGGCTGCAACTAATCGTCCGATTGGTTTCTGCCAGCTACCATATTACATCCACCAGAATACCAATGACATTGTATATCTTTCCAAACAAATAATTAGTTAAATTATGAAATTCATCAATACACAAATTTATACCATATCACACTTATTAAATAAATATATAATATCATATTTACTGATAAACAACTGTGTTCTTTTTCCAGTCAATCTGGGGTTAAAATTCTGTCCTAGCATGGAACTGATGTGTGTTGTGAGTCTTAGCATTGTTTAACAGCCTTTAAACTTTGAAGACTGGTACAAACAATTACCCAATAAACAGATTACCAACAGCAAACATTCTTGAAAGGTATATAGATCGGTACTGCAAGTGCTGAACACAATTATGAGGCTGTTTAATTTTCTAGATGATGAGGTTGAGTTGGAAATTAGAATAGGGCAACAGGAAAGTTGTTCAGAAAATTCTGTGTACCCATGTGACGACAGTCCAAGATAAAGGGTAAACTTACTACTGAACGTAATGATGTTACTACTGCACGTAAAGATTTTACTACTGCACATAAAGATGTTTCTACTGCACGTAATGATGTAACTACTGCACATAATGATGTTACTACTGCACACAATGATGTTTCTACTGCGCATAATGATGTTTCTACTGCACGTAATGATGTTACTACTGCACGTAATGATGTTACTACTGCACGTAATGATGTTACTACTGCACGTAAAGATTTTACTACTGCACATAAAGATGTTTCTACTGCACATGATGATGTTTCTACTGCACATAAAGATGTTACTAATGCACGTAATGATGTTACTACTGCACGTAAAGATGTTACTACTGCACATAAAGATGTAACTACTGCACGTAATGATGTTTTTACTGCACGTAAAGATGTTACTACTGCACGTAATGATGTTTCTACTGCGCATATTCACAATACTCATAAGAAGGCAGTAATGGCGTTCCATAGCCTTGCCCAAAATAACTACATAATTACTGTTAAGTTTTAGCTTCTTTCTTTTACTGCTTCAGACTCCGACTGGCCTGGAAGATGTTCAATTTCATGAAAAAAGACAAGGAGCACAAAAAGGAAAAAGAGGAGAAGAAAAAAGAAAAGAAAGAGAAGAAAGAAAAAGAGAAGAAAGAAAAACATAGAGAACATACAACTCCTGAAGAACTAAGCAGACTTGAGGAAATTAAGAAAGGAGTCTTTGGTAGGAAGAGTGCTGCAGGTGAAGCCAGTAAACCCTCACCTGTGGATGAAGATGATGGTGGATTTATTAACCGAGAGAGTGATAGCAGTCACAGCTTGAGTAGTGCTGGTCAACTGAGTCCTAGGAGTGAGCACTCTGCCACTGACATCCCACGCAAAGCACCGCCACCAACCTTGCCAAAACCAAACATTAAAGGAATACTGAAATCCAAAGGAGATAGACAAAATGTTTCAGAGAATTTGGACGATAGTGCAGTTTTGAAATCCAACACACAGTATAACGTAGAGATGTCTGCTCACCCTGTAGAGGCAGAAAAACCAACAGCTGCTAAAAGAGGTTCCAAGGGTTCCATTAAAGATCGACCTCCAGAATTTATGCCACCACCACCCCCTGATTCACCTCCCCCAGAGAAATCATTTAATGCTGACCTTAAGTTGCCAGAAATAGTTCCCCATAAACCTCCAAGAGTAAGAGAACTTGTAATAAACAGGACTAAAGCTGGAGACTTTGGATTTACATTAAGGAAAGGTTCTATTTCACAGAAGGGGAATGATGGAAAAGAAGTCAAACAGACAGTGATTTTTGCGGAACCTGGAGCTGGCCACACAAGTTCCCAGACAGGTTTGATACCTGGCGACCGGCTTATTGAAGTGAATAATATACATGTAGAGAATATGCCTAGAGAGGAAGTTATAGATATGATACGTAAGACTGGAGATACTGTAGTTCTAAAGGTACAGCCCATACCTGAGCTGGTTGAGCTTTCCATGCGACCCTCGAGTGATGGTTCCCTGATTGAGGTGCAAGATGCTGTTGTGAAGGGGGGAACCTTGAAAAGAAGTGGAAGTCTCAGATATAAGAAAGCTCCGGTAAGTCAAGTTACATGGATTCTTCGTAGCTTTTGTCTTTGTCCAGCATTCAGTACAAATGAATTAAGCTGATTAACAGAAGTAGAAATTATCAGATTGAATGGCATAGAAAAAGAAATTGCAATTGACAATGAGAATAGATGGAGAAAAATCCATGCTGAAGTTAGACCTGGACAGGTTGCTGTCATAGGTGTACAATGGAAATATTTGACTGTTTCAGTATTGTCTCTTCATTTTCTTCTCTACAAAGAGAGTAATCACCTTTTTGAAATAAAATTAGCCACACTTTGTAATTTGCAAAAATTACAATCATTGCCTGAAGACAGTGAATGCCAGTTTTCCTTCCTCACCGTGTAATTTTTGATGCAACCTTTTTAGCCAGGGGTCATTTATTTCTCAATTTAGTTTAAATTGGAAACAAATGCAATGTTACCAGTATGTCTGATGTCCTTCATAAACATGTTGATTTTAGATATGAAGTCACAACTTACGTACATTTTAACCAGTATAAACCCTGATCAGCCAGTCAACGTTTTTTTTTTCCCAATGGGGAATGGGTCCCCTTCCCCTACAGTTGGGAAATTTTCACGTCGTAAAATCTTGAAATTGGGAAAAAAATTATAACAAAATAAGCGCAATTGGGATTTGTTCATAATTCTTGTATATTCATACTAGGGGTTTTAATCAGCTTCACAAAGAATCATAAGGTCTGGTTCTTTAACAGGAAAGCCTAAAATAGTGATGTAAATGTTATGCCAAAATTAAGTTAAGTACTGACAATCCAATGACTGCCTGTCTATAGAAAAATAATTTCTATACGCCTTTCCAATAAACAGTTTCGCAGTCCTGTACGAGTTACTTCCCGTGAGCAGATATAAACCCAAAACGAGGCTTCACAGGAAAGCTGAACTATCGGACTATGGCTTAAGCACATAAGGCCTAACATAATCCATTAAATTTCAGGTGTGTAATCGTCACCGCCGGTCGAAAATAAGTTACTCATCTGTTATTCTAGTCAGACATTTTTATTTTCACTATTTGTTAGATATTTGCATTTTTAATATTGTAAGAACATGTACCATTCTTGTTGATAGTGGGCAGTATGAAACGCGATTCGGATAAACGTGAGTATTAATGTTACGAATTTCTATACAGCATTTTCATCTTTATGTATTTTATACTTAAAATTATATTTAACTGGTATGAAATTCGCAAATTGCTAAGACTGGTAATGTACTATACTCCGGAAATCGTGACATGTCAGCATTCGGTTACAGTATCTGTACATTATACTTGTACTCATCTATTAATTGAATTCATCGTACCGTTAATGTTCAAGGAACAAATAATTTTGAATTTTTGAAAACGTCACGTATACTTCACAAGCAAAAATACGGTACAATTGACTCTGTCTTGAAATTAAGAAGGATCAATAAAGTTATCTGATTGTTCGTTTACGTAAGAGTATCATTCATAGAATAAAATTCAAGGATTCTGATGCTGGCTTCTAATAAAGATGGAGATGCCGGCTTCAAATAATGATGGGAACATTTATATTAACATTAAGACTGCTAAGGTTTGAAATTCTGTCATTTTGGCGTAAACGCTCAATCGCTTGATTGAATATTTATAAAATGTTCTGCTAAGATGAGTTTCTAATTGATGTCTTATGGTTCTACTTGTCGTATTAAGGATGAATAACTCATATAACTGCTATATCAAATACTTTTGCAACGGATTCAGTAATTAAGGATTTCGATATACTTATTAATTGGGAGGTGGAGGTACATAAAAAAGTAAACCGATCTCTATTGGTCAGTGATATCTTCTTCTGAGTAATTGACAGGGGACCCCTTGTGCGCGACAATTTGGCATTTTTTATGACATGCCGCTTTCGAAATCGATCGCAGCAGACATGTCAGTAGTTGACAAGACACGCAAAGCCGGAAACGACACTCAATTTATCCGTGGATAGAACACAGGCTGTTAGTTAAAGTCGTTTAAAGTAAACCTTGGCACGAGGAATAATGACTACACTTTTAGTCAAATTAGATTTGTTGTTTTATAAACTATTCTTGATAAAAAAAATCATTACGCTGATGTATTATTACTAATTCAACGATATACGAGAAAATATATTTTAAAAAAGAAATTTCATGATGAAAAACGAAAGTTGTAGGTACATGTTCCCTATTACATTAATACAGCGAGCAATAATTTTTCCTGTATAGTAGTCACGTGACTGAATAGGGGAGGTAACCGAAAAATTCACCGAATTATTGGAAAGGCGTATAGTTTCATTGAGGTTGCAATTAAAGTAAAATGAACCTGAATTTGAAATTAGAAGAATGGGGGGGGCATGATTGGGAAAGGTCCGGTGCTTGAATTGGGAAGTTGGGAAGACTCCTGTCAGCTTTGGGGATGGTACCCTTTTGGGGAGGTAGTTAAAGAAGGAAAGAAGCGCTGAGCCTGCAAATCAATATTTTGCTCTGGTTGTACCAGGGCCCAGGGAGAAGTTGATTTGCCAATTTTCTTGATGAAAATTTTATACCGAAAAAATTCTTGGCTAAGGATATGGAAAAGTTTTGGATATTTGTTCCCACTAAATTATTCCCTGTCTACACTGATTTTTAGAACATTAAGTGCAAGTCACATCTTAAGTAACATTTTCAACCATGGTAGACCTTAGTATTTAGACCCTTATCTGCCTACAAATCAACATTTAATTTGGGTCTACCAGATATTGGATCAGGTAGAAATTAATTTTACCATTTCTTATTGAAAGTTTTATAGTGAAAAATTGTTGGCTAAGGAATAAGAATATGGTGAAGTTTTGGATATTTTGGGAGACTGTCTTGCAAAATCACTCCCAGTCTACACTGATTGCTACTGGTTTAGTAAAAAACTATCTACAAAACACCCCTATCAACAAATAATGAACATGTTAAATTTTAAAGAAGGACAAGTCTAATCCACAAACACAGCAGGGTTTAGGATCAATGAAAATTCTTATGTAGAGAAGTCAGTATTTACTTAAATTACTACACTTGTAAGTGGAGTGTTGGTTGATGATAGATGTTGATGTTGGCTCTTCTTTCACCAGGATTGTCAATAGGATGTATCACTTACTTATCTTGAATATTTGATATTCAGAAAAAATAACATGAAGCTTCATCACTGTAGATTTAGTGAAGATGTCCTAATTTTAAGTCAATGTATTTTTGGCCCTGGTGTATCTGCAGTTAAAATTTGTTGATTTCCTATTAAGAAATAAAATACACAAATTTGTTTAAATAGAAATGTAGAGGTCTTTTGACATCTGGTCAGATTTATGCAACAAGAAGTCTAGTCTTTGCTAGTTAAGAATGAAGACTCTGACAACACAATACATGTATCAGTAGAAAATCATTCATGGGTTGATAATATTAAAACCTAAAATTTCAATAGATATGAGGCTTACTAAAAGTAAAATCAAATTGGCTGATTTGGAAATATTTATATGTTCATCAACTGGGTTTGACAAGTTCAGTGTGATTTTCCCTATCTCTTCTAAGATAGTAAGAATCTCAACACTTGGAAAAATAGTGGGGAAAATATGTGGTAACATGGCTTTACAATTGGAATGCCATTGGAATACAAATGTAGTAAGATTGATCGACAGAGAAATGATGGCATGCTTTTTCACAGCAACAATGCAACATGGGTGATCACTGACGTCACTCAAACTCTAACTGCATTGTAACAGTGTTCAGCGGACAATCTCAGCTGTCATGACCATAATTGCAAAGTGCTCATGGTCTGCTCTGTTGTCTTGGCCAAGATTGCACATTGTTTGTGGTTAATTTTTTTGCTTGCCAAATAAGCCTGCAGAACAGACACACAGCTTGTAGTTTGCTCTGGTGTGCCTGCAGAACAGACACACAGCTTGTGGGTTGCTCTGTTGTGCTGCCAAAAAAGGCACATGGATGCTCCGCTCTGTTGTGCCTGCAGAACAGGGGCACAGCTTGTGGTTTGCTCTCTTCTGCCTGCCAAAAAGGCAAATGGCTCATGGTCGACTCTGATTATGCCTGCTCAGTTGGGCCTGCCTGTGCACGGTCAACTCTGTCGTGCCTGCTAGATAGGCACAAGGCTCATGGTCCACTCTTTTATGACTACCAAATAAGCTTAAGGCTCACTGTCAACTCTTTTATGACTGCTAGATAGGCACACGGCTCATGGTCCACTCTTCTGTGACTGCTAGATAGGCACACGGCTTATGGTCTACTCTTTAATGACTGCTGAATAGCACACGGCTCGTGGTCAACTCTTTTGTCACCACTGATTTATTATGTTCATTTTGTATTTTTCCCAATGCTAATCATTGTTCATGTAAAGATGAAAGATAACTTTATAATTGTGTTTCTATTAAAACTGTTGTGAAGTTTTGATGAATATTTTGGTAGTTATGCTGGAAAATCTGTGTAGATTTGTTTCTATTCTTCAAGAAGCTTCTATCAGAGGTCATTTTGTTTATTTAATACTTACTGGTTATTCAGTTTGATCATTATTGCCTGTTGGAGATACTGTACATTTATGAATATCAGTACAGCAGAAAATTGTTTAAAATTATTGTCATAACTTTACCATAATATTCTGTTATTGAATGAAAGGTAGGTCAACTATTGAAGATAATAGGTGCTGTGTTAGATAGTAAAGTCATAAAAATTGATGGTTGTTTTGTGTTCAAAGCATACCTGATCTTTGACTTATGCTAGTTATGAAAGTTACAACGTATTCATAAACAATAAATGTAAAAGATTGAACAATTAACAGAAGCTACAATGAGCTAGGAGTGACTCAGTTAAATAAATTACATCTAGTTAAAGCAGGTTTCCTACTAAGTTATTTTCTAGTGGCCTAGCTTTATCATAAATGCTTTAGTACAAAAGGGGAGATAATTCATTTAATTTGACCAAATTTTATGCTCTTCAGGATTTCAACATAAAAGAGTATGTCATCTCTTACAGTTTGATGCCACATCAGTAGAAATCTTAAATACATCTGCTTTAAAGTTGGACCAGAATTAAGGTCAAAGAAAGTATCCATAAGATCAAGACTTTTTGTCATTGAATTACCTCCCCTCTTGAAAACTTTTGTTTTGTCATGAATTGTCTAGTCTCTGTTATTTGTTTATTAACATGAAAATGGTCATCAAATTTGCTTCTGTAGTTTGTTTGATGATGTCATATATGAATCTGCGTCCAAAAGTTGCTAAGAAGACGTGAGGTAACAGTTTTCATTCATATTTCACTAAACTTCATAAGAAGTTTTGTCAATATGGTATCTGAGATGAGCATGAAATTAGGTCATCTGGGTTGAATAAAATAGAGTTTTTTTTTTCATCAAATCAAAAAGTAAATTAGTTAACTCAATTAGGCCCCTATTTTATGATCATTATTAAACTTGTTAACAATATTCTTTATAGGATAATATTTTTCATGATTATTAAATAGGTTGTCTGATGTTAGAAATGCTTGTAACTTAATTTATTTTACATTTGTCATCAGTTTATAATAGTTTTTTCTCAGAGTGTTTGTAATGATAAGATCTTTTCAGAAATGAAACTGTGTCATCTGGGTTTAAAAAAACAAGGTTACAAATTATTATATAAAAACATTCTTAACACCATAGACAAAAAATGTTTTATCTGATTATTATCAAATTTTCACTGGATGTTTGTCTTGATGATATCTACATACTTTTGAAACTGTTATTTAGGGTAAAAACATATTTGCCATTGGTCATATAATTAATATGAAAATTCTGTTGCCACATCATTGCTATATTTTCCTCTGATTATCATGAAACTTGGTCAGTGGACAAGTTTGAAACTATGAACTTCTTTACAAGGTTATACAAACCTTAAAATACAGAAGAGGCCCAATTTTCTTCAAATGTTGGTCACAAATTTTGGTTTCATTTATTTCACCTGATTTTCACTGAATGATATTGAGCTGGTTTGAAACTAGGTCATGCAGATTCAAAAACTAGGTCACTGTCATTATGTCATAATAAAGGCCACAATTTCCATCTGATTATCTAATACCCAAAGCTTAAAGTTTGATCTTCGTTAAGCAGAAAAGTACTGCAGCACTTTTAAATGATTAGTGGAACTGTTATAGAACATCATGTCACTCACTATGAGGAGTCTGCACAAAGCATTTATATTGGGAAATGAAAAAAAAGAAGAGAATGTTACTGCTGCCAGATTGTGCCTGATAGCCTTTGCCTTTTATCAGAAGTGAATGCCAACTTTTAGACTTGTGATACCTTGCTGCAGTTTTTGCTTCCATTAAATCTCTAGGTGTGTCAAGTAATATTTTATGATTTGTTTGCTAGCTCATATTGCTATCAACATAAAACATACAAACATCCGATAGATTTCTAGTTTTATATGAACATTGGCAGCAAATCAAAATATAAACATTTAGTTAGAGAATTTCCTTAGCATAGTTTATTTTCTTCAATGTTAAATATCAATAATATTTTTTTATTGTTGGATACATGTATTCAGTTTGGCTTTGAATTTTTGGCTTTGAATTTTTATTTGACCGAATATCTATTATAGATATATTGCTATAAATAAATTCATAATAAATGTAAGAGATCACTTGTATCACATAGAATTAGGTAAAAAGCAGAAGGCGAACCAAGTGGCTGTTTTTGTCTTATTATATTTCATGTTTTCATCACTCTCTTAAAATACACCTGGTCTATGTTCTACATATTTTGACTGTGAAATTCAGATTTTCGCAGTGTTTTTCCTCTTTGTAGAATGCATGAAGTGATCCTAAGGAAATGCTTTGTAGTTTCATAGCTGAATGTGATTGCATTGAGCACGTTGTTGATGATATATACTGTATTTGTACATTTATGCTGGTGATGCAAATTCTTTTATCATACATAAAGGACACAGCTGCTACCAGAGAACCTATGTACTGTTCTTTCTTGATTCACATTATTGAAATAGTCTGCCACATGTTGACAGCAGAGAAGTTTATAATGAAATTTAAAATGTCATTAACAGGCATTTGATACTCAAAGTTTTGGCAAGCAAGAGTTCCATATGAGTGAAATATAGACCCTACTTTAAGACCGCCCTAATAAGACGACTATTTCAAAGTATTGCACTATTTTCCACTCCAACATTACAACCAGCCCACTTTAAAGACCACTTTAGTCCAGTCCCTGTGGTGGTCTTAATAGTGAGATTTCACTGTAACAAACATTCAGACCAGGAAAATTTGTTATAAAAACTCAGCTGTGGTTTAACCTTTTACTCTATATGTCTTTAAACATGTGGCACATCAATGCCATATGATCTGGATTTGCACTGGTCGCATCTTGGTCTGAAATAACTTAGCAAACAGTGCAGCTCCTGAATAGATAACACCGATTGGCTGATCTGGATCTGCACGGTTTGCCCATAGAAAAACAGCCATATCCAATTCCAATGGAGTAAAATAAAACAAGCTTGAAGATGAAATAAAGCAGGAAAGCTTGGAACATGCCTAATGTATCCTGCAGAATCTAACGCTGCAGGAATTTTGTGGCATGGTTGCAGCATAGCTCCGCTGTTCAGGTAATTCAATATGGCAAACAAATGCCTATTAAAATCTTTAAGGATTTAACATGCAATCAAATGGGATGACATTAGTGTCATGGTAAGCAGAACATGGGAGGATATTTGTTTGATGTTTGTATTGTATTGGTGGTTGAATGATGCTTGCAGCATGTACAGTAGCATTATATTGATGACTGAAACTGGAAACATTGCATCTGCTTCTGCTTTGTATAATATTTCAGATTAGATAAACATGTTTGACTGACAAGTGTCTGATTTTTTAACATCAGACACTTTGGTTTGGTGCTGACAGAGGCACTTGTTTAAAAAAATTTAGTGTAAGCTACTTTGCGCTAAAATGGACACATTGCTTTAATTTTAAACTCCGAAGTAAACATCCATTACAATTACATAAAGCCAAGAAGAAACCTTGTGCATTACAATTTTGTGATTCAAATTCTGTGTAAGCTTACAGATTGCTTGAAAGTGCCAGCTTTTTCAGTTGTTATTTGTGTATGCTTGACATAGCTGAACTTCGTAAAGCTTTGTAAATTGACCAAGGAAATTTATGTTAGCATGGCATAACTGGGTAAAGCTTTCAAATTGTCAGTTGTTATTTAAGCCTAACATTAGTTGTTAAAGCTTCGACACTTAAATAGGAAATGTTAGCTTGACATGTTTGGACAAAGCTTGTCAATTGACAAAAGAGATGTCAAGATTCACATAATTTTTTTTTCATTTGAATAAGGAGCAGAAAATGAGCTGAAGGTAGCTTATGAACTCCTCTGGTGGCACGATAAACATTTACTGAGAGTAAGAAGTAATGTTTTTTCTTCATGGGAAAAGTGAACAAAATTAAACTCTAGAAAAATACAATGATTACACAGTATTCCGTTTTATCAGAATTTAAGCAGCATCAAGGCAAGGTCTGCAGTATTGTTCATTGATTGTTCTCAGACCTGATTTTTCTCCGACTGATGATAAAGCCATTTTACCAGAAGATAAGACCTTCAGTATTTTGTGGGATAACCTGGGAAACAGGAGCTATAGTTGTTACTGAACAAATAAAACAGGCTTCTGCAGCTAGAACTTTATTTCTATGGAGTTTCTTCAAAATGTTTGCCAATAACAAATCAAATTTTAAAAATAATATGCATATCTTCCAATTGATCATTGTACGTCATTCACATGACGTGTATATATTGTTGCTGTTGTTCGAAAACCACTTAAATGTCATGAAAGTTTTAGAAATATTTAACGATATAAGACATATTTAACAATATTAGATGTAAGTAACATATAGCAATGGGTAAACAACTTTACCGTTCTTTTCTGTGATCTTCCATTAAGCAACTGAGTTGCCACCTTTTGTTGATAAAAAAATAGTAGTTTCAGCAGTTTGGATGAAAATTAATTTGTGTTTTGGATGAGAAGTAATCACAAGATAAACAGAATTAAACAAGTAAAGAAAACCTACTGCATTTATTCAGGTAACTGAACTCTAAACCAAAATTCTTAATAAACAGATAGATATTGATACATCATGTTCAATCGTCTGTAGATACATCTTTGAAAAAATAGAGGTAAATCTGTTATATTCCACCAAGTAATCAGGGATAGGCTTTGGTCATTAAAGTAGGGAGAAGTTTTATGTCCTTTACTCACATGATAGTTTGTGCAGTTCTTGATAGAAATGGAGATACAATATCCTTTGAACAGCTATGATATTATTTAGCACCAAATTATGCATCTTCACTCAACTTTGTCATATATTCTAAGATAAATCATTCTGATATAGCAATTATTCTTAAATACCAAATATTTTGAAGTAAAAAAACCTTTGGTTTTAGACTTTGGAAAAAAGGCAATAAATGCTTCTGTGTTTGTCTGGTAGGATGTCAAACTCCAATGAACTCAGAATGTTAAAACTGGTAAATCATTATTCGAACTGGGTATACATTATACATTAATGAATGTGACTAGTTTATCAAGGGTTTGCATGATTTTCATACTTGACTGCAAAATACAAGTTATGAAAAGAGTAAATATTGATTATCATAACTCACAATCATAAAATGCATACATGCTTTACAGTGGTACAAGTGTTTTCATAAACAAAACAGCTTTATTTGCTCAATCATCAAATAGGGGTATCTTGTTACCGTATCTCTGATAAAATCTTGAAGCTTTGTTTCCATATCTTAACTTAAAACTTCTATTCTAAAATCAACTGTTAAGATTTATAGATTAACTTCTTCAGATAAAATGACTGGTTTATTGGTGGGCGTCAAATGACACTGTGTTTACAGAAGAAGGGAGACAAATGTATATAATTTTATGGAGTAAAATATTGGAGTTGCTTCCCTTACTTATGCTTGGAAGGGAGCTAATATCTCCTACAGGACCAAAACATAAATTCTTATCAGCCACAGAGTAGTTAAAAATAAAGATCTGTGAAGATTGATGACTAGATAAATGGAAACCATGAACCTGTATTCCAATAACTTCATTTAATTGTCAGTTTTGTAGATCAGTAGATATTCCATTGCACCTATGGCAACAAGGATGTTCTCCTTGCTATAAACGCAATGATGGTGAGTATTATTTCACATAGTTTGAGTTGTCTTTTAATTTATTATTATAATCTGTTTAATAGTAAGTAAGTAAATATGTAAGTAAGGAAGTACACTCTTTTTTTAAAGAGACTAAGGACAATTTATTGCTGTTTGTACAGTTACCACATTATTGCCAGTTGTTGATTCTATATATATTTTTTATGCCCCCACAAAGTTGGAGGCATATAGAGTTGCACTCGTCCGTCCGTACGTCCGTACGTCCCCAAATCTTGTGGCATCAACTCCTCCTAAACTATAAGGCGGATTTCTTTCAAACTTGCACAGATGATCAAGCAGGATGTGTAGATGATCGTAAAGAAAGGATTTTTTCCTGCGACCATTTTTACCAGAGTTATGGCCCTTTGTTAATTTCAGTTATAAAATCTTGTGGCGTCAACTCCTCCTAAACTACAAGGCAGATTTCTTGCAAACTTGCACAGATGATGAAGCAGGATGTGTAGGTAATTGTGAAGAAAGGATTTCTTCCTGCGACCATTTTTACCAGAGTTATGGCCCTTTGTTATATTCATTAATTAAATCTTGTGGCGTCAACTCCTCCAAAACTATAAGGCAGATTTCTTGCGAACTTGCACAGATGATGAAGCAGGATGTGTAGATGATCGTAAAGAAAGGATTTTTTCCTGCGACCATTTTTACCAGAGTTATGGCCCTTTGTTAATTTCAGTAATTAAATCTTGTGGCATCAACTCCTCCAAAACTACAAGGCAGATTTCTTGCAAACTTGCACAGATGATGAAGCAGGATGTGTAGATAATCGTGAAGAAAGGATTTCTTCCTGCGACCATTTTTACCAGAGTTATGGCCCTTTGTTATATTCATTAATTAAATCTTGTGGCGTCAACTCCTCCAAAACTATAAGGCAGATTTCTTGCGAACTTGCACAGATGATGAAGCAGGATGTGTAGATGATCGTAAAGAAAGGATTTTTTCCTGCGACCATTTTTACCAGAGTTATGGCCCTTTGTTAATTTCAGTAATTAAATCTTGTGGCATCAACTCCTCCAAAACTTCAGGGCAGATTCCTTGCAAACATGCACAGATGATGAAGCAGGATGTGTAGATAATCGTGAAGAAAGGATTTTTTCCTGCGACTATTTTTACCAGAGTTATGGCCCTTTGTTTTTTTCAGTAATAATATCTTGTGGCCAGACATGGGGCGAATTATTTTTAAAAGTAATGCATTAAATTAGCATTATTTGTCAAATTTGTGCATTAAATTAAATTAGCATTACTATATTTTGAGAAAGTAATGCATTAAATTAGCATTATATCAAAAAGTAATGCATTAAATTAAGCATTATTTTATTCACAAGTGAACTGACAATAAATAAAAAGTCAACAATCAGTATAATGTTATGTACAAAAGGGATCATCTTCCAAAAAACAACAACCAAAGTTTAATATACAAAGTATCAATCTGAAAGTGTGAAAACCTTAAGTGACACCTCAAGAACTTACAACAAAACTATTCTTAGTACATGTAGATTACTACAGCTTTAGCTTTTTAACACACTTTTGTTATCTTTGGTTTATTGCTGTTTTTCACACATTTAGTGTGTAGTATTGACAAAGGACTACACTGTCAACTTATTAAACTATTATGTCACATGCATCTGCATTACATGCCGATTTCCTGAAATCTGACATAGCCTCAAATAACTTTACAATGACACTGAATCAGTAAGTAAAATTATAAATAAATGGTTAAAACATTGAAAGTTTGAGTTGATTACGATGCTATCTTATTTCAGAACAACATTTTTTGGTAGTTTGCACTGAACTTCAAATGTCTACCAGTAACATTCTCAGGAATATTTAAGTGTTAGACAGTTGGTGGGAAATATCTTGTCCAAATGAATGTGTAACGTGAAATGATTGAAATGTGCTGTATTTGTTGACAGAGCTTTATAGATTTCTGGCTATTCATTTGTTTTAAATTTAGCATTTTCTAAGACAACTCAGCTTAAGAACTTGTGGCGTAGTCATAAAAAAATGTTCAAACTTTACAACATTCTGATGAAAAGGCTTGACTCTTATAGTCTGTACCTTGTTTTACTAATAGTGAACACATATCAAACTACTTAACTGTTATAATCATGTTTTTCTCTTGCTATAAATAAGATATGTAATAGACTAATAACATATAAAATATTTAGAGCATCTTTGCATTAAAAAGTTGCTATTAATATATATATATATGTAAATGAATCGACAACATCCATTATTACATGAACTATAAATAGACGCAACGCGATTGGTCACACCCCCAAAATAACCGAGTCAATAAATCTAGATATTGACTCGCTTTCGCTGATATTGACCTGTCTATAAATAGAATCCGAAAGTTTCCATCCTTTATATTATTTATAGTTCATGTAATAAAACAGTTATTTACTTATTAGCTGGGAAATATGCTGTTGATATTGACCGCAAAAATCGTTATTGACCTCGGCTATCGCCTCGGTCAATAACGATTTTTTAGGTCAATATCACAGCATATTTCCCAGCTAATAAGTAAATAATTGTATAATAGTAAACAAAATCCAATTAATGCTCAATAATGCTAAGCATTACAGCATTTTGGCATAGGTAATGCATTAAATTAGCATTAAAATAATGCTAAATCTGTTGCATTAATCATTACCTTTCATTACTGACAAAAAGTAATGCATTATTAATGCATTAGCATTAAAATTTAATTCGCCCCATGTCTGCTTGTGGCATCAACTCCTCATTTACTTTTGGACAGATTTCTTTCTAACTTGCACACATGATCAAGATGGCTGGGTAGATGATCATAAAAAAAAGATTTTTTTCTGCTGCCATTTTTACCACAGTTATGGCCCTTTGTTTATTTCACTTACAAAATTTTGTGGCATCAACTTCACATTTTCTAATTGGCTGATTTCTTTCAAACTTGCACAGATGATTAGACACGATATGAAGATTGAGGTAAAGGACATTGTCTTGCAACAATTTTCACCACAGTTATGGCCTTTTGTTTATGTTAGTTATTAAATTTTGTGGCACTTACTCCTCATTTACTAATCATGATCACCACATGTTGTTAATACCTGGTACAAAATTTTGTAACAAATGTTATTGCAGCAGTGGGGGCATCAGTGTCCTGTGGACACAGTCTAGTTTTAATCAGTAATATCATTTATGAACACTATTTAACCCTTTCCTCCATATACAGTCCAACCTGTCTTTAGCAGCCACCCAAGGGAGTGACAAAAAGTGGCTGCTGAAGACAGGTGGCTGTTAAAGACAGTAAAAAAATTAGAACAAATTGTCAGTTTAGGTCATATTCAAACTGGCTGTTTAAGACAGGTGGTTGCTATTCACAGGTGGCTGCTAAGGCAGGTTTCACTGTAATGCCTTTATAGTGTGGGCAAAGGGTGTAGAGCCAGATCATCCCACACATCTGTGCCATCTGATCCGGATCTGTACTTTTGCTTTTTTATTTGTTAGGTTATTTCTGACCAGACATTGAACAGTGCAGATCCTGATCTGATGGCAAGGATGTGCCAGCTGATCAGAATCTAAACTGGACGCACATGCATTAAAATGCATATATAGGGAGTAAAGGGTTACTTGCCTCAGACTAACAAAGGTCAGTCAGTAATGTGAACTTAAGAAAGAGCTAGGCCAGCTTGTAGACAGCCAGCATTGCCAGATATGGTCTCTAATTGAAAAAATAAAGGTAAATCTGTTATATTCCACCAAGTAATCAAGGATAGGCTTTGGTCATCAAAATCGGGAGAAGTTTTTGTAATTTTAGGGAGAAGTCAACTAGAATTTGGGCTTTCTATATGAAATATAAAGGGAAAACTTCTCCCTTGGCTGAGCAGAGGGAGAAGTTCTGGACATTTGGGAGACTAATGTCACAACTGTCCTTGAAACCCTGCAATTATGCACTAGATACATCACTAATATACGAGCAGGATTATATAAGCAGGATTATGAGCATATGCTTAGGATTGGAAATAGTTTTATGATCCAGAGTGCTGCAATACATGTAAACAGAAGTGATGATCAATTCCCTAAAAGTACAAGAATAATGACAATCCAGACCTTGCAGTTTGTATTCTGTGATTATGTAATAGTATTTTTGAGTGTATCAAATCCTGCCATATCTCCTTAGTTAAACTGAAGATTTTCTGTTATTAGAAAGCAAGATCTTGTACTCCTACTTGCTTAGGCAGAAATATTGGTGATCATAATCCTGGATAGTGTCCCTTGCATAGAATTTTCTGAATCCCCAAATCTGGCTGTCAGCATGTGATGGACAGCTGAAGATCTTAACCACTATGCCTATCATAGATAATTTAATGATTCAGGCTCCAGTATCATGAAACAAATTGGTTGGATTTTATACTCAACTCAATAATGATGATTTCACTTGATTGATTTAGGTTTTAAAAATAAAAATATAATATTGTATTGTTGTTTTTATGTAGTTTTAAAAAAATGTTATCCATATAATTATTCTGATTAAATATTTCCCCAAAACTAGAAACTAAAAAAATTGAGTTTGAACTCAACATTTATTTTAGAATATCTCAGCAGCACTTATTATTATATGACTTTATGACATTAATATGATTTTAATTGAAGTAAATAACAAAAAATACCATGAATCTGAATGAATTTGTTGAGTTGAAAATTAAATTTGAGCAGAATATTGTTCATGATATTGTGGCCAGTCTCCTAGTCCAACTACCTTTGTGAGAACGAGACAACATATTGTCTGACTGTCCATCAGTATAATTACTGCTGGATTGTGTTTCAATACCTGTCACATACCATCCAATTAGTTATCAATTAACACTGCATCCCTAGGGGACAAGTGTTTGTCATCTTGACTGTGTTGTGTCAGTGATACTGTCTAGAAAAAAACAAAGCAGGTCTATTGTGTAGTAGCATCTGGGGCTAAGACTGACAACATACCCCCATACTCAAGTAGCTGATAGGTTGAAGCTGATCAATCACAAATTAGAGCTGATAGTTTATTTTCAGATCTCAGCTTTTAACTCTTTGCTGCATATTTACACATTTCCATGCATGTGTGACCAGTGTAGATCCAGATCAGTTGGCACATCCATGTCATCAGATCTGGATCTACACCGTTCGCCCATGCAGTAAGGATGTATCTATGGCATAAAGGATTAATAAGCTCTTAGTCCTAGGCCATTGATAAAGGCATACATTTAACTCTCTCATCTGCCACAAGTCTTCTTAAAATGCCTTACTGTTACCATGTAACTTCTGGTATAGGTAATGAGCAGAATTGCCAGCCTAGCAGATTTTTTTAATGGGGTTGTTTAAAATTATGTCTTGAGTATTCTTTGGGACTAGCTTTCAGATTTCAGACTAACCTTCAGGTTGTCTAGGGTATCAAATTGGTGTCACTGATACCTTGCAGGGGGTAATTGTCTCCCCACTTACTGCATTCACTGACATTTAATGTTACACATACAGCTTATTTATTATTTGAAGATGATCAGCCAGAAATTTGACCCATGTTGCACTGAAGAATTGAGAGGAATTTATTGTTAGATCTATGGAACAGAGTTAAAGAGTTAGTATTGCACTGTGCTACAATGATTTGCAGTTAGGGCTCTACTTTTATGAAAAGATTGAATTGAGTAGATTGCACTTCATTGGCTATAGACCATAGACAAATAAATATTCACTTAAGTTCTTTGTGACAGTGCACACATATTTTTAGGATATTAACCGTTTACCTCAAAGATACAGCTTTATTGCATTGGGAGCAGTGTAGATCAAGATCAGTTGGCACAGATGTGCCAGCTGATCTGGATCTACACTGTTTGCTTTTAGGTTCATTAGGTTAACCCTTTCATCCATATATATGGCTTTTATAGCATGTACTGTCTGATCACAATCTACACTGTTAGATTTTTGATCTATTAGGTAATCTGTTATTGTTTGTGCAGATTTCACTGACATTGTCTGGAAAAAACAACTAGCCATACCTTTGTTGTTGGTGTAGGTTCCATTGTCATCTCTGGAAATATCTTTGGATAATTTGGTGTATGCAGACTTTGGGTTGACACTTTCTAGTCTTTGGCAAGGAGTATTGAGAGAATAGTTTTAAATAATCACATACCATTACATGATTGCTTTATTCATTTTTCTAACGGAACGCCACTGTCCCGCCAACAGGCTCTACAAGGTACTTCAGAACAAAAACAGCTTTTTAAGTGTCCAGCTGGATTAGCTTCAGTGTTTTTCGATAAGTCATGCTGATAATTAAACATTTGACTGATTGTACGGTGTCCTTCAGAAATTGATTTTCTTACATCTTGAGTGATAGTTTTTGTCTGAATTTGGTTGGATTTGATAATAACTTCATATTGTCCCGATTCTAATCAAATAAGAGCTTTTGAAACCTTATAAAAATATCATGAAGTTAATAGCCATTTATTGAATGGTAGATAGTAAAAATCATTCATAATAGAAGTTCTTGACCCATTTTTATATATCTTAATGGTAACTACTGAAATTCTCCATTAAAGGATGTAGTTGTTGTAACACAAGATCAGACAAGAATTAGTATTCAAAATTTGTGAAAACAACTGTTTTATGCCTTCAGGGGAAGTTTGTAATGATAACATAATATTTTTGCTGTAAATCATTAAGACTTACGGAGAAAGAAAATTGCAGCTTAACCTGGCTGTCAATTGAAGGGGGTTTAATGGTGTCCAGTTAGCATTGGGACAGTAGACGATGAGAATACACTTGTAAGATTTTCACAGTTCATGAATAGACAGTAATGATGATCATAGCCTTTCAATTTGTTTAAGGAGCATTTTTGCAATGATAGAAAGCGTATGGTATAAAGTGTCGGTAGATTATGGCAGTTGCATGGATCACTAAGCTTCATTTGTTATATGTGTTAAAAGATACGGATACCAAATCTGAAGAAAACTGTTATGAACCAAATGGCCTGTATAATGCCTATGGATATAGTGTGGAATTAAATAAGACAGTGGTTAAGAGTGTTTGAATAATTCATGAATGGAAAAACAAGTTTATGTATCATTAATAGGGTACTTTTAGTGTCTATTTATTGTTTTACATATATATTGTCATAAAATAAACCAATCTTGTTAGAAAATTGTTGTATCTGACCAAAAAAATAGGAATAAGGTGAAATAATTGTTAAGTGTTTGATCTAAAGCAGATAAGGTATTTTTGATGATTGTGTGAATATTACATATTTTGGATAATTAAATCTTTATTAAGAATGATAACTTGGATAATAATTACATATTAACAAGGAATGATAACTTAAAGCCAAATAATTAGATCTCTAAGTGGAATGATTACTTAGAAAATTACATGTTTACAAGGAATGATAACTGAAAGTGGAGTAATTAGATCTTTATGAGGAACGTTAACTTTGATAATTACACGTTTACGAGGAATGATAACATAAAGCCGCCAGAGAATCATGAGTACGTTAATCAGTAGAAGATCAAGCCCGAGACTCAAGTCAGCGTCCAACTCTAACCTCAGCCATGTGAAGAGGCTAAGAAGGGTCAGTATTAGTATTGCTTTGCTTAATGTCTGGGCTTCTGAGCTTTATTGGCATAAAAGCTTTGTAAGGTCAGGTTTGTTTAAACTCTATTGAAAAAGGAAACCTGTCTGGTTTAAGAAGTGTATCGTAATAGTAAGTACTGCTTATTGTGTAAATGGAGATAAGCATTTCCTAAATAAATAAGATTAGTGGCACACTCTCATGAACATAGGTTGGTAGAATAGATACTTCTTCACCTACCTGAAATAATAAAGTAAGGTATTGTTCAGCTTTTACAAGTGTTGAACATCTTTGACTAAATTGCAGTCATTTGTTCTGTACTCCTGTAACTTCTTAACAAGGGAGACATGCTGCTGGCCTGTCATGGTGCAGGTCAAATGATACTTGTGTTCAGTCATTTTTACCCATTTAGACCTGAAAGAGTTAAAACCTAGTGAGAGAATCATCTCTCAGGAGCTTGGATGGTTCTGTGTTGGGTCAGATGCTCTCTTTTGCTCTATAAATCTAAGCTAAGTTTTACTGTTACTGCAACATGCTGTATGACACATGCAAGGCAGTGGTGGTCCAGTGGTAGAGCGCTTGCTTAGGGATCGAGGGGTCCCGGGTTCGAGCCTCAGTCAGGCCGCTAATTTCCTTGAGCAAGAAATTAAGCCTTCATTGCTCCTCTCCACCCAGGTGTATAATTGGGTACCTATGAGGAATGTAAGCCAATGTTCCGGGGCTGCCTACGGCGCCGACTGTTAACGGACGACTTATATCCAGTGATTGGGGGGTAAATGTCGGTTGAAAACGTTCAGGAATTACAGATTATAAACCCATATCTTTCTTTCTTTACATAATTATATTAACAAAATTGTAATTCCAAGTTTCAGGTTGACTTCTTTTCAGCTTTGTAAGTTTTGATAGATCATTAATTTTTATAGTCTACAAATAATATATACAGTATTTATTTTATGGGTGTAGAAATATTTTTATAATGATTGTAAGGTAGATACATTGAAAAGTGATCCAGTTTTGTAAGGAAGTTGGAATGACAACGTGAAATTGAAATTCGTCATGCTTCACAACTGTTACATTCAGCTACAGTTTGTAACCTGCCTGTTTAAGATACAATCCTATACATCATGTTAGAATTTCATTATTTTTCTGTGGTTTTGGGGAATAGACAGTTGCTTTTTATCAGGAAATGTTTAAATTTAAAGCAAGACTTAGTGTGAAATTCTCTTCATTTCTAGAAAATATCTTAATCAGACATTGTACTTAGTTGTCAGAATAAGGAAAAGTTTACCATTTTGAAGTTAAACCCCAGTTACACAGAGCCATTGGTGATCGATTGGTAGTTTTTTAGCCAAATTATGGAGTGAACCGATGACAAGGGATTTACCACCGATATCAACTATTGGTCACCTGTTTGCCACCTATCAATTGCTATAGGGGAAAGATGAGTTTCGTTGGTGAAAAATAACGGATCGAGATTTTTAGACATGTTTAAAATTCTCGATCGGTGAAAATATTTCACAAATAACCGATCGACAACTTGTCTTCAACCGATCATCAACGTTTGACATCGTGTCTAAAACCGTTATCACCGAGCGACAACCTGTCTACAACCGATATCTCCGATGGGCCACGATAAGCATCTGGTCAACTTATACTCACCACCGTCAGAAAAAAAGACGAGAATTAAAGTGTACCAGCAACCCATGAAATATTTGTTTAACCCATTTAACACTCGTCAATCACCGATGGCTGGTTACACAGGAAAACAGAAATAAAATAACGCATGACAACTGATCAAATCAGCGAGCGACTTAAAATAAAATAACCGATTGGGCACCGACCGTCTGTGTAACTGGGGCCTTAGTCTGTATTTTCAGGTTTATTAATTAAAATCATAATCTCTAGAAGTTGAGGACATCAAGTCACTAAAACATGTTTTTAATCAACAACCTTATGAACCAATGAGACTGCCGCTTACAAAATTGCAAATTACATGATGAACGTTGTATTGTTTAAATTGTAACCCGCATAAAGCATATTTTAGTGAAGATTTGATGTATTTTATTTAGTACTGCATTCATTTACGCTGAAATGACATTATTCAGGTTATTTTTCGACAGTTGCTGATAGCGTTTTGAATCGACTGTTCTAAAAAAAGTTATCGGGGGGAAAACCACTACAGCTAACATATGGTATTTGCGGGCTGTCATCAGATCATGTGACCCCATGTTGTTGTTATGTCAGGAGGATCATGTGACAGTTCATAAATTCCTTTTAGAGTTATTAGTGGTGTGAAGACATCAGCATAAACCCTAATTAAATTCTTATTGAATTTCAATACAGTAGTGTAGGGAAATTTGGTATGGTTCTACTCAACAAAGCTTGTTTATTGACCCTTTTCAGCCTTAGGAACATATTTCCTGGAAAACCATATTTGTGTGTTTGTGTAAATTGTAGTATTTTTAAGTATGTTGATATTCATATCATGTAATACTTTAGCACTTATAATCATAGGACTGTCCGATCTCCATTGGTAACAAGTCAGAGTAACTGTACATACATGAGGAGGTTTTCTGAACTTGATATTGCAGACAACCCTTTGTGAGTTCCTGATGTTGCAACTTAGAGTTGTTTCCCTTTGTGCTAGTGTACAGACAGCAGTGATTGACAGTATCTAGCTGTCTCGCTTATCTTCTTTACAAGTGTAACTTTATACACAGCTCATTACTCTTGTAAATGAAAACTGCATTCAGCAAAGAATATTTGTCAAAATTATTTTTTTCCAATTGTGAGTATAGCATGCTTGGCCTGTATTGAACTAAATGGATCATCTTAACTACAATCAATGACTAGAACATTTGTTATAGGGAGCTTATCTTGTTCCTTTATTTATTATTTGAATACAGTAAACTTAGCATGGTTAGACAATGCTGATATGTTGACTCACTGTGCCTGAGGCCTTTGGGCAACAGGTTGCTAGTTTGTGATGGCTCTTCTGAATTTTACTACCAGCAGATTAATGCTGGCGATTCTGTGTGTTTACAGTCAACAGGCCTTTACAGACCCTGTTGTATCTGTTCAATATTGGTATCAGTTTAGCCGTGGCCCTTCAAAGGTCTGTGCAGGTTTTCTAGTTCAGCGATGTTAAATGTCCTTTTTAGGCTGACTGTGAGTCATGATGTTTTAGAAGTCTGTCTTTACCAAATACAGTTGAACCTGCCTTAGCAGCCAACTGCATTCAGCAACCACCTGTCCTAAACAATCAGTTTGAATATGTCTTGAACTGACATTTTGTTCTAATATTTACCAGACAGAAACAGCCACCTGTGTTTAGCAGCGACTTTTTGTCACTTCCTTCGGTCGGTTCTTAATACAGTTTACTCTTCATTATCTCTAGGGTGGCATCAATTATTCAGATAAATTAACTATATAATAATATTATGACAATTTGGAATTTCAGATCAGATTAAAGTTTTGATGTTAATCATTGGTTCAAGATTGTACAATCTTCAAATAAAAGGTTACAGAAAATGTTGAGAACTAGGTCAAGGTGAAGCAGCAGTCCATGGGATTATTATAATAACAGACAAATTATCAATCTTATCTCCACAAACAAGCACAATTTATGTGACTTCAATCTTATATTTTTCCACTTTGCTGCTTAGTTTGCTATCGTTATCATTGCTTTAAATCATGACTGTAACTTTATCTCGGTCCTTCAGTTATAGTCTTCCGCTTACAGTAGTCTAGTGAAAATTATATCTACTCAAATTTTGAAATAGTATAACTTCGGGTTGGCTTTTTAGTAAAACTACCTTTTACCATTTAAAATAACTAGATGCTGGGAAAACTGATAAGCTCTGTGGAATTATTAAAGTGCTTCTTTTTCTAGTCTTAAGTTTCCATGGAAAGTATTCTATAATGGAAAAGGACACACAAGTTGAATACTGCTTACATTAGTGGCGAAAAAATGAGATTTTAATTAAATTAAAAATTGTGTTTCATTATTTGACAATAGTGAAGTGTGATTTGAATAAATTATCAGCATTTCCTCTAGTTAAAAGTTTACTTGTTTTGTTTATTCAATTTCAAAACCACATGCTTAATATGCATTAAATAGACAAGTTTTTGCCTACTTTAAAGCAATTGGATTGCAAAACATGTTAAATTGCTAAATGTAAATACAGCCAGAAGTCAACAATGCAAAGTAACAATTTACCTGATAAGGATTCAATTAATTCAGCTCAGACTTTCGTATAACGTTACCTTCCAGGGTGAATTTGAAGATGCTAATCTTATTTGAACCATAGTGTCCCACCCTTACAGGCATGGGCAGAATATATGCGAGATTAGCCAATCAAGTTTTATATTAATTTTAAAGAATTTGATCAAAACAACTGGACTAGTGAAAGTTTATTCTGACATGTGAAGACTACACATATATTGTAAGAAAAAAAAAGATACTTTAAGAAAAGTGAATGTTTTGAGAAAATAACTGTAGGGAATATTTAACTTTATGTCAGAGTGTGTTAATATACATGTATACAACAATAGCTGAGTATTGTAAGAGTAAGAAAATGGAAGAAAAAAGTGAAAGCTGGAGAGATTATCAGACTTATCAGAACATTTGTTGAAATAAGGAAGATACCAATATTGATATGTCGACATGTTGATGGATTAGTGTTAATGTAATATATTTAGCAGGATTGATTTTGCTGAAAAATGTACACTGCTTATGTTGATCTTTTAGATTTTCAGAATGTTGATAGATATATTTTGTAAATTTATAATTGATTTTCGAAGTTTAGAACTTAAGAAACACATTGTGTTAAAATGCCATGTTTTCAAGTTTTTGTTTTAATGAAAGTACCTAGTGAAACAAGAGCCAAATCAATGATATGTTCATTGCAATTGAAAATCACCAGAAAATTCTGTCTTGCATTGAACTAATGAATAATTGAATTTAGTTGTATTGAAATGAGTGGTAAAATGATCATCAACAAACTGTACAATACATTTGATTTATACCAAAACATTGGTGTACAAAAAGAACTTTTGGCAATGCATTTTCCTTTCTGTCTTGTTTTGAAAGCTGAATATGAATGAATTAATTACAGGTTGTTTTGTCAATTAAATATATTTTAGGTGTAAGACAGGTATTATGAAAATTGAAAAGGATCATAGGTTTTGAAAGCTTCAAGGCTATCTTGATTAACCACGTAAAAGGAATATAGACCACAGAGGCATAGATAGATAGTGTAAATATAGTTTGTAGAACTGATATGTTACAAAAAATAAAAGATTTTTTTTAATTTTCTGTAAAATGTGAGTGTTTTTCTGGATAAGCAGTGGTGGAAATGTGTATTTCCCAATAAAGTGACAGATCACCTGTTCAGTGTACAGGAAGTGAAACTACCACTGGATACATTAAAAGAAAATACTTCCATCTGTGGCTGTTAAATAGAAAAGAAACTAAAGGCAAACAAGAGAAACTGACTACATGCATTTGTTGAGGAAAACCATCCGACAGGAAAGCGTGAACAATTTGATGACACTTTCTAGAAAGAATGTGAGTGTACCACCAGTTGATAAAGCTGAACAGAAGACACTTACCTAAGTGACAATCAGAGACTTGAAGACTGATAAGGAGATGTGAAGAAAATAAAACTACAGTCGCTGCAGTCTGTAGTGCAGACATTACAGCAACAACAGTCGGAGAAGCGTTAATATAAGCTTAAACAAAGTTTTCACTTCTTGCCCTTGTCTAAACATTCAAATATGGTAAGAAAGTTTCTCTCACCAACCTAGACAATAACCTTTTATTCATGTAGATTTAATTCAAATTTCTAACAAATTGATTTGGTGCTAAATGTGTGGCCAGTAAACTCTCAGTTTGATTAACAAACACTATTTATGCAAATTTCACTACTCAAATGATACATTTTTAGATTAGCATTACAAACTATAACTTGAAATTGGCAAAGATTTGATTCTGATTGAATCCTAGCCAGCTTAGGTTTGAACTTCAGTTACCAAAAACCTACAAATGTTTCATTTTATGCTTGAAATAAATTACATTTGAACAATTACAGGGCTATTTGAATTCTTTATTGAAATCTAATCAAATAATGATCAAATTCAGCTCGAAGTTGTTACCACATTATTGTTTTTATCCTGGTAGATTGGGCTTGATTTTTTCTAATTTGGATTCAAATTGTCATTTTAGCTTGCTGAAAAGGTCACCTGATAGCCCCTTATTATTGCACTCTGTGTATATTTCATCGGTGGTTTGAAAATGAATTATGATGATTTCAAGATACTTCAATATTTTGCATTGTCTTAATAATTCTATTATGATTTATTGAATTGTGACCTAATATCATGCAATATTTGTGGAATCTATCATTGTATCAGAGATTTTAATCATAGTTACTGGTTGAAGATGAGCAAAAATTGATAGCAACTTTTCTATTTCTTAATAAATTTAAATAGTGATAGTAGAAAGGATTGGACTAATTGGACAGTTTTTTGCAAGGATTGAGGATAGGTGCTACATAACTGAGGTGGATGAATAATTAATTTGTGTTTAAGGTACAGATGATAAATACATGTTGTTTTTTTAAAAGTAGAACATTTTAAAGAAAGCTTGATGTTTTCATGCTGTCCATCAGTTGGCGTACCATACCTTGAAACCAGAAATAAAGTCCACTGAAACAGGCAAAAATGTAACAAATTTAAGTGAATGTTTAATGATTGATTTAGCCAAGTCTTGCGATCAGAACAATGAGTCATGTATTGAAAGTTGATGGGATTTATGGATTAAAATTAGCATGTCACATAAACATAAACAAGGATCGATTGTATTTGTTAAATAATAAAAATTAAAATGAAAAACTTGTAATTGTGCATTTTAAGTTCATGCACAGTAACAGAAGTGGTCTTTCATTACAACCTTAAGTTTACCAGCCATAACATTTATGCATCAGCAATGATTAGTAGCTTTTTATTTGAAACATTCTGTTTACGAAATTAGATAAATTTCTTTAAAATACTTTTTAATTATTGTTTTATGAAATAAATGTTAATTTCTTTTATTTCAACTTTTTCTCTAGCTTAAAATTTAACATAATTTTCAGTATTGGTTTATGACTTTAAAAAAATTGGTGACAGTTATTAAATTTTTACCTTTTATAATTTGATAGGATTTCTTAACTTTGGTTGGTGATGGAGACAGAGGGGCATTCAGCCTCTCTGAGGAGAGGTGAAGGGTCAAGGTCAAAGTGGAAAGAAACAGAACTAAACAATGTACATTCTGCAAAAACTGGAGGTACTTGTTCTGAAGACATAACTACTACTGGACATACCACTGAGGAAACGGTTACTGAAATTGCCAATGACAACTGTAGTGATGGAAGTTTAGTTGACAGAAAAAGTGATTTTATTTCTGAAAGTAGGAGAAAAATTATCGAAAGTGCCTTAAATCGAAATAGATCCATAGAATCCAAAGAGAAAATTGGACCTAAAGACACCGTAACATTTTATGTCCAAGATTCGCCAAGAAGTGATGAGTCTCCTCGTGTTGAGGGCTCTGAAGAAAGATCCAAGGTGATTGAAAGGGCATTAAAAAGAGTTAGAAAATCTGAACAGTCAGTCAGTATACCAAATGATGAAATTGAGTTAGTTGGGAAAAAGGATTTAGAAAAGTTGGAAAGAAACATAGACAATTGCATTGAGCATTTTTCAAAGAAATCAAATGAAAGAGAGGAGGATTTAGTGAATAATGATACAATATTGAAGGGAGATTTAGAAAATGATCTTGTCAAACCTGAACAAGAATCTGAAAACATAGATGAGATTGAGAATTTTAAATCAGAAATTAACAAGAATGCAAAACAAATAAACAATTTTAAAACTGAAAGAAAGATACCAAGTTTTAGACGTGGAGGAAATGCAACAGTACTAGTTCGCTCTCCAAGATCCATCACAGATTTACCTGTAGCAAGGAAAAGAAGAAGCAGGTTCTCTAGCTCACCTAGGACTGAGGCCATTATCAGAGGCTCCTCTCCAAGGGGAAATGCCAAAGACGGACTTTCATCTCCAAATCCAGCAGAAAATGGAACACAAGATACTGATGTAAATAATGAGAAAAGTACAGATAGAGACAGTAATTCAGATCTGAAACTTTCACTTAAAGGGCTTTCTGATACTGACTCTGAGGATTCAGATGCAAGTGATGGTAAACATTCTGTACAGAATGGATCTTCTAATTTTAACAAAGCACTGACATCACCTAAAACATCTGAAGCCATAACTACATGCACTCAAGTAAGTGAAAGTGGAAGTAAAATACCTAAGTCACTTGCATATCTGGAACAAGGCAGTTCATCTGAGAAAGCAAAAACAGTTATCAAGCAAAGTTTGAATCTTAAGACATTTTCAAATGAGAACTTTGGTTCTGAAAGTAGAAATGAAACACCTACTGCAGGAATATTGAAAAGAACATCTGCAGGAAGAAAATTACCTGGAGTTCCCATACAAGCAAAAAAGCCAGTGATCAGATCAGCTTCTGAAAACAGTTTTCTTTCCATAAGAAAAGATGGTAGTACTGAGTATGTGGCACTTGATTTAAATAATATTGTTCTTGAAACAGTTTCAGATACTAAAGAAGAGAATATTGACATGCCTCTATCAACTAAAGACAAAGCTGTAGAGACTTCTAAAGCAGAAGTAAAGACTACAGAAAAGAAGGTACTTGTTAAAAGTGTCTCAGCTGACTCAGCTATCAGTAAGGATAAAACTGGTAAACCTCCGTTAGAGAGGAAATCAAGCAGAGGCCAAGTTCCAAGTTCTCCGAGGAAGATCATAGCAGCATCTCCTCGAGGGTCAGCCTCTCCAAGAGCTAATGGTTCACCTCGACAGCCATCACCTAGAATGAAGCCTCCTTCACCAAGAACTACACAACCATCAAGAACATCACAGCCCTCCCCAAGGGGTGAGAAGGCTGGGAGGACCACACCTAGGGCAACCACACCCAGGGCCTTAACACCTAGAACAGTAGAGAGAAAAGGAAGTTTAGACAAAATTAAAACTCAAACATCCACCAGTAATCAGAACGAAAAACCAGCAGTAAAACAAAATATAACCAAAGCAGTTCAGAATGGTTCTGTTACTGAAATTGGAACAAGACGAAGGTCATCTTCTGGAAGTTTGGTTTCTCCACGACCAGGCTCACCCCTGAAGGCCATTCATCTGAGCAGTGCTGTAGAAGGGGGCCTTCAGACCTCATACATTGAAGAGGAACCATTGTCAAAACCAAGGATAGTCCGACAGGATAGTTGCCTGCAGATGGATCTGCAGCAGATCATAGCTGCGTTCAGTGTAACGGAACCGGGTGAGGAGGATTCTGTATTTCCTGTTCAGGTAAATGTTTCTGGTGCTAAATCAGTAATGGCACTTGTCTTAGAACTTGGTGTTGAAGTTAGTATGTATTTTTAGACTTTTCCTTTCATGTAACTCCGAGAAGTACTTATAACTACAAATGGCTTCCTTTGGTTCCATGTTTATCATTATTACTTTATAATCAGAAGAGAAAGACATGTTGACACTCTAGAGAGAAACAGAACAGTGTCTGTACAAGATACAACTAGTATTCCCAAAACCTTGTATATGCTAATTTGACAATTTAGAAGAGTGAATTGATTATTATAAACTTTTTTATCACAGTTTTTTTATTGTGGGAACATTTAATTACAAAAAACATTTTATACAAGCTCAAGCTGTGGTAACTCTAGAATAGTGAGTACAAGTGAACATTTTGTTGCCAGTTTTTGGTCCACAGAAAGTATCATTTGTTAATGTTAGTTTGATGGGTATCATCACTTTAATCTCAGAGTTTGTGTTTGTTTGGTAGTTCAGACCATGTTAGCAAACAGATAGGCTCAGCGGTATACTAATATTATCTATCTGTATAATTAATTGTAAACTGTCATTGCGTTCCTAGGGGAGGTTCAGTTGTTGCCCATTGTAAGGTTATCAGGGATTATGAGACAATCCAAACACAGGGGCATTAATACTTAATGCTCTTCTCTGCATATCACTAAATTGCTGTCGTTTTTTTTATTTAGTAATTGTGTTTTAAATTGTTTTTGAATGAATATTTGAGCAAAAAGTGTTTTTAGCTTCTGTTTTGAATATGTACTTGCCATCTGTTGAGGACTCCTGAGTTGACAGGCAGTTTCATGTCCTGCAGTCTACAGCTGCAGCTGGTTGGTTGGAATAAAGATCACTGTATAATGTCGCAAGTCACTAGCTGGAATTGTTTGACTAGTTTCTAGTCTTAAGTTTAGTTATCTTGGGCCATCGTCTTGCATATCATGTTTTACAAATCAGAAATGGAATGAAATGTACAGCGGAGGTTTGATCTAAGTACCGACAACATTTTTCCAGCAGACTTCATGTAATACTATGATTACTGTTCTGGCATGCATTTATGTTGCCAAATGTCAAAATACTTGTATAAGATTACTTCCCTAGAAAGACAATGATATTTTGTATTGAAACAGTGTTAACAAAAAGATACATTATTGTTATTTTGATGCACAAGGTGATGTAATTAAAAGTTAATTTTGTTTGATGGGCGGAAACTGTTGGGTATTGGGTAAAGTCATGCAAAAGAAAATGAAGTTCTACATATTTAAACATGTCACAAAAGTGAACTTTTAGGGTTTATTGCTGTATTCTTGGGCTATTTGGTATATGGAAGAAGAAATCAACATTACTGTAGATCTCAGCTACTCATCATAATGTCTTAGTGTGTATTTATTGTCCATATTTGTCATCAAATAGAGGAAAAGCAAATATTTTAAATTAACATTGTAGAAATAAATTATAACATTTTTCATATAATAGAGATTGGATCAATTTGGTCAAGTAAACATGCTGTCCTGTACGGAAAGATTGATACCCGATACAACAAAACATACATTGTAGTTGTAACAAGTCGGAAGCCGTGAATTGATCATTGTTGTATATAACTATTGTATGTTATTGACTTGGCAAAATTTATGCTTTTAAGATTTATAACTGGTTTTGTACATTATATCTTGCCGTTTTTAACCCTTTATTTCATAATGCTGTTATCCCATGGCAAACAGTGTAAATCCAGATCAGTTTGGACATCTATGCTGTCTGATCAGGATCTGCACTGTTCAGTTTTAATACATAAGATTATTTCTGATCAAGAAGCAAACACTGTGTAGATCCTGATTTGATGGCAGAGATGTTTGGCCGATCTGGATCTTCACTGGTCACAAGGCATATATATGGGGTAAAGGGATCAAATACATTGGATACTATATATTATATGATACAAGAGCATCAGGCAAATCAGTTCCAAGTGAATTGTGTTTGCTGTTAGCTGATGATTGTAGACAGCGCCATTGTGACTTGGCCGGCCTTGTTTTCTTTAACCCTTGACTCCATATAATTATATGCACTTTAACACCAGTCCTGTGCAACCAGTTCCAGATCAACCTGCACATCAATGCTATCTGATCTGGATCAGTTGTGTTTTGGTCAGAAGAAACCTAATGAATGTAAAGCTCAGATGTGGATCTGCAATGTTCACCCATGCAATAAAGACCCTGTGCATCTGTTGAGTTATGGGTTTTCGACAACTAAATATTTGCTTCTGTAAGTGTGTACAATGTTGTAAGTGATGGTTATTGATGAATGTTAAACAGTTTCTTCGAGTGGATTTTTGTTGTTGTTGTAGACAGGATATCATAATGCCAGAGTATTATCTACTGAAACAAATTAACCTGCATAAATAAGCCATTATTGAAGAAAAGGATTGGTTAGGTGACCATTTTAAAGAAACGTTTACTGTGGTTACCCTCACAAGTTTATGTGTGACCTCCTTGAAGTCTGTTGTTTATTTGTTCATTTTCTGCTGTAAATGTTTAATCTTTTGCCTGAATTCAGTTTGCTTGTAGATAGGCACACCTTACATTGCATAGTGGTTTATTCACCATTATCTGTTTGACTATTCTATTGACTCTGGATAGTTCATACTCAATAAGGTTCTGATATGTCAGTATAGATCGAACAGTAAAATGCTTCGGTAAACGGTAGTAGGGTTATACGAGGTTAACATAGCTTGCGGCTTTATAGTAAGACAAAATATCTATATAGAGCTTACCTTAAGTTAATGTATTCACCAAATTGGGCATGCTCGATAAGTCAACAATGTGTAGCTTGTCTTAATTTTCACGAGGAATTAATATTGTTTACAAAAATACGTAATTTGTGCATGCTTTATGGCCATTAAGCATTATGATTAAACATGGAAATGTATCACAAACACACCATCGTCACGGAAAAATCACAAAGGTTGGTTGCGTTTTTAAATAGAAATTTAAATACCCCCAAATAGTATAAAACTGAAGTCATTTGATGAAATAGTCTTGTTTTTGAGAAGTTTTCTTCACCAGTGTTTGAAGACTCATCAGACAGAAAGTATAACTTAAAAAGTTAATGGGTAGTCTCACAGTGTTAGGACATGTTTACATTAAAATATTTCTCTATTATGAAAGCTCTGTAATGTTGACAAGAATAGCAAAAAAGAAATATAATATTTTAACCTCATGCCTCTTTTAAAATTAAAAACAGGGTGTGACTTTATCAATCTTGATACACTGCAGTCTGAAATGTAAAGCAGTTTGAATTTGTGTGAGATCTGCAGTAGTGGCTTTCCTGGGACCAAGAAAATAAAACAGATTGGAGGCCGATCACTTAAAACTCTAGTTTCTGATTGGGCTCATACTACATGTAGTCTTCAAAGCAGATGGACAAAGAAGAGATCAAACTTATAAATTTGTTTCAAACTGGTAGAATAATCAGCAAAACTGTTATTATGCCACATTATAAATTGTTTAAAAGTTGGGTCAGTTCTTGGATAAATAGAAAACTGATCATTTCTTCAACAGATAACAAAATCATAGGGACAAATTTGGAGAATCTGCAAGGCTTTTTTTCCTTCTTTCATAGAGGGCCGTTTATGGGCGCTTTCCCCTCAGAAAATTTCTTTAAAATCATGCAGTTTTCGCCAAAAAGTAACTACATCAGGTTTTTTCATTCCTCTTTAGAGAAAAAATAACGCTATTTTCCCCCAAATTATATGGCATGGGCCCCTTCCCATGGCAGTGAAAAAATGCCCTGAAATTATCTAAACTGCTTGCTTGTAGTAATTCTTAACTTTGACAGCAAATATAAATTTTATTGAATGGCTACCATTGCTTTATTCATTCCTTTTCTTCTTATCAGGATTGTGCAAATATTGAATGTCATATTTTCTGTTTCTGATTGAAGGAAGATTTGCCTTTTTCAATCTGTTTGATAAACATACAATGGGAACTTCTTTTAAAAAGTTTTAAATGGACAGCTGTCAGTCAGATAGAAGATTTTATGTATTTAATTATTGTTGCATATTGTTGCATATAGTTCATACGAGCACTGAGTACTACTGCACACCCAGTGTTTGAATTATCGTGAAGGCTTGGTCCATTAAAAATGCAGATTCAGATCAGCCTGAGCTGGAGGTTATGAACCTGAGTTTGGAAACCAGTCGCAAATCTCAAGCATCTGATTGGCTGAAATGGCGACCAGTCGCCATTTCAGCCAATCAGATGCTTGAGATTTGAGACTGGTTTCCATGCTCAGTTTTATAACCTTGGGCACTGATCTTGATGCAGTCTCAACATCAGGATCTAGTCTGTTGGCTGTCAGATTTATATGATTGGTTATTTCTGACCAAGAAGGGAACAGTGTAGACCCAGATCAGAGGGCAGAGATGTGCTGGCTGATCTGGATCTAAACTGGTCATCCAGATGATATACATGATAAAAGGCATATCCATGGAGCATTAATTATCACACCATTTACATAGAAGCCATTGAGTAGCTTCAAACACTCGGCAACATTTTAACGTCCAGTATTGTGTTGAAGAAATATCTGTTTCCTAAAAAGTAAAATGAGATCCTTTGAAATTAAAAAATGTTCCAGTAATAAAATGATGACTGCCCTTAAATTTGATTAATTTGAAGTATGAAGTAAAAGTAAAATGCTGTTTTGTTACATAGTACACATTAGTTTACATTTTCTTAATATAGAATGCAGCAATTAAAAGTAGAATACCTTGTATAAATGTCAGTATTTAATGAATGATAGACAATATTTTATGCAAGGTAGAAGTTAACATTAATTTATGGTTTCTCTGAATGTCAGTATAGTTGTCACCAATCCATTCATTTAATTTATCCAGGCCCATATTATTTGTTGAAGATTACTTAATTTGATAAAATTATTCTTGTTGTCAGTGTTTTGATTGAATCCAATTTACAATTTAAGTTATAAATCAGTTGGTTTGTTAATTTGGTATGTTACCAGATCCAGATCCCAATCTTACTATAATGCTGACTTGTTCATAAAACTTGTGTATTTTCTTTAAAGGCAATAATTGCATTATGTGTTTTTTTTTGTTATAACATCTTTGATGACAGAAGGAATGATGGTAAAGAATGCTTGGTATTGATCACTAAACCAGCGTACAACATTGTGTCCCAAATTTATCATATTCTTTTAACTACATCTTACATTCACCGGTACAAATTGGTCAGATTTTATGATCTTGATTACTGTCTTAAAACAGTTTATATTATAACAGAACTTTACAACCTTAGAGTTTTCTAATGGTAAATAACATCGAACCCCCTCTCACCTCAGATTGTCTCGGGCAAAGCAGTCAGAGCCACTGCAGGTTTATACAGGCATTGATCATTTATGTTGCAGTACTAAGAGTTTTATTATTGTACACAAACTTCTCTGAACCAATGGCTTATTGCTCAGTAATACAATAGTAAATTCAGTTTCTTTTCATCTCATTTCAGGCGCGGTCAGAAACAGAAGTCCAGTCTGAGAAGACATGGATGGATGCAGAGCGGGTGTGGCTTGTCCACAAGGGAGGATTTGCCTCTGCCAGTCAACTGAAGGGGGAGGGGCATGGTGTGCCTGAGGGGCGGGTCAAGATACGACTGGATCACGGTGGTGAGATCTTGGAGGTAGATGAAGATGATGTGGAAAAGGTAAGAGAGAGTGCAGATTATGTGGAGAAGTTTAAAACACTGGGTGGTGTGCAAATGTTAAGAGAAATTCATAAAATGTTCAGTTAATCACAGAATGTTAAGATAATGTAGAAGTCCAGATGATTAAGAAAAGGTTCAGATGATGTAGTTAAGGCAAGAGATGGTTCCGATGATTTTCAGATGATATAGTGAAGGTTCAGATGATTAAGAGAAGGTTGGAATCATGTAGTGAAAACTGCAGAAGGTCCAGAAGATAAAGAGAAGGTTTAGATGATGTAGTGAAAGCAAGAGAAAGTACAGGTAATTAAGAGAAGGTTCGAATGATGTAGTGAAGGCAAGAGAAGGTTCAGATGATTAAGAGAAGGTTTAGATGATGTAGTGCAAGCAAGAGAAAGTAAAGGTAATTAAGAGAAGGTTCGAATGATGTAGTGAAGGCAAGAGAAGGTCCAGAAGATTAAGAGAAGGTTTAGATGATGTAGTGAAAGCAAGAGAAAGTACAGGTAATTAAGAGAAGGTTCGAATGATGTAGTGAAGGCAAGAGAAGGTTCAGATGATTAAGAGAAGGTTTAGATGATGTAGTGCAAGCAAGAGAAAGTACAGGTGATTTAATAATAGAAGTTTCGAATGATGTAGTGAAGGCAGCAGATGGTCCAGATGATTAAGAGAAGGTTTAGATGATGTAGTGAAAGCAAGAGAAAGTACAGGTGATTAAGAGAAGGTTGGAATGATGTAGTGAAGGCAGGAGAAGGTCCAGATGATTAAGAGAAGGTTTAGATGATGTAGTGAAAGCAAGAGAAAGTACAGGTAATTAAGAGAAGGTTCGAATGATATAGTGAAGGCAGGTGAAGGTCCAGATGATTAAGAGAAGGTTTAGATGATGTAGTGAAAGCAAGAGGAAGTACAGGGGATTAAGAGAAGGTTTAAATGATGTAGTGAATCTGATAGGATTATGTATTTGTTTTAGCTAAAATTTAAGACATATTTTTCCACTTTTTTTGTAGTTTGTTTACAGTTGTCCTTGTAGGCCTCCATGGTTGAAAGTCGCTGGCATTGTCACACAGGGTTATGTTATTACTTAATGGCTTGCATTTTGTGTCACTGTATTGGTAAAACTGTCACTTGTAAGTCATAAAATTACATGCATCATCAGATCAGTAGAAATCTTCACATTAATGTTACTTAGTCATGCCAAATAATTTGTCTTTCCAATATCATATCTATAAAATTGATTATAAACACTTATGATTTAGATATATTTTTCAACAATTGGTTGGTTGTTTCAAAATGGGTATTCTTGCAGGCTCATCAGTATTATAAATGATGAGTTTAAAACAGTGTAAATTTTACTGTTTAAGCATCTACAGTGTGTGTAGCATTTGCAACCTGTAGACCCAGACAACCCAGTCTAAACATTCTACCCTTACTTTAGTCATTAAAATTTGGTAAATAGATTTAGTTCATTAATTTTTGTGAAGGACCTCTTTAAACCTGAGATTGAATGAATGGCAATAGATAATATTATCCTGTGTTCAAACATTTTGGGTTTCCCATGTAGATTTCAAACAAATATCACCCAGTGACAGATCCAAGTCAAGTAAGCAAAACTTATTTTGGGAATGCCCGTCAAACTTCAAATCATTGTGTTACAATTTTATTTGTACCTGCGTCCTTGTTTACTTTAATTCCAATTCTAGATGTAGGTTTATGAAACTGGTATTTTATAGTTCAGAAACCCTCCAAAATGTAGTTAGTTTATTTTAATTTGTAGTAAGAGATACTGACAAATAATGATCTTCAACACAAAAAAATTCCTCCAATATATATTAACTAAATAATCTTTTGCTATGTCCTAAAACAATTTTTTCTTGAACATTATTCTTTACATTGTTATAAAACGACTGATTTGTTTGTTTGCCAGGCCAACCCGCCACAGATGGACAGAGCAGAGGATCTGTCATTACTGAGATACCTGAACGAGTCCAGCTCCCTGCACACCCTAAGGCAGAGATATGGTGGTAACTTGATACATACCTACGCAGGTCCGTCCCTCATCATCGTCAATCCTATGCAGCCTCTACAGATATACTCCGAAAAGGTGAGACAAGCAAGTTTTTATGGGTACTGAAAAACCTTTTTTTTTCAGCATATTGAAACCAAAATTTAGATTGTATACATATGCACCAAAGGTATGCAGGAAAAAGTCTTTTTCTTGAGACATTTAATAAAGATGGAAAATCTGTAATCTTGAGGAAACTATTTTGGAGGGAACTTGGCAGATTAAGTTTATTCAAGCAATCACACCTCCACCCCCATCCCCACCGCTTCATTTTTGGATAGAAGCATTGATGATTTTATTTGATGTCAAATTGTGAAAAAGGACTATTTAGTTTTACTTAGAATGAATAGTCACAATCTTTTTTGCCGTGTTTATATGTAATAGTCTTTTTAATATAAATGTTTATGTTATTAAATATATTATAACAAAGATTAAGGCATGTTCTTCCTTTAATTAACTGATCTCTGACATTAGTGATGTCAATTTTTATTGCACCTGTCGTTTTTGCCTTTGATATCATACAATGCAGAAAGCACTAGACATTCTTAATAAATGTATAAGCATAATCATAAGGTGTTTGAAACCATGGATGTCTAAATAAGAAAATGTGACCACGATATTCAGTTACACATAGGTTTTTTATGCAGACTTTTACAACATTAGTTTGTTTTTGTTTTTTTTTGTGAAATTGAAAGAAAACAATAATTGCTGTTTTGGTGAAGTTTTGGAACAGAAGAAAAAGAACAATGATTGTATGCAAATTTAACTGGTAATTGCCTTTGGCAAATGGTGTTTTGAATAAACTTCATAAAGCCTAGCTGTAATTAGATTGCATGATGAATTTACAGATTTAACCTTTCCTCCATATACATGCATTTTATCACATGTGTCAACAGTTTAGATCCAGATCAGCTGGTACATCTGTGCAAACTGATCATGATCTTAACTCTGCACCTTTTGGTTAGAAAAAATGTAATAAATCAAAACAGGACAGTGTAGATCCAGATCAGAAAGCAGGTATGTGCTGGCTGATCTGGATCTACACTGTTAGCGAATGCCATAAAAGTGAATGTCTTATGTTATTCACTTCCAGGCAGAATATTATGTGGCCATTTTTGATATGCATATTTCACTAGTTTACTTTGATTTGACACTGGAAAACTGGTATCACTGCTCTGTCTTACAGTTACAACAGCATTTCCAGCCACTGTTGTCAGCAGTTTTAACTCATTTCCACTAACATGTTTATTATTATGGTTAACCATCAGTTCTCATGATTTGGAGCTTGTTGACACGTATCAAGAATTGTGACAGAATTGTGTCAAGAATTGTGTGTTGATGTTTTAGGTGATACAGATGTTTAAGGGATGCAAGCAAGAAGATATGCCGCCACATATATTTGCCTCGGCCCAGATAGCGTACCGGGAGATGTTGAACACCCGTCAGGACCAGTCCATTGTTGTTCTAGGTAGAAGTGGGAGCGGGAAGACATACAATGTACATCATGTCTTGAACTACCTGACGCTGAGTGCGGGATCCGTCAACAACATTCTAACAGGTAACATCTACTGCTGGTTCCAATCCCTTTCCTCCATACACATTTTATTGCATGTGTTACCAGTGTAGATCCAGATCAGTCATGCTGTCATGATTAGACTGTATAGATGTGCCAGTGATCTGGTTGTACATGCAATATAAGTCCTATTTATGGAGTAAAATGTTTACCGGTATCATATCATAACAAGGGAAACTACTCCAATGTTTAATGGACCATAGTTTGCTGAAATTGTCCTGTTGTTGTTGAAAGTCATCAGATACAAGCCTTTGTTATAATGACAATGTAAGTTAAAAGTATCTGCATCATTGCATGAAACTGCATATAACGTCAGACTTCAAGCAGATCTGGTGACCAGCCTAGGTTTGGTACATAAGGGTAAGTCATGGTGAGAAATTGCAATATGACCTGTGAAAATTAGAGTTATTGTGTGGAAAGCAATAATAACTTTTGAAAATGGGTATTTTGTTTTGATGAGAAAAATCTAGACAATTATTGCATGTCATTAAATGAGAAATAGATCGGTTTGTTAAAGTAATTAAGAAATAGATAGGTTCTGTGTGTCACAGTCAACAGTTGTGTTTAAGCCAATTTATTTGTATGCTTTGTCATAATCTACTTGATGACTGCTGTGGGTGGCTGCTCCTGGGTGTAAAATCTAGGCTTCCCTTTAAGCAAATGAAAATGAATACTTACTTAGTAACAGTCTCAACTAAAAACTCCAATTATTACGGGATTTGTTAAAATGTTTGGTGGGAAATGTTATCATTTATCATTTAATAGTATCATTATAATTGTATTTTCAGTGGAGAAGTTAAATGCTCTGACCCTGTTACTGGAGACGTTTGGGAACAGTAGAACTATACTGAACACAAGTGCTAGCAGATTCTCTCAACTGACAACTCTAGACTTTGATCACAATGGGCAAATTAGCTCTGCCTCTGTACAGGTAATCAGTTCTCTCAACTTACAATCCTAGACTTTGATCACAATGGGCAAATTAGCTCTGCCTCTGTACAGGTAATCAGTTCTCTCAACTTACAACCCTAGACTTTGATCACAATCGGCAAATTAGCTAGACTAGGTAATCAGTAGTACAAGTAAATGTAGACAATGAAGTAAGCAGTTTTGGACTTTACCTGATGCACACTTCCAGCAGTTGATCCTGAGATTTCCGATTCAATTTCGACTTACAGGACAAGGATAATTTTAGATTCCTTCTGGCCCAGATATATCAGGAGAGCACTTGCTGTGTGAGTGAGAGGTGGCGGGTTTGGGTCTCGGTCTGCACATCTTTCTCAACCCTGTGACATTTGGCGCCCAACAGGGGACTGTTGCAGCATTGCTTAGTTAGTCTAAGACATCTGCAAATGTTTTTGTAAAGTACCCTCTGGAATTTGAGGACAAATTTCCAGTTTGTCGGGGGCATAAAAAAAATTATGTTACAGTATGAACTTCATCTATCATACATTTTGTTTGGCAAATTGCTTACTAATTTTGATATAACTTACTTTTCACTCACAGTATATTAACCATTATTACTATAATAATTATTCTGCTGGTATTTATAATATATATGTAAAGTACATGTTTGTGTTTAAATGTGAAAACCATTATTAATGTATATATGCAAAATTCCCGGTGCTTTTTACGATAGCTTTTTACATAAAGATTTTTTAATCATTATAATATTGATTACTGCAGGTATTACTGTTTGAGAAGACCCGGGTTGTACGGCGACCTGAAGGAGAACCCACTTTCCACGTGTTTTATCAACTTCTAGCTGGTGTTGATGCTAAAATGAGGTAATCTTTCTTAATCTTTTTCTCCATAGATATGACTTCATGGCATGGGCCACAGTGTAGATCTATTTCAGCCTAAACATCCAGGCCATCTGATCATGTTCTACACTGTTTGCTTTTTTTTTATTCATTATTGTCATTTTTAATCAAGAAAATCCTAATCTATAAAACAAAAGAAATCAAATGCATAAAGTTATGAAAAAATGTATTAATCTAGTGTTACACTGCAACTCAACATTTGGGATTGCATAGGAATGTTTGATGAATGTGTTTATCATCTGATTTCAGGACAGAGTTACAGCTGAACAATCTGAATGAACCCAATCTGTTTATGACTCCATTACAAAAGGTAGAGTAATCGGTAATACAAAGTCTGTGTGTAACACTATCCTCCCTTTGTCAGTCCAATTATGCTTGTAAAGGTGTAAATAGAAATTTACTGACTGAATGTTAACAAACATTGTAGACCACAAACAAGCATGCCCAGATTTACACATTGATCTTAGTTTACACCCGTAACAAATGTGCATATATGAGTTCTAGCAACTCAACTGTTCAAAGACTAGTTTGCAACTTTAAACATACTTGATAACCTTTTACTGCATAGAATACTGCTTATATATTTGACCTTGTGCACATGGTGTAGATCCAAGTTGGCCTGCACATGCATGCAGTCTGATCTGGATTTGCAATATTCACTTTTAAACTTGTAAGGTTATGTCTGACCAAATAGCCAAAAGTGTAGATTGAGATCAGCATGCTGATCGGGATCTCCTGTGGTCACCCAAGAGATATATGTTTAATCCATGGAGTAAAAAAAGTGAAATATGCATATCAGAAATCGCCACACTCACAAAACACAGCAAAGATTAAGCTTACTTTTTGCACATTCTGGAGGAAATGCTTAATAAAATAAAATGATGAATGTCAGAAAATGATGAATGTCTGGCTTGAATTTAGAAACAAATTGAGAGGAAGCAGATATGTTGTTTAGAGCGCACACATGGAACATGATGACTTGTTGTGTTTGTAGGCTGATGACAAACAGAGAGCTATATCATACTGGGGGAAGATCAACAATGCCATGGAGCTGATAGGCATGTCAGAGGACGAGATCAAGTCTATCTGTTCTGTCATTGCTGCTATATACCATCTGGGGGTAGCTGGAGCTACCAAGGGTATGCATGAACTATGTAGACTTATTGATAATGAGGTGCAATGCAAGTTAGATTCAAAATTTAAACTGATACAGTACTAAAAGTTGCTTCTGACTCCAGGGTAGTTCTCTGAAAAAAAAAGATCATTCATCTTGAAATTTTTGCATATTTTGCCCAGAAATTAGAGCAGAAATTCAAAACCTTGTGAAATGTAACTGTAACAGCTTACCCTGCCAAATAGTAAAAATGCACAAATTATTATCCACTTGAAAATGGTATATTTGGATTCTGCATGAAAATCTTCCAAGTGAAAATAAATGATACCACAGTGTCTGAACGTTGCTTTAGAATGGCTCTAAATAAAAATTCAGTAGTTCTGTTTCAGTTTGTGAAGCCTGCATTTTACAATTAAAATGTAATTAACATATGCTAGTCTGTAAGCTTGTCTTAAACTGCACCATTAAATATGCTTTATTTAAACTAGTATGCACCTTTCACATTGTTGATCCAGGTAACAACAATAAGGGACAGTTCCACAGGCCGGCTGGTGCCACGAAAGCTGCCACTCTCCTGGGAATATCAGTCGAGGAACTGGCCCGTCAAATCTTCTCCTCGTCTGGTACCGCCACACTGACACGTAACCAGTCCATGAGGAACAGTCCGGCAGATAAGCAGTCTGAGGCTTCCACCACAGCTCTAGAGGCCCTCGAAGGGTTTGTTGTGGGGCTGTACTCAGATGTTTTCAATGCCATTGTTTCAATGATCAACAGGTATAGCTTATTTTGCGGAGATTGATCTAATTTATATAAATAATAATAAATTATAAAACATAAATTAGTCAAATTTGAAAGGTTTAAAAGTCAACTCCATTCAGTTTTTCAATCTTTACATCTGCAACCCATTAAAGGATTTAGAAATAACTTTAGAAATTCCATTAAGGGGCCATAAGAATATCTTTCAACAGCACAAACTTTACATCTGCCAAGAGTAATTTGCTGTGTTTGATGTTTGATGTTTCATCTCTATTAATTTAAATGATAGAAGTGCAGTGGTTTTGGATTTTGGTCAAAGGTTAAGGTGTGTATTCATTGCAGATCTTTGTCATCAAACTATCGCACCATGGCCTCTATAACTGTGATTGACACGCCTGGCTTTCAGAATCCCGCCACATGCGGGCGGCAGACAGGCGCCAGTTTTGAAGACCTGTGTCATAATTACACACAGGAGAAACTTCAGCTACTGTTCCATGACCTTGTGTTCACCACACCACAGGATAGGTACAGCCAGGTGAGTATCTGCTCATATCAAATTGATGCTGGACAACTTTAGAGTTTATTATCATTGTTGACTCAGTACTGATTTATGATGCTTAATAATATGATCTTTGATCGGATGTACAGGATCGATGAAAGCCTGAGAGAATTAATCAGCTTTTTCCACTGAACATAAAGAGAAAAGGAGTCTTTTACCCTTTACTCCTTATGTACATGTATGCCTGTTATCACATAGATGACCTGTGTAGATCTAAATCAGCCAGCACATCTGTGCTATATAATCAGAATCTAAACTGTTCACTTCCTGGACAGAAATAACCTGCAGAATCTTAATTGAACCGCTTAGATCCTGATCAGATGGCACGGATGCCCATGCAATAAAAGACATATCTATGGAGTAAAGGATTAATATTCGAATAAATGTTCTTAAATTCAGTACTTAGTCTAAAGCAAAATTTTTAGAAAACACTAAAGTACTTGAGGTTTTACAGTATTATTTAGAAAGATCAGTGTTGTGTTTATTTATTGATTTCAGGAGAATATCGAGTGTGACTTTGAGTTTGTGACAACCTCTCCAGCTGCCATGGTAGCTCTGATAGACAAACCCTCCCAGCAGACACTGGTAAGCTCAATCTGTATAACTGCTCAGTTATGGTCTTTGTCTTGATGAGGCATAAACTACAGTGCTGTTTTATGGTTTTATCTACAGAAAATAGTTTGGAAGTTCACAGAAGTGAAAAAGTCCATGTTCTTTATCATTCCTTTAGTTAATAACATATTCTGGAAAATCTCATAAAAATGTTGAAAGTTCTTTCTATCTTACCATTTGTAATTGGTTGGAGCATTTAAATGTTACATGTACCTGAGAATGGTTACTGCATAGTATGATTTTTGCCAAATATCCTAAACTGATTGATGTAGTATCCAAACATGATCCCAATCTCGTAGGGGAAAAAAATTATGGTGCATTTAAATATGCTGGTGCATAAAACACTTTATAATGTGAACGTTTATAAATTTTTCTGAAGTTTTACTATTTTCCTGTTTTGTTGAAAAAAGAGCAGAATTTCTTTTCTATTGTAATATTTTCATTAAAACAAACTTATATTTTCTGTCCATTTTTCGAATTTCTGAAAGTCAAAAATGAATTTCTGGAAGTCAAAATTTAAACAGAATGCTGATATTTCATAATATAGTGGCTTTTGATCATAAATTAAATTCATTGTGAAGCTACTGAATTCTACTGGTGTAAATGAGATTTGATGTTTGTTTTGGAACCATCAAATTTTCATAGAAGGTCATTTTAACATTAAATTGTTTATTGGTTGTTCTTGCTTAATATTAATGCTTTGTTCTATTTGCGCTTAGGAAACCAGGTGCCCCTGTTTGAACATGAATGATATTAAATGTTAAAAGTTTATTATATTGTATTAAATCTCTAGCTGTATCAGGTAAAGTGGATACTGCATTTTATAACATTCACAACATGTTTTAAGTGCATCACCAGTACGTAAAGCATTGTCATATATTAAATGTGTAGTCAGCTTTCTTGTGTTGAAATAATGCCAACACAACGTGTTGTACAGCAGAACATGTTGTCCGCTATGCTTTCACCTGTGAAAACCTGACAGTTTTAATTATATTGATGGTCAAGTGATGAATTGAAGTAAGCTATCTTTTAACCCGCTGAGTAAATGAAATGGACTCAACTTTTTGCTTGCAAGATTCGAGCTAGTCCAGCTATTGTCTATAAATTTTGTAGAAAATATACTTAAAAGAATTAGAAACGCAACTTCTTTTAACAAGAAATACATTTAATGATTAAAGAAGTTGCATTTCTAATCTCTTCAAGTACACATAATATAGTAAACAATTATAAAAAACGCAACTTTAATCACGAAACATATTTTATGTTTAAAAAAAAGTTGGGTTTCGAATTTCTTTAAGTACATAATTATAGACTGAATAGTGAATGATCTTTTCTCTTCTGGGTCTAAACCTGTCATCTAAGTGACAAATGCCTGCTAAGATTTAAGTTTAATAAGATGTCCTTGAGCAAGTGAAAAGAATTCTTTCTGTTCTATAAATCTTTGAAATGTTATGATATTTGCTTTCAGAATCCTGCAACTCTGCCTGTAAGGATTGAAGTATATTTTATACATTACCCAAGTTGCCTTCATTTTCTGACATTTTATTTTCCATTTTAGGCTTTTGTTTATCCCGTATGTTCAGTTTAATGAATTCTATAACCAGTGAATCCATGTTAACCAGAGAACATCTCCAAATCATGCACAGATACATTAACCTTTTCCTCCATATGTATGCTCTTATGGCATGGGCAAACAGTGTAGATTCAGATCAGCCAGCACATGCATCTGATCAGGATCTGCACTGTTTGCTTTTTGATTTATTACGTTATTTCTGACCAAAAAGCATCCAGTGCAGATCCAGATCAGACAGCATGGATGTGCCAGCTGATCTGGATCTACACTGGTCGCACAAGCATAAAAATGCGTAAATTATATAGAGCAAAGGGTTAACCATACAAACATAAGACATTCCCATAAACATCACAATCCAAACTGTGCTCCACTTGCATTCTTCCTGTAGTCAGATTTATTAAAACAGGGCATGTTCCTATAAAAATAGATTTTCTAAAACCTAAATGTTAAGTTAATTATTGGGATATAGAAGACAGTATGTAGGATGGACATGGGTTAATAGATACAATGTTAATGAACATTTGAAAATATATAGGTAAATATAAAGAATTTTTATAAACATGACTTACAAATAGTAAACTTTCCTCTGATGCTGTAATCCTTCTGAGCCTTTGTTTACAAGACATTGTAAGATTTGATAGCCAGATAGTATTGCAAACATGCTGCCTAAATCATATTGTGACTCGTTGACCTCATTTAGCTGCCAAGGTCAAGGCCATCAAGCTATCATGAGGTTAAGGATAAAAAATCATCCAAGCATGGACACGCTCAAGATGTACACAACCATGACCAGCATAAGACTAAAGGTCATGGTCATCAGAGCCCACAGAGAAGCCTGTCCACATCAAGTGAGACTGACCTCAAGGACAAATGTCAAGGCCACAGCCAGTCACCCCACAGAAGTCATTCCACATCAAGTATGCAGGGATTTGCCTCAAAAATCCCAGTGAAAGTTACTTCTAGTCTAAAATCTTACCAGCACCTGTGTCCTCCTGGAGGTCAGCCTAGCAACATGGGTCATTCCCATGGCAACCATTCTCATCACCATGGTGATACAGATGAGGTATCCGGGGGAATTAGGTCATTGTTGCTTGCTGTGTTAGGTGGAAGCAGTTTACATACCACAGCTAATTAGATGGCTGGAATTGCTTCTGCATCTCTCACAATGGAAATCAGTGATTTGTTTGTGTGTTCACAACAACCTGTTATTAATTTCAGTTAGTTGACTGTGTTAGCAGTTATTTATCAATATTCATATGTCAACACAGGCAGACATTTAGGAATTGAATAAAGATAGTATTCATGCAGTTACTATGGTTTTGACTACAATATGAATTGGGGTTTGACTGCAACTTATTTTCCAATTCAAGACTGTTTACAGGAAGTCTAGGTCTATGTAACAGCATTTTTATGATGAATCTTACTTCGGACACAATTTTTGGAGAATAATTATTTAACAAGTTGTGTTTGCTATATGGTAGTGCACATGTAAAAAAAAAGGTGAAAAAAAGTCGTAAGATATTCCTACAACCATGAATTCACACAATTTGTTAAATAGTTGGATGTTGGTTCTGTTTTTAATGTGTAGCCTTACAACAAGGTATCTTCAGAAAATTAGTGTGTGTGTGCACATTACATCACTTTCAGATATGATTATTGATGCCGTCTACAGGTATAAATGATTAGGGCACAGATTTACACTAGCACTATGCAGCAACAGTGCCTAGGGAACAGCAAATACAACTTTCCTTATAACTGCACGATCACAATAACTTAGTGAACGGTTGCACAAATTATGCTGAGGGCTCTCAGAATCCTCATGATTGGCTGATGTTCAGTTACTTCAGCCACTATCTCATTATAATAATAACAATGTAGGGTTTAACATGAAGATTATGGGGAAGAGGGGATTACTCTAAAGAGGTCTGATTTCCCCAAAGTGTTCGCATTGTGTGTGGAATCTCTATTTATCTAGCATCTGAATCATTTTCTCGATGGATTTGTCTAATATCTCATGTGCAACCAGTGTAGATCCAGATCAACCTGCACATCTGTGCAATCTGATTTGGATCTACACTGTTTGTTTCTTCTTAGAAATAACATAGTGAATGAAGAAGTCCAGGTTAGATCCTGATTAGACTCCACTGACTGATGTTCAGGTTGATCTGGATTTACACTGGTTGCACATGGGTTATATAAACCATATCCATAGAGTAAAGGGTGAATTGCTCCCCAAAACAAGAATGAAAAGAAACAACTAGAATGGTGTACTGTGATATCATTTAATTCCACTTGGACAAATTTTCAGATAGAAAGCAAAAATTACATTACAAAAATATGCGAAAGTGTAACCCGTAACAATACAACATTAGTGCAAAAGTACTCTCACTGCCCATTTCTCTCTGTTTTCTCTAACTGTTGTTGTTGGAACATGTTTAATTATAATAATTTTGTTGATTCGAAGGATATTTGCTTAATATTATTTTGTGTGTTTGAATTTTGTTCCCATTAATTTTGGGGAATTTTTCAACTTGTGTTGATGGAGTGGATTTACATTTTAGTTCCACATGGAAAAGGGTTCACAAGTAGAATAGAACTATCTGCTGTTACATAACATTTCAGTCATGGTATGCGAAATTGGTGACCACAGTTAAAAATATGCTTGAACCCTTTACTCCATGGTGTATGGCTGTTATCCCATGGGTAAACAGTGTATATCCAGATCAGCTGGCACATGTGTGCTGTCTGATCAGGATCTGCACTACCTGCTTTTGATTCTTTAGGTTACTTCTGATAAAGTAGCAACCAATGTAGATCAAGATTAGATGGCACAGATGTGCCAGCAGATCTGGATCCATTGCACATGTGATAAAACCCCTGTATATATATGGAGTAAAGGTTTTATACTGACTGTATTAGCTTTAGTTAAAAAAACTGCTTTTAGTTAGTAGAGTATTTGAAGTAAAGTTGAAAAAATTATATTTGTAAAGCTATTCATTTTATTTATGGATACAAAATTGTAAAACATTATGATACACATCTACTGATTTACTTTCTTAGGAAACCCCATAAACAATGTGTTTGATTACCCTGTTAGTGATTATTCTGAACTGTACTGAAAATTGTTGTTGTTTTTTTTACTAGCGCCAATAATTGTTCAATGGATAAGAATTTGAAGTTTGATGATTCAAGCTGTGGATAGAGTCTTTAATATTTTATAGGAAATAAGATTTCATTGTAAAATAATTATATATATATGAATGTGATATTGCAGGTGAGGACATCTAACCCAGAGGTGCGCGAGGCTGAGAAGAAGGGGTTGTTATGGATCCTTGACGAGGAAGCAATATTTCCAGGGGCTACAGAAGACTCCTTCATGGACAGGTTCTTCAGTTACCACGGAGAACAAAAAGTCAAACGTAAGAATTTACTGTGATTCATAGTAATTCAAATCTATGATTAAGACCACCAGTTGAAATAGAAAAGGACATGTTTTTTTGTTTTGTCACAGGTTGTCTTTGTAAGCAGGTTAAAAATATTTCAAGCAAAGATGAAGAAAAAAAGTTTTAAACATGTTTTTAAAACACGGTTTCTTTTCTATAATGGTTTCTTGTATCAAAATTATAAATGAATTTTGAGTAAACTTTATCCATACAATATAGCAATTGTTCAATGTTTATCTAAGACTGTATTAATGGCAGACAACCAGTGGTTGTATTTGCGAAAAACAACAAAACAACATAATTAGCAATAAATGAAATATTTATTCGAAAATTCTATATAATGACCAAGATTTGAGTGTATTACAGTCATTTTTTGATTTTATTACATTCTGGTCTTTAAGACTGTAATGGTCTTAAACCATTGATCTTGAGATTTTGCTGGTGTGAAGTACATGTATTTAACTTGTGCAGGTGACAGTTTGCTAAGGAAGGCCTCGTCATTAGGGAACACTTTCATCCTGAACCACTTCCAGGGCACAAACCCTGTGCAGTACAATGCCAGTGGCTGGCTCAAGGTGTGCAGAGAGAACCCCATCGCCAAGGTGGCCACACAGGTGCTCCAAGACTCCAAAAAGTAAGTTCTTTATAGGAAAATACATAAAATACTGACAATTGTGAGAACTTTAACATGCGGCAACATAAAAGTATACTTCTCAAATGTTTTCTTGTCCTTACTAATACATTCAGTTTTAATTTTAAAGAGTTATGACCCTTTGAAGATAAATATAGAATGATTTAGAACACGGCTTGTATGATTTTTCATTTACTTGGTTATGGCTTGCCTTAAATAGTTTATTATAGCACCATTCCTTTGTCCCTGCTTTTCTTCAAGGAGCATTTTAAAATCAGTTTCACTGATTTTTCATAGTTGAGGATATCATTTACTCTTCTTGACAGATTTTGAAGATAATTTTTATAGAAACTATAATCCAAACTTTTTACTAGATTAGAAACAAAATCAACTCAAAAGTTATTGTTAGGGTTAAAAATTGTTTTCATCAGAATATATACTTTAAATATGTAATAAAACATAGTAAAATCTTAAATTTCTCATTAACCCTTTCCTCACTCTAAGCAACTTTTATCGTATGGGTTAACAGTAAAGGTATAGATCAGCCGGCACATCAGGATCTAAACTGTTTGCTTTTTGGTCAGAAAAAACCTAACAAATCTAAAAGTAAACAATGTAGATCCTGATCAGACTGCACAGATGTTGCAGCTGATCTTGATCTACACTGTTTGCAGATGTAATAAGTCATATAATCATTAATAAAGTAATGGAGAATGATTGTAATTACATTATCTTTGCACACAGGGCAAACATCAAGGAGCTGTTCAACAGTGTGAAGGCCCCTGTAGGTGGTATGGTGAGTGGATCTATAGTAGGCATGGAAGGGTCCACTTCACTGCGCAGGGTGGGCAGCATGAGGAGAACATTTATGTCCGGTACAGCCGGGCTCAAGAAACGATCCATGTGTCTGCAAGTCAAGTTCCAGGTGGTAAGTCATATTTTAACCATGTTTGTTTGTCAGACAGAAGTTTGATAATTTCTCAAATGGACTTTCTGCAAGAACATATGAATTGAAAACTGGGATTTTCTCAAAGTTTCCTCCATTTTGAAACAAAGGTCATTCGCCTATAAAAAAATAAATAAATGAAAGTATGTATTTTATATTCATTTGTATTCCGTCATTTCTATTGGTAACATGTATTTTATTGTTCACTTTTATGCCAGATTTTCCATTCTTCTGTATATTTATGTTTTTATTGTATATTAATATAAAATATGTAATACGAAATATTGCAATGCATCCTCATCCCCATCAGTTTCTCTTTCCAACGATCTGTTCATACATCGAGTTTAAAGTGATGTATATACATGTATAACCTATTAAGAACTTATTTCTATTGGATTGAGGCTTTTTTGATAAAATCACATTGTTTTATCCTCCACAGGACACTATAATAGAGACCTTGAGGAAAACGAAGTGTCATTTCATCCATTGTATGTTACCTCAAGCAAATGCTGGGCTCTGTGAGCTCAGGAACCTGGCTGACATGACGCCCGAGAAACCTGATGACATCCTCATGAACGTCACCCTAGTCCGAGCACAGTTCAGGGGCAGCGAGATTCTGGAATCTGTCAGGATACATAGACAAGGTAGGTTTATGGATTTAACCATATGAAAATTATCTACTCACTCCATGTTATAAATTTGCCACTGTTTGAATAAAGGTCAGTCAGAGTCAATTGTGAGTTTTACTACTTTTTGATTTATTAGGTTATATCTGACCAAGAAGTGAAAAGTGAAGATCCAGATATGCTAGCTGATCTGGATCTTCACTGTTTGCAAACATGAAGTAAAGGGTTGATGGTAAATGTAAAAATAATGTTTCCTCTTTCATCATAATGGAATCTGGTCAGATGAACCTGTGTTAAGTGGATGGGGGTGTGGGTGTTTTCTGCCTTCCTGTCTGAGCCCCTCACTGAGCCAACATATCAACAGAATATTGATACTTGTATATAGATCTAGGCAGGTTTATTCTTTGAATATGATAAAAACATTTGCGTTGTTTTTGTAGGTTTTCCTGATCATATTACATTCGGAGAGTTTATTCAGAAGTTTGAGGGTCTCATACCACCAAATGTTCGACCAACTAAAGACATGGGTGAAAAACCAGTGAGTATATTTTAAACATTGTTTTTAAAGTGTTGTTTTTAACAATTTTACAATATTAACAACAAATATAAAACAATATGTCCTTGCTATATCATTAAATCTATACTTAGTGGATGGAAAAAGAAAGTGTGCAAGTTTATTTTTTACAGCAAGTGTTGAAATTAGTTGATTATTTATTTAGACATTTCTACACAATGGCATTTCTTTTGTACACTGTAAATGTGTATTACATAAAAGGACTACAATTTATTGCATAGTTTCTTTAATGTTTCAGTCGTACAACATAACTTTATGACTATTAATTTATCTCAAGTTATGTATTACCCCAGGCTCCAAGATTATAAAACTGAAAATGGAAACCAGTCTCAAATCTCAAGGATCTGATTGGCTGAAATAGTGACTGGTTTCTAATCACAATTTTATTAATCTTTAGCCCAGGCTGTTGATAAACAAAAGCTTTATTCACTGATTCGTATTTTTGCGAGTTTAAGGAAACAATGTTTTTCCAAAATTATCATAGATGGCATGTATTCTTTTTTTTTTCAAATTAATCAAAGTGTCAATACTGTACAGTGTTGTATGTTATTATTTATTGAGCATTCATTCAGAGTGTGTTATCAGTGATCATTAGTAAATAAGATAGAGTTGTTATCCATACAGTATAAGGCTACCATTGTAATGTCGAAATATAACTGTGGCATTAAGTCAACAGAATAGTGCTCCTGTCAGCACCTTACAGATACAATTGTACATTTAACTCTGCCAGTCCTTACAAGGTCCCAGCTTGAGTAAATAGATACACTGTGATAATGAACTCATATCTTGGTTACAACAAGTTATTGCAATGCCATCCCTTGTTAGAATGAATAATCTTGAATAAAGACTTATTCTTTGAAGATTTATTAGGTCCAGTCTGGATTTTAAATAGTTAAAGAATACATTAACATGTTGTTAAAACTTGGAAGCTTACACAAGGACTATATAGTTCCTGTCACACAATGCTTGTTCTTTTAAAATTGCTACAAAAAGGAAATTTCTTTTAGCGAAGTGGAAATTTATTCTGTTTGAAGTTTAAGGTACTAATTGAACAGATAAACTCCTATAAAAGGGACTGTTAACTGGCTAGGATTGTAACATATAGAATTTGATGTTTGTGGTAAACTAGTGACCTTAGTGTGCACACACAGTGGGACATACACAGGAGTTTGAGATATTTAAAAAATAAGGTTGTCAGATCCTTATGTCAGACTTTCAGGGACTTGTAAATCTTTTGTATATTGATGTTATTTTCAATAGCCGACACTGTGTAATTCACCACCAAGCTTTTAATGTAAAACTGGTATTACCAGAGTAATAATCAAACGTAATAGATGATAAGAAAAAGGAATAAGCAACAAAGCAGTTAATGATTTTCTTGAGGTTTTCACTATGACAAATTTTACATGGGCATGCTTATTATACCCCCACTTCGAAGAAGAGGGGGGTATACTGTTTTACCCTTGTCCGTGCGTGCGTGCGTGCGTGCGTGCATCCGTCCGTCCGTCCGTTACAAAATTTTTCGTCGCACTTTTCTCAGCAACTATAACATGCAGCAGCCTGATATTTTGCATTTTTCTTCATCCTATAGTCCCATATGGTGTAAAGCGATTTTATGCTCCTTGCTCATCTACTTCCTGTTTGCTGCATATTTTTAGATTTTGTTACTATAAAGGTGCATTACATAGACCAAAAGGCATGTTAATTTTCCGTCGCAGTTTTCTAAGCAACTATAACATGCAGCAGCCTGATATTTTGCATGTTGCTTTATCCTATAGTCCCATATGGTGTAAAGCAATTTCATGCTCCTTGCTCATCTACTTCCTGTTTGCTGAATATTTTTATTATTAGCTCGACTATTCGAAGAATAGGGGAGCTATCCTACTCACCCCGGTGTCGGCGTCGGCCTCGGCGGCTCCGTCCGTTAAACAAAATATGCACTTTGGTCCATAACTTAAAAACTACTTATGATATCAACTTCAAACTTGAAATATATATTCACCATCAAATTCTACATCATTACCAACAAGACCCATAACTCTGCTACAAATATTTTTTAAGTTATGCCCCTTTTTCACTTAAATTTTGCGTTAAGGAAAATATGCACTTTGGTCCATAACTTATAAACTACTGGAGATATCAACTTGAAATTTGGAATATATATTCACCATCAAATTCTACATCATTACCAACAAGACCCATAACTCTGCTGTCAATATATTTCAAGTTATGCCCCTTTTTTCTTATATTTTGTGTTAAGCAAAATATGCATTTTGCCCATAACTTCAAAACTACTTGAGATATTGCCTTGAAACTTGAAATATATTTTCACCATCAAAATCTACATCATAACCAACAAGACCCATAACCCTGCTTTCAATATTTTTCAAATTATGCCCCTTTTCCACTTACATTTTGTGTTAAGCAAAATATACACTTGGCCCTTAACTTCATTATTAATGGAGGGATTTCAAAATAACTTGGCACAAATGTTCACCATGACAAGGCGGTGTGTCGCGTACAATACCTATGCCTGTAGGTCGAAGGTCAAGGTCACTGTTACAAAAAATAGAATTTTCTTGTCCGGGCTGTAACTTTGTTATGAATGGAGGGATTTCAATATAACTTGACACAAATGTTCACAATGACAAGGCTGTGTGTCCGCACAATACCCATGGCTGTAGATCCAAGGTCAAGGTGACTGTTACTAAAAATAGAATTTTCTTGTCCAGGCTGTAACTTTGTTTTGAATGGAGGGATTTCGAAATAACTTGACACAAATGTTCACTATGACAGGGTGGTGTGTCGCGTACCATGCCCATGCCTGTAGGTCAAAGGTCAAAGTCAATCTTACAAAAAATAGAATTCTCTTGTCCGTGCTGTTACTTTGTTATGAATGGAGGGATTTCAAAATAACTTTGCACAAACGTTCACTATGACAAGGCAGTGTGTCCACACAATACCCAAGCCTGAAGGTCCAGGTCACTGTTACTTAAAACAGAATTTTCTTGTCCGGGATGTAACTTCATTATAAATGGACGGATTTCAAAATAACTTGGCACAATTGTTCACAATGACAGGGTGTTGTATCCCATACCATGACCATGCCTGTAGGTCAAGGTCACTGTTACTAAAAATAGAATTCTCTTGTCCGGGCTGTAACTTCGTTAGGAATAGAGTGATTTCAAAATAACTTGACACAAATGGTCATCATGACAAGTTGGTGTGTCCCGTACCATGCCCATGCCTGTAGGTCCAAGGTCACTGCTACTAAAATAGAATTTTCTTGTCAGGGTTTTAAATACATTAGGAATATAGTAACTTGCCAGAAATGTTCACCATGACAAGCTGGTGAGTCGTGTACCATTTCCATGCCTTTAGGTCAGTTCTTTTCTGTAACATTACTGAAGTGATTGATAATTGACTAAAAGTAAATATCTCTAATAAAAAAATTTCTAACAAGTTTTCTAACAACTTCAGAAATATTTCATAGTTATTCCCCTTTTCAGTTTAATATTTATGGTACATTATGAAATTATTTCTGTTATTTGAAATGAATTTTTCCCTTACCATTCACTTGTTAATATTTGTTAATATTTTTACTGATTGCACATGAATGTATGGCCATAGTTGTTACTGTTTTAATCTTCAAATTGCATTTGTTTCAAATGATTCGAATAGTCGAGCATGCTGTCTCCTCTGACAGCTCTTGTTGGTTTTGTTACTAGAAAGGTGCATTACATCAACCAAAGGGCATGTTAATTTTCCGTCACAGTTTTCTAAGCAACTACAACATGTAGCATCCTGATATTTTGCATAATGCTTTATCCTATAGTCCCATATGGTGTAAAGCGATTTTATGCGCCTTGCTCACCTACTTCCTGTTTACAGAATACTTAGATTTTTACACATAGATGACAAACATGCACAATTTCTGTCGCAGTTTTCTAAGCAACCATAACATGCAGCTGCCTGATGTTTTGCATATTGCTTTATCCTATAGTCCCATATGGTGTAAAGTGATTTTATGCTCCTTGCTCATCAACTTCCTGTTTACCAAATATTTTGATTTTTACACATAAATGACTAACATGCGCAATTTCTGTTGCAGTTTTCTATGCAAATACAACATGCAGCAGCCTGATATTTTGCATAATGCTTAATCCTATAGTCCCATATGGTGTAAAGCGATTTTATGCTCCTTGCTCACTTCCTTCCTGTTTACCGAATACTTAGATTTGTACACATAGATGACAAACATGCACAATTTCCATCACAGTTTTCTAAGCAACTACAACTTGTAGCAGCCTGATGTTTTGCATATTGCTTTATCCTATAGTCCCATATGGTGTAAAGTGATTTTATGTGCCTTGCTCACCTACTTCCTGTTTACCGAATACTTAGATTTTTACACATAGATGACAAACATGCACAATTTCTGTCGCAGTTTTCTAAGCAACCATAGCATGCAGCTGCCTGATGTTTTGTATATTGCTTTATCCTATAGTCCCATATGGTGTAAAGCAATTTTATGCTCCTTGCTCATCAACTTCCTGTTTACCAAATATTTAGATTTTTTACAAATAGATGACAAACATGCAGAATTTCCCTCACAGTTTTCTAAGCAACTATAACATGCAGATGCTTGATGTTTTGCATATTGCTTTTTCCTAAAGTCCTTTATGGTGTTAAGCAATTTTATGCTCCTTGCTCATCTACTTTATGTTTACGGACTATTTTTAGTTTATTTTTTTACTATAAAGGGTATCTTTATCACTATATAGGTGCATTACATAAACCAAAGGGCATCTTTATTGAAAAATGCAAATTACATTTTGAAAGTAATATTTCACACAGCGGGGGTATCACTAGTGAGCATGAGCTCACAGATTTTCTTGTTTTGTGCCTCTAGACAGTTGTAGGCATGGCAGCTTGATGTACAACACACATTTTAAGAGATGAAAACAAAATGTCTTTTTCTGGGCATGAAAGTAAATTGTAATTCTTGTAATCTATCAATCCATTCCTTAAATAATTTACAGACTTCAGTATTAGCTAAGTTTTCATGTTGATGTTGTTGTTTTCAGGCGGTGCTGCAGATCTTGGAGAACCTGGATATAGACAAGCTCAACTATAGGATAGGGCTCAGCAAGGTATGTCAACTTCCACAACACTGTCATTTCCACCAACAGCACCCTGTCATATAAACCCCTGTAATATGTCCTTTCCAGTGACAGTGCACTGTCTTATTTACCCCTGTAATATGTCCTTCCCAGTAACAGTGCACTGTCTTATTTACCCCTGTAATATGTCCTTCCCAGTAACAGTTTACTGTCTTATTTACCCTTGTAATATGCCGTTTTGAGTACACATTTAAGAAAGACACCAAATTGACATTGCACAGGTTTAGTTTCTCCTGTTTGTCATTAAAACATGGGATATTAATCCTCCATAATTAACATGATTCCTCAGCATGTAGCTTGTTTCACTGCTCTACTAAAATCCTGTACTTTTTCACTGTCATAGTAATTGTTGCTAAGATTCCAGCTAGCATAGCCATATATGCTTGACTTATTGCTCAGTTTTTGTGTGTCAGAGACAAACAATTCTTAAAGTAACAGACAAATAAGCTTATGTTGTAGACTCATGTGGTGTGCATTGTGGGTTTCTTTAACTGTTGTAGTTATGAAGTCATTTGTTACAGTCTTCTTTCCCTCATTACCCATTTAAGGGACAGCTTTGAAACTTCACATTGTTGTCTGACAGTAGTTATCAAAGGGCCAATTTTCATTACTGCTGTCCGTAATTTGTCTTAGTTGTGTCCCTTTTTATTATGCCCCCGAAGGGAGGCATATAGTAATCGCACTGTCCGTCCGTCCGTCTGTCCATCCGTCCCTCCGTCTTTCCGTCTGTCCGAAATAATCTTGTCCTCGCTTCTCCTCATAAACCGCTTGAGGGATTTCTTTGAAACTTCACAGGAATGTTTGTCACCAAGCCTAGTTGTGCATATCGTCAGGAATTTCTGCTCGGATTATTTTTGGCTGAGTTATGGCCCTTTTAAGCAAAATCTTGTCCTCGCTTCTTCTCCCAAACCGCTTGAGGGATTTCATTGAAACTTCACAGGAATGTTTTTCACCAATTGTAGATGTGCATATCCGAAGGAATTTCTGATCGGATTATTTTTGGCGGAGTTATGGACCTTTTTACCTAACCCTAACCCTAAACCCTAACCCTAACCCTAAACCCTAACCCTAACCCTAACGTAAACTGAAACCGCTTGAGGGATTTCATTGAAACTTCACAGGATTGTTTGTCACCAAGACTTTTTGTGCATATTCAAAGGAATTTCTGATCGGATTATTTTTGGCTGAGTTATGGGCCTTTTTACCTAACCCTAACCCTAAACCCTAACCCTAACCCTAAGGTAAATTTTGTTAACGCAGTAGAGGTTACATTTTTTGTCCGATTGTCATGAAATTTGGTCAGGATGTTTGTCCCAATGATTTCTCGGACGAGTTCCAATATGGGTCATCAGGGTCCAAAAACTAGGTCACTGTTACTAAAAATAGAATTTTCTTGTTAACACTCTAGCGGTCACATTTTTGTTCTGATTGTCATGAAACTTGGTCAGGATGTTTGTCCAAATGATTTGTCAGAAGAATTGGAGTACGGGTCATCTACGTCCAAAAACTAGGTCACTGTTACTTAAAATAGAATTTTCTTGTTGACACTGTAGCAGTCTAGCGGTCACATTTTTGCTCCGATTGTCATGAAACTTGGTCAGGATGTTTGTCCCAATGAATTCTAGGACGAGTTCGAATAAGGGTCATCTGTGTCCAAAAACTAGGTCACTGTTACTATAAATAGAATTTTCTTGTTAACACTCTAGCAGTCACATTTTTGCTCCAATTATCATGAAACTTGGTCAGGATATTTGTCCCAATTATTTCTAGGCTGAGTTTGAATATGGGTCATCTGGGTCCAAAAACTAGGTCACTGTTACTATAAATAGAATTTTCTTGTTAACACTGTAGCAGTCACATTTTTGCTCCAGTTATCATGAAACTTGGTCAGGATGTTTGTCCCAATGATTTCTAGGATGAGTTTGAATATGGATCATCTGGGTCCAAAAACTAGGTCAGTGTAACTAAAAATAGAATTTTCTTGTTAACACTCTAGCGGTCACATTTTTGTTCTGATTGTCATGACACTTGGTCAGGATGTTTGTCCCTATGATTTCTGGGACAATTTTGAATATGGGTCGTCTGGGTCCAAAAACTAGGTCACTGTTACTAAAAATACAATTTTCTTGTTAACACTCTAGAGGTCACATTTTTGCTCCGATTGTCATGAAACTTGGTCAGGATGTTTGTCCCAATGATTTCTCAGACAAGTTCGAATATGGGTCATCTGGGTCCAAAAACTAGGTCACTGTTACTAAAAATAGAATTTTCTTGTTTACACTATAGTGGTCACACTTTACTCTGATTATCAGATTGTAAAGAAACTTGGTCAGGACATATGTCCCAGTTATTAATTGGACGAGTTTGAATATGGGTCACCTGGGGTCAAAAACTAGGTCACTGTTACTATAAATAGAAAAATCTTGTCCAGGCTGTAAATTTGTTATTTCTCATTGGATTTTAAAATAACTTGGCTCAAATGTTTACCATGACAAGGTGTACTTTCGCGTACAGTACCCATGCTTGTTGGTCCAAGGTCAAGGTCACCTTTACAAAAAATAACATTTTCTTGTCTGGGCTGTTAATTCCTAATGAATGAAGTGATTTCAAAATAACTTTACATAAATGTTCACCATGACAAAGGCATGTGTTGCTTACAATACCCATGCCGGTAGGTCAAAGGTCAAGGTCACTGTTACGAAAAATAGCATTTTCTTTTCCAAGCTGTAGATTTGTTGTTTCTTATTGGATTTTAAAATAACTTGGTGTAAATGTTCACCATATGGAGACGTTGGGTCTTGTACAACACAACTTTGTTGTACTCTGGTGAGTGATAAAGGGCCATCATGGCCCTCTGGTTCATATTACCCACATCACATGTAGTAAGGTTCATAACTCTAATAATAATTTCCCCAATAATCTTCGAATTTTCTAAAAACAAATGTCATATTTAACTTTATTTAACTATATATTTACTACAGACTTAAAACATATGATCCTTTCATCTTTCACATTATATGCATGCAGTATGCTTTGTCTTCCACAAGCATATTTTTCATTACATATGTTTATTTATTACATATGTATACCTATTCGATTTCAAAGCTGCATTTCGGGGGCATATGTCAATTTCAAGTGACAGCTCTTGTTTGAATTATATCTGTTTAGTCCCATTTCATTGAATTAAGCTTTGATACTTAAAAATGTATGTTTGATACTACAATATCAACCTCGCATGAAAGTTTCATGACTCCTGACTGAATTGCCCCCTTTTTAACTTACAATTTTATTGAACTTTTTTATTCAAGGCTGTTTTTTGTGCCCCCGCCATGTAATGGCAGAAGGGCATATAGTGTTCACCCTGGCTGTGTGTGTGTCAGTGTGTGTGTATGTTCGAAAAACTGTCAGTGTGTCAGTGTGTGTGTATGTTCGAAAATCGTGTCCGCTCTGTAACTTTGTTATTTCTTATTGGATTTTAAAATAACTTGGTATGAATGTTAACCATATCAAGACGATGTGTCGCGTACAATACCCATGCCTGTAGGTCCAAGGTCAAGGTCACTGTTACTAAAAATAGAATTTTCTTGTCTGGGCTGTAACTTCCTTATGAATGGAGGGATTTCAAAATAACTTGGCACAAATGTTAACCATGACAAGGTGGTGTGTCGCATACAACACCCATGCCTGTAGGTCCAAGGTCAAGGTCACTGTTACTAAAAATAGAAATTGTTGGAAAAATCTTGTCCGCTCTGTTACTTTGTTATTTCGTATTGGATTTTAAAATAACTTGGTATAAATGTTCATCATATAAAGACGGTGTGTCGCGTACAATACCCATGCCTGTAGGTCCAAGGTCAAGGTCGCTGTTACTAAAAATAGAATTTTTTTTTGTCCAGGCTGTAACTTCCTTATGAATGGAGGGATTTCAAAATAACTTGGCACAAATGTTCACCATGATAAGGCGCTGTGTCGTGTACAACACCCATGCCTTAAGGTCAAAGGTCAAGGTCACTGTTACTAAAAATAGAATTTTGTTATAAAAATCTTGTCTGCTCTGTTACTTTGTTATTTCTTATAAAAGGATTTTAAAATAACTTGGTATAAATGTTCATTATATCAAGACGATGTGTTGTGTACAATACCCATGCCTGTAGGTCCAAGGTCAAGGTCACTGTTACAAAAAATAGAAATTTCTTGTACTGGCTATAACTTCGTTATTAACAGAGTGATTTCAAAATAATTTGGCACAAATGTTCACTATGACAAGGCGTTGTGTTGTGTACAATTCCCATGCCTGTAGGTCCAAGGTCAAGGTCACTATTACTAAAACCAGAATTTTCTTGTCTGGGCTGTGAGTTTGTTATTACTTATTGGATTTTCTAATAACTTGGTATAAATGTTCACCTGACAAACATGCATAGCGGGGGCATCGGTGTCCTATGGACACATTTCTAGTTTTCATTAATAATTAAGAAGTTCTTTGAAAATCCCCATAACATTATCACAGCAATCATAACAGAAAGTTTTATAACTCTTGAATGCAATGTGTCATAGTTATTACCTTTAAACTTAGAATTTAAGTAAACTTAAATTTGTTAAATTCTATTCTTTTTATTGTTTGAATTGCAGCTTTGAAGCTTTTTATGATAGTTTGTTACTGTTAATTGCCAGTTGTATATCTGTTACCTGCAGTTATGTCTATTTACTTGAACTCCAATCTGATTAAAATAATCTCCTGAAAACTGCTACGCTATCAGGATCTGACAAGTAACTAAAACATGCTTTTATCACTAACCCTTTGAACCAATCAGATTGTCGCCTACAAAATCGCAAAAGTTAAAGTAAAAATAGTATTTTAAACCATGGAAAGTGTTGACAATCTGCTTAACACATATTTTACTGGAGATCTATGTGTTTATAAAGTATTGCATGCATTTCTAATGTAGTGACATATTTAGATCATTTTGCGAGCATTATAAATCATGCTTCCTGTGTTGACAATATCTAAAAATGGTAATCAGGGAAAACTGCTAATACTTATGTACGGGTGTCGCACGTTGGTCTAGAGTGATGTCTACTAACTGAGGTGACAATGTCTTTACTAGTTGGATAACTCTATTAAGGCTGACTTCACTTGGACCTGCTCCGCTGTTTCATTGGACTTGCTCCGCTTCCTCTGTAGGTTTGCTTGGTTTCTTCTGTGGACTTGCTTCGTTTCTTCTGTAGACTTGCTCAGCTTCGCTAGTTTAGTGGCTTCACTTTGTCAGTAGGCTTGCTCCTCTTGTTGGACTTGCTCCACTGGCTTAAAGCTAAGAATTTGACAATTTGTGACGCGTTCTTTCGAAATGGCTTTTTTTTGTGGTCGTCATAAGAAACGTTTATTGACAAATCAAACTATTTATAGACTATGCGCGAACTGCTGCGAAAACACCGTAAATGATGTTATTGACGTCGTTAATTTCTGATAATATTTGTGTTTCTTTTGATGTCTTATTTAACAATTCCGAAGAGCCTAAAATCAAACATTTATGAAATGTACGGTGTTTTCACAACAGTCAAAATTTCTGAAAAAGAATGCATATGAAAACAACAAAGATAAAACAATATTTCTTGACAACGGGTCTGCAGGCTGTCATTAGATCTAACATTTTGTTAGACCTGACTTTAGCAATATTGCTTGAACTCAGAACAGAAGACTAAGCAGGCACCCACTGTTCTCTCATCTTATTTCATGTTCTGGTCTTTTCTTCTCTTAATTATGTTCAGTCAGCATCTGTGAGTTAGATTTCCGAGTTACATTTGTTATATTAACTGTGATTGTTGGTTTTGTACACATCTATAGAAATTTTAATGTTGTGTTTTCTCAGTTCACTATTTACACAGCCTTAAATCTGATTTTGACAGTTTTACCCACTTTCACTTTTTGGCAGAATTATGGCCCTTTTTGAACTTTGGATCGAGACTTTTCACATTTAGATTCTTAGGTTACTTCTGACCAAACAGCAAACAGTGTATATCCTAATCAGACAGCACATGGGATAAAAACATTATTCATGGAGTTATGTGTGAAGAGCTTGTAAATCATTACAATTAGCTGTCACATGTTTGTCTTTCTGACTCTGACAGCTTTGTCAGCATTCATGAAATGTTTTGGCACAGAAATGTCAGCACATTACCCTGTATTATTGTCTCGGGTATTTTGTAGCAGTTACACACACACCATTGAACATACCCAGAATATAACATGAGGAGATTTAAATCAAGTTACTATTGGTGGAATGAGAGATATTTGAAAATGACAGAAACTACTTAATGAAATCAAAATTTATAACTTTTACTGCATTAAAGTCTGCTTTCAGATGTGCCTTCCAAACTCAACACAACTTTATCTGAAGTATTAGTTATAAACAGAAATAGGACAGATGTTATGAAGTTATGTCACATACCTTTATATCAGCATACCTTGATCAGCGCACCTGCCTGAATGACACAATCATGTTCTTAACTTATCTATCATTCTATGTGATAAACTGAACTCCCTATATTGTTCCTACAATACACCTGTATCAGTTCTACAAGTTAGATGAGTATGTTAGTTTGATGAGTTTAATGCCTATCAGATGTTACTATTTTGATATAAAACTTGTTATCAGTGTATATGTCATGCAATATATTAATCCCTTAATGTTATCCCATTGGTAAACATTGTAGATCCAGATGCTATCACATCTTGGAGATCTGATCAGGATCTACATTGCTTGCTTTTTGATTTATTAGAATTTTTCTGACCAAACAGCAAACAGTGTAGATTCTCACAAGACAGCACAGATTTGCTGGCCTATTTGCATCAACACTGCACATGCAATAAAACCTGTATATGTGGAGTAAAGTATTTATACCTCTGGCAAGCACTTTATTACGAGGAATACCATACTAAGCATTTGAAGACTTGAATTGGCTGAAATGAAGAAATCTTGCTTTTACCACCAGATTGATGTGTATCATTATTTTGGACATCATTTACCTAAATCTCCACAAATAAAAGTAAAAATGACTGACAATATGATGCTAATTGAATAGAACAGTATAAAACGGACAGTGAAGGGCTAAAATTGCTGTGTTAAAAGTTCATTATGTAATGTTAAAATAAAATCACAATTCTTAAATAGATGTCAAAAGGTGATCTGGTTTTAATTTGATTTAATCAGCAATGGCCTTGACAGGTAAACATTTTAAATGAGAAATTCTCAGGGAATGCTTTTATATTTAAAGTATAAATAAATTATTTCTAAAATCTTGGAATTTAGAGTCCTTAATGCGGCATCTGAACAAGTCAGTATATATTTCGCATTCATACTCTGGTTAGTACTTTTTTTATATTTTAACCCTTTCCTCCATATACGCATGTTTACGCATGTGCGACCAGTTTAGATCTAGATCAGCTGGCCGCCTGATCAGGATCTGCACTGGTCGCATTTTGGTCAGAAATAACCTAATAAATCAAATACCGAACAGTGCAGATCCTGATCAGACGGCACTGATGTGCCGGCTGATCTGGATCAGACGGCACTGATGTGCCGACTGATCTGGATCTACACTGTTCGCCCATGCAATTAATGTGTGTCTATGTAGGAAAAGGTTAAAGCAGCTGGTACCCAGTTTTGATGTGTTTCTGATACCTCATTTTTCTCTGTGAACTTGGTGACAATGCTGATATATGAAACTAAGATGCAGTGTCATTTAAATTCTTGAGGACAAATCTTTGCACATTAGCTCAAGTAACATTTTCACACAGGCATAAAGTTTGTGCAGTTATATTGTTGTCATGAGTGAAGTTATTACATGGTTAAATTTAAAATATCGGTTTTCATCAGCATGTGCATCTCGAGCATATTGAATTCAAACAGTCACGGTCTAATGAGGAAGGTTTTCGTAAACAAATCATCGTGTATATGATAAGAAGAGTTAGTACAACAGATTTGTTCAATTTTTTTCACGATATTTGTAATATGGAAGATTAAGGGCGAAAACGAAAATACTGACTAAACTTTTTCTTTTGAGTATATAACAATCATACCTCATAAAATATACCAATAAGTGTTGTGTTAGTATGTGCACCTATCAATCGTTTAGTTCTGTTATTATTCAGCCTTCTTGTCACATCCCAACTTTCTTGGAGTTATCATTACTGCTGTCAAGATTATAAAGCTTGAGTATTACAGAACCACAGCAGCATCCCCGCAGCAGGAGATCCCTAACAGACCCCTTACAATTCATCCCATCAGTAGTCTAAATGAAAAGAACAGTGAGATTAGCATGAAAGTCAGAGTATCTATAGAAATCAGGCTTTTCAATTTAACCTGTTTCTCCATAATATTATATGAGCATTTAAACACATGTGTGACCAGTATAGATCCAGATCAGCTGTGCCATTTGCAATTAATGATCTGCATCAAAACTGGTTGCATCTTGTTCAGAAATAACCTAATGGATCTGAAAGCAAACAGTGGAAATCCTGTTCTGAAAGAGCTGATGTGCTGGCTGATCTGGTTCTACACTCTGCCCGCGCAATAAAGGCATGTTTATAGCGTAAATGGTTACTCAACTAGTATCGTTGAAATATCATGACACATTCCTTTAAGTTTAGAACTGGAGCTTGGCTCATTGTTTGGTATGACAAAATTCATGTTTTCATTCCACTAATGAGAAGTGTAAATATACTCAAGTTGAAAAGATACACACAGTTTTCAGGGTGGTAATCAGTGATTGATTATCTGTTGCCTTTTCTATGTGAACTTTCATAGACCCATGCTTTCATAAAATATTTACCATTTATTGATGATGTACCTTATGAGAGGAGTTGGTTATACCTGAACCTGGTATTTGGGATAGGAAATCAAAGGATTTAATTTGTGAAATTAATAGTTCAGGTTGTCATTTAGTTTGATTTCAATTGGATAAAATGAGCAAAATTATAATTCAATAAATCTGGAAGTTCTGGCCAAGTGGTAACATTGTCTATCTAGTTAACCATTTCCTCATATGTACGCCTTTATGGTGTGGGCATGCAGAATAGATCCAGATCAAATGGCACATTAATGCAGTCTGATCAGGATCTGCACTATTCACCATTCAGTCAGAATTAAACAAATAAAAAAAGCAAGCAGCATAGATCCTGATCACATGGCATGATGGCTGATCTGTTGCTTCGAGATTCATAAGGTTGTTTCTGACCAAACTGTGACCAGTGCGGATATATATCAGACAACATAGATGTTCCCGCTGATCTTAATCTACACTGGTTGCAAAACATAACACATATAAATGTGTGACCAGTGTAGATCCAGATCAGGCGGCACATCTGTGACATCTGATCTGGTTTCTGCACTGGTCACATCTTGGTCAGAAATAACCTAATGAATCTAAATGAAAAGCAGCTAGCAGCTTAAATAGCAAACAGTGCAGATCCTGATCAGACGGCACGGATGTGCTGGCTGATCTGGATATACACTGTTTGCCCACACAGTAAAGGTATATCTATGGAATAAAGGGATAAATTCAAGCGGATTAAATAAAAAAAATTGTAGGTTAATTTATCTGGATGTTCTCAGCAAGTGGTAATGTTGTTCTAATTAATTACTACCTTTTTGCACAATAACAAATTTATTTGGAGACATGAAAAAGTCATTGTTGTCTGCATCTGTGTTGAATTATAAGATACAATTATTTGATGAATGTGTTAGCATTGCCTGACAAGTTGTCCCATTTCATTGCAGATTCAGCATCTTGATATATATTACACTGAGCATTTCCCAAACATTTATGTTTCTGACATCAGCCATCGTGTAAGATTGTTGTAGACAGTTCATTTTGTTGGCAGTTTTAAAATTCCTGTTGGCAAATTGTTGAAATTATATTTAGTCCTGAGAAAGTTTTGTTGTTCTGTATTTATTTTCTAAATCTCTTTCGAATGTTTTATGATTTGTGAACATTTAATTTCATGATTTTTTTGGACAGAGAAATCCCGTTTCACAGGGATACAATTTTGTTTCCTATATGTTCTCTGTATTGGTGGATCTAACTCGTGAAAAATCTATGAAATTTTATCCCTCATGAATACTTATGACTTTACAGAAGTAGTTTTTCCCCATGTTTCTGTTCTTAGAAAGTTACATTTTAAAATGTGTTGTTTGTATCTGATTTGATGGCTGAATGCAGAAAATACTGTTTTTGTTTTTTACTTTTTTTTCTCATTCATGTTATATAACGTTATTAAGACTTGCAGATTTCATGATTTTACTTGCAGCTGCATTCGGGTTAAGATAGTATTTTTTTTATCCTATGTGGTAGATTTTGTTGATCCCATTAACTGTGATGGTATTTGCATTATATTCCCTTTTCAAAGACAGTGAAATATCCAAAAATTCGTAAATGTTTAATGATTGTGAACTTAAAATGATTTTATGTTGCACATTCACATATTGTGCTTTAGATTAAACGTAAAATTCATGTTATATATTAAATTAAATATATTTTTTAGTAAATACTGAATACCATAGAAGCACTTTTTTATGCTTTCCAGTGAATTATAGAATTCTCAGTGAAATAAAAGTGGTATTTTAAACAGTGAACTATCATTTTAATTTTCACACTGTTTTTAGCGTTGATACCCATACGCACATAATATTTCCAAAGAGAACGTTTAGAAAACGAGTTAAAGTTTGGGTATATGACACCATGACGTAACGTCATACACAAATGTTTTGGTGCCATTTCATGCAATATTTCTGATGAATTCACGCAAATTGTGAACTAAAAAAGCATAAAATAAAAAGAAAATTTGTTTTTACCAGTGTAAGATAGAAATATATTTCACTTGTGAACTCCAGAATTAATGTATTTTCACTTGTATCTTTGTAGCTTGTGAAAAATACGAATTCCAGAGCTTACTCGGTGAAATATATTTCTATCTTATACTGGTAAAAACAAATATCCTCTATATATTCATGAGTATTTTTGGATTTCCATTGGACAACATTTCATGGGTACATAATTTTGTGCAACTCAATTTTCTAAACTATGCTTATGTCCAGTTCTTTATTTCGTGGTGGGTTTCAATTCGCAGAATCAATCTCTCCACGAAATCAATGAATACAAATGATTTTATGGTATATTTACTTTTATATTATAGGTATTTTTCCGAGCTGGTGCATTAAATAGATTAGAATCATCGCGAGATGACAGAGTGACTGTAAGAATCATAGCATTCCAGGCGTACTGCAGGGGCTACATCGCCAGAAAGAGGCTCGCTAAAATACGGGTAAGTTACTATTGTGTCAGCAGTACTGTTGCTTTTCTGTCAACCAACAAAATGTTTAATTACAGATATGTATTTGAAAATTGAATTTAATTATCTACACATAGAATTAAACTTAATAGTGAGATTGTTTATGTTTTTCTAAAACACAAAGGTTGGAAATTTTGTATCTATTCCTAGTTTAAAGTCTACTTATCATGATCTATGTTCAGTTCTAATAAACAATCGAAGACAGTAACCCAAGTGCAATACATTGTACTACCTTATAAATTATTTAGAATGCAGCATTTAGCTTCTTCGAAAAAATGCTGCGGTGTCTCAGCATCCCTGTTGTGTGTGCTTACACAGCAATGCCCTTGTTGAAAAGTGTCAACTACCAATGTAAATGTCTATGGTAATGACATACAGCACACTTGTACAACACGTTTTGATGAGTTTCCTTTATCATTGTTGTAGGTTCAGACCCTGGCTATCCGCTGTATACAGAAGAACGTGCGCAAGCATTACCAGATCCGAGACTGGGCCTGGTGGAAGCTCTATGTCAAGGTCAAACCACTGCTCAATGTGCACAGGACTGAGGAAGAACTCAAGGAAAGAGAGGTAGGTGTTTTTTGATGTTTTTGTAAACTTTCTGTCAAAAGTGAATAGCCTGTAGATAGTGATCCAAAAATGTTTCAACTTAAATTTGGGACTAGATAAATTAGTGTAAATTAGCTTGATGTTGTCATGATGATGATGATGTTGATAAAATCATTATATTTGTTCATAAAAATGATGATGAAAATCACTATGGAAATGATGATTGTTGATAGTGATGATGATGATGATGATGATGATGATGACGATGATGATGATGGATAAGTTATCATATAATGTTTGATCAGCATATTACAAACTTGTAGGTTTTGGTATATTGTCAGGAAGAAATTGACATCTGGAAGTAATATCAATAACATTCATGACAAGTCAACTGTTTTGCACTTGGTTTGCTCAGTATAATTATTAAGTGTTTGAATGTTAGATTTCCAATACATTTCTTTTGATGTTTGGTGGTAAAAGATAACTAAGTAGTAATTATCATATTAACTGACCACTAATGATGCATATAGGTCAGAGATTGACTGCACTGACAGACGGGACAATTTAGCTGTAATAATGACATCACCGTACTGCCCTAAACACTTACATTATGATCTTAAATGCATTTTATTATTTTCATGTCCTTGACAGTGTAAAAGATCTGTCCAGAGAGACTTTCAATTATTATATAAACCCTTTACTGCACATATACAGATGTTTTTATATGTGCACATATACAGATGTTTTTATATGTGCAAATAGTATAATAGATCCAGATCTGACCTTGATCTACACTGTTCTCTTCTTTGTCACAAATATTCTAATGAATAAAAAAGAATGGATGCACAGGCTGATCTGGATCTGCATTGTTCACAATGTGATAAAATGCTGATATATGGTGTAAAGGGTTAAGCTTAGGTCCATAACATATTATAGAAAATGAAAAATAAATAAATATGGCTTTGTAACTTGGATAAAAGCAAATAACCAAAGTAAAAACACCCAATATATCATTTGTAAAGACTGAAGTTATACCCTGGGGAAATGGTGATCTTAGTTAATTCTGTACAAGATTTATCCTTTATAACACTAATGTTGGCTCTTTAATGTGTATTTGACAGTTAGGGTAAAAGCAGAATGGTGTATCTAATTGTCTTGATATAGAATTGCTGTTGGCTTTTTGCTCTTAACTCTTTGATTGTCGTCTATTTAACACAGATGGCCTTACCAGTTGACAGTTTAACAAATGGACAGTGGTTTAAGGCCAAACTTTTAGTCCAAGTTTCATTTGTTCATCAAACAATCCATCTGGTTAAGTTAGTCATAGTATTCTGTCAGTACAGTTTTTGCTGGAGATTCCAAAGTTATCATTAGGAAGTCAATAATAATAATTTTGCTGAAGAATTACTTTGACCAGTTGTCTAGGATGAAAATACTGAGAGGATGTAAACCCAATATGATTGTAATGTGGTGATACCCTCTTATTCTTACTCATATAGTTTTTAGTGCAATGTGTTGTTTCTGTAAGGTGGAGGAGTTGATTCACAATACTTTGCATAATGGGAAAAATATGAGTGAAAAATAAAGGAGGATCTTTTAAATTGTCATGGTCTTATGTCACTGCTTAATTAAGTGAAATATAATGCTAGCTTCTCAGGGATTTCAGTGTTTTTCATAATGGAAACAAGTGAAAATAGGAGGATCTTTAAAATTTTAATCAAATGAAATACAATAAAAATTTGCCTGTATCTGAAAGTTGCTGCTTCTAAAGGATTTCAGTTTTTTATTTGGCATTTTGAGTGTTTGTTAACCCTTTACTCCATATTTACACCTGTATGACACGGACAAACAGTGTAGATCCAGAAGATACAGATGTGCCAACTGATCTGGATCTACACTAGTTGCACACTATATTAATTATATAATGATGGAGTACAAGGTTAAGTTGGTGCTTGGTTCAAGTTCCATGCAAAATATTCAGATTGCAGCTGGCATTGCAGGATATCTGTGTTTATGGTTATTTATGATGTTGCACCATCAGTTTTCAAATTCACTTTATTTCATTCAATCTGCATCATATGATAACAGATAAGGCTTCTGTGAATGTTAAAGCAGCTGCTCACTACATTTATACAAAGAAATAGAATATATTCTTACTCTAAAGGAATTTTAAGGGAATAAGTGTTGGAAGTCTTAGCTGTACAATGAGGATTTTAGTATTCCATAGATGGATTTTTTCTCTTTTAATTTTCATAATTTGATGATGTTGTTATTTTTAAAGTCTAAATAAGTGATTGATATTTTTTTTATTCAAATTTAAATTATACAGTATTTAATAAATGTGTAGATTTTGACACAAAAATAATAAATAAATAAATAAACAAATTTTAATCGGATTCAGAAGTTAACCAGTATTTCTTTAATTTGTAGGTTTTGACACAAAAATAAATAAATTAATTTAAATAAATAAAATTAATTTGTAAGGAGATTTTTTTTCATGATTGCTTTAGATCTCCGACAGAAATAATGTTGTGTAAACATAAAAAAAAAACATTTAATACTTTATCTTAGTTGAAAAGTTGTGAGTGACTCGCTTTAAATATGTGATAACATGGGAAATGATTGAAAGTGTGTCTTTGAATGTTTCTGGGTAGATATAATGTGATCGTTGGATTGGCAGATGATTTGGTATCTGTTAGTGAGACATGATAGACAGGCTCGTTAGCGATGTTCTGGTGATAATGCAGGCTTTCTTGTGTGCAGAGCACAGAATTTTGTGCAATCAGTAATACGTAATATGTCAGTTTGTTTGTCTTCAAAAATATCTTCTCAATACTTCAAATTCCGATTCTGGGAAAAAAGCTCAACAAATGTTTTTACTTTGTTTATTTAATTTGAAGTTGAACTCGGTCAGCTAATATTATATTGCATTCTTGTAAATAATGTATTTACTTTTCATTGCTTTTGTTTATTAGAACAGTTGTTATTTTATGTCTGACAGATACAAATTGTTTAGGTTGTCAAAAGACTTAATTATTTTGGAGCAAGTGTGGAGAAAAGTGGAATAAAGCGAGTGTTTATATTTACTGCCTTCTGGTTATACATGTGGCTTAGGGCAGATCTTTGCCTAGACATGGATTATCTTTGATGTTAGTGATAAGCAGATTTGAATTGGTAAAAATCTGTGTGAAAATTATCTTGTCTAATCTTGTCTTCTAAAAATGCATAAAAATTGTCAAAACATAAGGTGTTGTTAAAGATAAAAGGTGATTAGTTGACATTGAGATTTCAAACTGTCTTTATTAATTTTGTCAGTCAAAGTTGGCATGGCTTCATGAAAACTTGATTAACTATATTTAATACAACCAAATTTTGATGATCATACAAAAAGTTTAATTTAGATTATTAAGTCTGCTTTAGGTTTGCCTAGAGATAAATGCATGATTTTTAAGGTTTCTCAATAAAAAGTTGTTTTAATGAAAAATATAATAAGAAAAATTGGCTATTAAATTAAGAGACTTGAAAATTTGATAACTTACATTTAGGATTTAAACATTTGCCGAAATGATATTTGAAACAACTGGATGAAACTCAATAGATGACCTAAGAAATAATAAAGTGAAACTTTCGCAAACTGGAGACTTTCGACTAGAACTGTTAATAGGAGGAAAATTGGAATGTATGAAAGACATTAACCAATACCAGTTTAAATAACAAACAACAGCGTGACTTTACAGAAAGTTTGACTATATTAATTCACCCATAGAGTGGTCAGTGAGAATGGCAAGTCGTGTTAAGTGTTACAGTTATATTTATCGTCAGACGTCGACTCAAGCACCATGTATAAACTGTTCTACGTTACAGCTCGAGTTGGAACAGATGAAGAATAAACTAGAGAAGATAGAGAAGGAGAGAAATGAGTACAAGCAACAAATGGACAAACTGGAAAACAGGGTAAGTACTGCTGTCATGAGTTATTGTTGATATAATATATGTCCACAATCTTCAGTGGTCAACAGTTGACTGTTTTATATGATAGTGCATGGTGTGCTAAGGTCAGATGTAGTTAAGAAATTATTCACACAGGAGTATGTTTCTACAACAAGGTTTAACCCTGTACTCCAGATGGGACTCTGATTGCATGGACAAACATTGTAGATCCAGATCAGCCAGCTAATATTTTATTAATAAAATGTAATATTCTGGAAACCGATATTGCATCCTAGTCATAACCAAGCCAGATGCTTACCATGTAAGTAACATGCCTGTAAGTCTAGGGTTTGATGGTCTGATTCCTGTTAGGGATTTGTAAGGTTTGAATCAAAGGGGTCACATTTATACATGATGCTAGGATCTGAGACACAAAGGGGTCACACTGATACTTATGAAATAATAGCTTTCAGTGATATATCGCAGGATTTTACACGAGGCAGAGCTCAGATTCATTTATTCATTCTATTATGATTTAACTGTGTGAATAATCGAAATATAGTAAACCAAATTTTAACGCTATTTTCTTTATAAACTGGAATGGGTTATTAGGTCAGCGGTTAGTGTTTTCTCCCTTAACATCTTTATAATTCAACGATTGACGATTATTTAAGTTTGAATAACAAACTTGAATTGTGAATACATAGTTATCAAACTACCACTATTCGCTAGTCTTCATTTGAACTGTATATTTTATTCCAATGTTTTGGTTACATAATACCTTTCGTCAGGGAATAATATATAAACACTGGAAAATGACATGACGCCATTAAAATGGATTGATTAAATGGCGCATTAATGTCACCTTAATGTTGCCACAAAATAGCGGAAAAAGTTAAATTTTTTATGTAAATATATAAATCATACATTATTATATTATTGTGGTATCATCATATTTCACTTGTGTTAAATTTTACTTAATATGTGCTATTGTAAATGCGAGAAAATTGAAATCACAGCAAAAATACAATCGTCACGAAATAAGTTTATACCAACCAGTATTTACTGAATAGCCATGAGGTTGATAAGCCCACGTGCCATGATATATCATGTCTTTTATATCATGTGTTTTATCACTGTAAATTCAATGTGAAAAACATAGAGTCCTGTTAGAATTGCTGGTATAATACAAGTCCCAAAGGGGCCACATTTATACTTGTTGATTAGTATGTTATGTATATGTTGTAGGTTGTTGAGCTGCAGGCTGACCTGGCCGAGGAGAACACGACGGCCACCCAGGCCTCTGAGATGCTCGAGACAGAGAGTGCCGAGAGAATGAGGCTAGAAAAGGAACTGAAAGATGTCCAGGTAATTAGCAAACATCAAACCTTTCTGTATGAGGTGTGATAAAAATAACATGGATTTCATTGTTTTCAAATTATTTTTTTTTTCGAATTTTAAGTGCCTACACAATCCTGGTGTAAAATATGCTTGTTTATATTAAAACAGGATTTCTGTCTCTTAATTTCTCATCATTGTAACACCTTAGTTAGTAACGAAAAACACCGAAGTCAATAATGGAATAGTAACAGTTGGAAATAACTATAATATACCCTATGTATATGTGGTGCAGGTTAGAACTTGACGAGGTAATTTTGTTTGTTTTCAGGGGAAGTACAATGCTTTGAAGCGTAATCATGACAAGTTAGAGCTGGAGATGAGTCAGGTACGACTCTGGCAGGCGGAGACTATGGACGGGGAGCTCGAGGAAGATGATGTGGATGGTAAGTCACTGGTGAATCTGGAATCATGCTCAGGAATAAATGTTGTTCATATGGCAACCTTAACAATTCATATGGCAACCTTAACAATTAGTGTATCGAGCATTAAAGTACACATAGTTATAGCAGTTGGTGAGTCAATGTGTTGTTGGTCTCCAGATCACATGAAATAGAGAGTAAAAGAGGTATACAAATATGAATGCAACTTGATGTTTTAAAACAATAGCAAGAATATTCCTTTTTTAAAACCCCCCCCAATATTTAGTTAATAATATTCAAGAGGAACTGATGGGCATGGCTTTTAACATGTAAGTCAGTCAAGTGCCTTTTCTCAGCCATTCTTTGGTGTACTGAGCAAACAATGTAATATAGCTGATGCCTTAACGACCAAGGAGATAGTTAAGGAGAACAGCTGTCTAAAATATATGATGTTGTTTGTTACAGGTGGCATATACAAGGAACGTTATGACAAGTTGAGGAAGGAGCTGACGTTCTCCAAGAAGAACATGGCACAACAACATGAGGAGGAGTTGGAACAGGAACATAGTGCCAAGAAAGCTGTTGAAAAGAGGGTTTGTGCACTTTTCATGTTTTGTGGGCAAGCAATATTAATGTAATATAGCTTAACCCTTAAACTGTTTAATAACTACATTTTATGTCAGACTTGCTTTTCTTAAATTTGAGCCGATTCATTGTTTCTGGTTGTTTTGTAGAAATTTATTGATTGAATTGTGAAGAGTGTAGACCCTGATCAGACTGCATGGATGCATGGGCTAATCTGGGTCTACACTGGTCACACAGGCTACCCAAGGTCACGGTGCTTCAGAGTTCTATCAAGGAATGATTTTCAGTTACTTGTATTTTGGTAGTTTAATGAATTTACCTTGAAACATGAAAAAATAAACTTTTTTAAGAAAACTTATATGAACTTAAAAAAAAAACAAGCTTGTATACGTCAGCAAAAGGTCCTAACTGACCAACACAAGTACTATTATGCAAAGGTACATATATCATACATGATCAGCTTAAAAAAGTTTGAGCAAAAAAACTGCATAGATGCATAAATTAAATATTGATTAACCAAACATAGTCCATGCCAGGTTAAAAGGAATCTGTTTCAAACCTGGATCTGGCCTTGAGGTTTACAATCCTAAAATCCCTAGTTAGTTGCTTACTGACCACTGTATATTTCAGCTACATGAAGCACTGGAGGACGCAGAAGACCTGCGACGTCAGCTGACCGCTGCCAAGAAGAAGTCCCAGAAACTGTTGTCCGAGATGCAAGACTCTAAACTGCATCTTGAGGAACAGATGTCTCGTAATAATGATCTGGAGAGAAAACAGAGAAAGTACGCACCAGCTTCTTGTCTACCTTTATTTCATATTATCGCATGTGCCAATGGTGTAGATCCTGATCAGCTGGTTCATTGGTGCTGTTTGATCTGGATCTACACTGTTTGCTTCTTGGTCAGAAATTGACATAATGAATCAAAAAACGAACAGTGTAAAACCCAATTAGATGACAAGAATATGCTCTTGTGATCAACAGCCATATCCCATAGAGTATTGGGTTATTGTCTCTTTACACCTGCTGATTATATTCATTCAGTTGTTTAAGTCAGTACATTTGGAAAAATGTTATACTGTTCATATAAAATTAGAATTTTTATAGAGAGGTATGTTAAACTGTGGTATTTAAATTCAGGTTTGACACAGAACTGAGTAAGGCCCAGGAAGAAGCAAAACAAGAGAAGAACTTAAAGGAAAAGCTTCAACGAGAACGTGACACACTCGCTGCTGATAAATACTCATTGGAAAAAGATGTCCAGGTAACATTGTCATGATGCAAACAGACAAAAATCATTGTCAGTCATGCAGACAAAATTTGTGCTAGAAATTTTAGCATTTTTCTCATTAGTTGGATAATAATAAAAGAAAATGAAAAGAAATTGCAAGGTTAGTGACAGAATATTAAAAGAGAAAAAAAAGCAAAACTTGATTCATTGAATCAACATTTCTTTACAAAAAAATCATGTATTTGATTGTATTACAGTTTGTTTTTTACCCATGTGGCATTGTAATTGATTTAGTGCAGGAATCCCTAGACTATTATTCTACATCTAATAAATTCATCCAATTAGTGTCCTTTAGTTGTACCACGTGACCGTCCAATATTTTCCCGTATTGGATCCAAAAAAGTCCATATTTTTTTCATATTGGATGATTAAGTGCAAATGCACTTTACCATTGTTTTACAACGATAAAAGCCGTTGACCGTAAAAATGATCCGAATGAAAACAAACACGTGGTCCTGTAGGTGCTTGTCTTTAAATACACACTGAGACGAGTAAAGCGTCTGGTGACAGTGACTCATTATGACGCAACTTGTCAAGTAAGAGAAATGTAGAACTTTATAAAATATTGGACCGTACAATATGGAATGTATATGGAATAGTCTTTCAACGCTTGAAAAGTCATGCTTCATTTATTAGATGTAGAATAAAAAGGTTATTTGACGTTTTACTGTACAATACGGGATATATTTGGACTCGTACACAGCTTGAAAAGTCATATTGGACTCGCTTAACGGCTCGTCCAATATGACTTTTCAAGCTTTGTACTCGTCCAAATATATTCCCGTATTGTACAGTAAAACGTCTAATAACCTATAATTCTCTTATAACTCACATGAAAAGACTGAGATATTAAAATTTTGTACACACATGTATAAATAAGTACTTTCCTTGAAAATAAATATTTATTTTTATTTTAAGTACTACAAATTGAAGTTTTATACAAGATTTGAAATTGTTCATAACAACGGAAGTAAATATTTCTTTCTTGAAATTTAACTATTTTCTATAAATAGTTATGTCAAAGACATATTGATACTTCTGTGTTCAGAGATTGAAGGGAGACATAGAATCGCAGGAGGCCAAGTACGAGAGACTTCAGACTGAACTGGGAGACACGCTCACGTCTGCGGGGCACAAAGATGAGCACGAGATTGGGGCACTGAAGAGAGCCAAGAATGAACTGGAAGCCAAGGTGATTGACCAGGAGGAGGAGCTAGATGACCAGGCAGGACAAATACAGCAACTCGAACAGGTAGATTACTTGAGCAGCACATATTACAATGATAGAAAATACACAATGATAAACTGAATATGAACTTTTGACATACAGGCAGCAAATCTAGTAAATCATGAATTGTTTTAAAATCTTATCCGTGTTTATCCTATATCAGCAATTTTGACATAAGTATTATTTCTATGTGGGTGTCCTGTATCAGCTGTTTTTGGCATTATTACATTTTCTATATGGGGAAATGACATTGTGATAAAGATAATCTGTCAGGCAATTATTCTCTCATTTCTAGGATGAAATTGAAAGAAAGATTACTAGAGATAAAGTCTTATTTACTTACATTTTCCTCCCCCTGAACTGAATGAAGTATATATCAGGATCAAATAATTGTCACCATCTTTAATAATATTATTTAAACCTTGAAGATACTCTGACATTTACTATTCTTGATGTTCTATGAAACAAAAATAACTTGCAGCTCACATTGTAATACTTACAATTTGTTAGTCTTTAATTATGTATGTGATACGCTGGGGTAGATCTTTACCTTGTGATGCAGTAACAAGCTATGCTAGATGCAGATGTTATTTATGTAAACAATATTTTAGACTAAAATCCGACTGGAGATGAATCTGGAGAAGTTGAGACAACAGCATCTGAAGGAGCTCGAGGAGAAAGAACAGGAAATGGAGGAACTCAGATACGCCACACAGAAAAAGGTAACTCACCTTCAAGTATTGTACAATACATGCTGGGAGCAACTCATAAGCTGTAATCACAAAACGTTTAAGAAATGTATTTGCTTTATTAATAAAAGAATAGAATTATGATGTTTCATTGCCTTTGATACAAATCTTGCAGCAGAGTTACATGCTTTTAAAAATATACATGTAATTGGTTTTTATTGTTGCAATTAGTAATAATGAGCTTCATCCAATCATCAGTTAATTTTGTACACTCCAGTGGTCTTCATAGAGCTTGAAGTTTGGACTGGTCCATAATGTTTTCTTTAGTTCTTAGTTCTGGGAATTCGGTAGTTTGGTTATGAAGCTTGGTCACAGCTCTTTATTCCTCTTTCGATGGTACCTGCAGAGCAGTTTATCTTTGTTTTCCAGCTGGGCCGTAGTTCTTAGTAGCCATCAGAGACACAAATCTTCTACACTTTATAAAATGTTTGCTGTTTCATAATTAACTTAAGGGACACCACAAATAGAACAATTAGAATTCAAAGAAAAAACAAAAGCTTTGCCAAAATCTGCAGGCTAACTGTTATAACCCACTTGACTGCCAACTGTTACTGAAATGCTCCAGAAATCAGTAAAATAACCTTGTGTTATGATTATAGTTGAAGCAGATGGAGACACAGATGGAAGAGGAATATGAGGAGAGAAAAGTGCAGTTACAGAAAAACCGCGACCTAGAACAGAGACTACAAGATCTGCAGGGTCAGGCAGCCTTAAGGGATAAAGGTAAAATCTGTTCCTAAACTACCAACATATGCTAACTGGTTGATTTATAATATTGAAGAACTAAACACTGAGGCACAGACACTGATATGCAGAGCAAATACTCAATTCTACTCATATATGCAAAGAAAAATCAGAGATAGGTACATGAGAATATCTATTGCATTATACTAGATGATCTGTTAGGGTTAACTTAATTAGTAGATTTTTGTTATGGAAACAACAAAGTATTATGAACATTTGGAGGTATTGAAAAAGGCTGAGAAGCAGATTATAGATTTAATGTGTTTAGAAATTTGCTGAAAGCTGTATTTAAAAAAAGTCTTGAAGTGTATTAATTTAAACATGAATGAATGTGGCTACATATAATTTACACCAACAGGGGCAGAAAAGCGGCTGCGGAGGGACCTGAAGAAGACGCGGGCATTATTGAAGGATGCTGAGGTTGTGATCAAGAAGCAGCAGACCGGGGAGGGATCCAAGGCTCAAGTTAGACAACTCAGGAACCAGGTAGATAACTCTTTACAAAGTGTAGCTTTAACCTGTTGTCAGATGTACATGGACAGTCTGGCATTGGTTAGCCTGGAGAATTGGATCACAGCTCCACTAAAATGCTGAAATATATCCTTATGGACCATGACTGGAATGACCAGAATTCCTTCTGTGACCTGTGTAGATCCAGATTAGCTATTGGCATTTAGATTCATTAGAGTTTTACTGACCAAAAAGCTTACAGTGTAGATCCAGATTAAAATGCATGGATATTCAGGCTTCATCTGGATCTATGCACATGAGATATAAGCCTTATCAATTAGGAAAAGGGTTAATAGGTAATGTGCTCCTTCTTTCTGTTTTAAAAATAGCATTTATGCAAATATCACATGTTGTGTTCCAGAAAACATCAAAACTGTAAGTGATCACCTTGAACTTTCCAGATAATCCAAAAATGCCTGATGCTTGCTGCCCAATAAACCATTGGTGGCCCACTGCTAGCACAAGTTGAAGGCAAATGTAAATACCCTTGAGTGCCTAAGATCTAAACAGATCAAAATTGATAAGGTTTATAACCTTTGATTTTTGGTTGAAGACTTTTAGTTTTAACCAACATAATTGACTTATCCAAATTCCAAAACATCATGTTCTGCCCACTTCTGGTCTTGACTTTTTTTACCTAATTCAAAGTGTTAACAACCAATCCCACCCAGTTAAATTATTTTTTCAGTCTGGAATCTGATAATACAATTTCTCTGAATTATTTGTTAATGAAAACACCAGACAAAACAAGCATGAATATCTCACTTTTTTCCTTGCATTGTCTTGCTTTGAATTTTCAAACACAAACAGGGATACAGAGCCAATATAAACAGATGTGGAAACTGTTATGTTTTAATGTATTTTAATTGTAAGATTTTCAGTCATATTAATACAGTTGCAGAGAAAAGACAAAGAAATTGGCGGTGAAAAAATATTTTAAAAAGTTTTTTTAGAATGTCCCAAGTTTGACAAACATCCTAATTTCATTGTAATTTCCCGACATTAAGACGGCATTAGTTGCTTTAACATGCTGTGGACAATATGCTGATAGTTGTGGATTGTATGTTACAGTTAGAAGATCTGGAATTTGCCTCGGCCAGTGCAATAAAGGCGAAGAAGACCATGGAGCTAGAGTTAGCAGATCTACAACAACAACTAGATGAAGTGTTCAAATCTAAACAAGAAGTAAGCAGCTTTCTTTACTATTCTCGTGTTTTATGCAACAAAAATCTCATTTGTTGGTATTGTTTGGCAGGTTTACAGGTTGCCTGTATAGTTTGACTGGGATATATTTTTTGTATTGTTTGACTGGTCTGCAGATCACTACTTTATCAAGTGCTGCATGCATGACTGTTGTAAAGAAGGAGCTAAGACGGTCTTAGATGAAACCCTGATTATGTTCTGTATTTAACTTGTTTACAGGGCGTTATATTCTGTTTTGTTCGATTGGTTACATGGCCTCTGTATTTTTTGACTAGTTTTCAGGGTGTGTTGATTGTTTGACTGATTTTCAGGCTGTCTGGATTGATTAAATGGTTTTTAGGGTTTCTGTATTGTTTGACTGGTTAAAACTAGAATGTGTCCTTGGACACTGATACCCCACTGCTACATCAAAATTGTAACAAAGGGCCATAACTCTGATAAAAAAAAGTCCTTTCATTATGATCATCCACACATCCTACTTGATCATCTGTGCAAGTTTGAAAGAAATCCACCTCATTGTAAATGAGCAGATTCCACAAAATTTGGGGGACATATGTATGGATAGACATATGGACAAATACAACTCTACATGCCTCCCACTTCGTGGGGGCATAAACAGGTTTACAGGTTGTCACTATTGTTTGACGAGCTGATATTCAGTAATGTTTTTTGGGTTTCTAGGTTGAGAACAAGAGTATGACATTGTTGAGAGAGAAGACAGAGATACAGTCACAGCTGGAGGAGAATGAGGAGGATATTGCAGACATCATGAAGAAGTACAAGGCTGTTGTACAGCAGCAGACGGTCGATCAGATCACCATGAATGATCAACTTGCACATATAGAAGAACTCACAACAGAAAGAGAGAAACTTCGATCAGAGGCAAGTTCTGCCAACTGTGTACACAATAACCCTTTACTTCATAGAAACACCTTTATTGCATCAATTGGCAAACTGTAGATTCATTAAATTATTTCTGACCAGGATGCAACCAGTGTGGGTCTAGATCTGATGGCATGAATGTGCCAGCTGATATGGATCTACACTGGTGGCATACACATTAAAAGACATATATGGCATATATGGAGTAAACGGTTAGGTCAGCCTTTGGTTAAATTGCTTGAAAAAAGTTCTTTTTATTAATATTTTGTTGCTTTATTGAAAACTAGAACTTTGTTGCTTTGTTATGAAGAATATTATTTATTTTTGTAAATTGGTCATAGTTTCAATCCATGTAAATCCATACTCTTGTTTTCTCTATAATCACCATCAGGTAAGGGTTTTATCCATGGGCAAACTGCCAGCACATCTTTCAGGATCTACACTGTTCACTTTTTGATTCATGAGGTTATTTCTTACCAAGAAGCGAACAGTGTAGATCCTAATCAGATCTTCACCTTTTGCACACGCCATAAAATAATATGGAGTAAAGGGTTAATGAAGACTTTTTTTTCAGGTGAATGATTTGAAGGCCAAAGTACAGATGTATGAAGAAAGCTATGCAGATAAAACTGTGGTACAGAGATTGGAGAACAAGGTTCGCGATCTGGAAGCTAGGCTGGACCTGGAAACCTCAAATAAACACAGATTAGAGGTAGGTGATAGGCAGGGCTTATGTAGAATTATGTTGCATAATGTTTATGTTAGAAGTACTTAAGAAGTATAGAGAAAATTGATAGATAAATACAAGTTTTTTTCCAGAATTCTGTTAATTCTTTAAAGTCGCAGAGTTTTAAATTAATGGTTTTGGCATGATGATTCATGAAGTTCAAACTCCAACAAAATAGAGAATTGTAATAAACACACATTTTGAAATTTGAAATCCACAATAAATATTTTATGTACCCACTAAATATAATACTGTTTTACCAAAAACCACAAAATAGTTTGCTTATTCACAGATGCTACAAAAACAATATTAACCAGTCACTCCATATCTATGACTTCTATGGCATAAGCAAACATTAAAGATCAAAATCAGCTAGCTTGTCTGTGCCATCTGATCAGAATCGACACTATTCTCATTTTTATTCATTAGGTCATTTCTAACAAAGAATCAAATAATGTAGATCATGCTCAGATGGCACAGATATGCCAGGTTTATCTAGATGTAAACTGTTAGCACTTGCAATAAAATATGTATATATGGAGTAACTAGATAAACATTATCAGGCTTACTTGTTTTCCAAGGACTTGGATTATTTGATTGTTCTTGTTGTAGGTTCAGGTGACCAGAATGAAGGAGCAGGCTGACAGGTTTACTGAGGAGAGAGATCAGCTGACGACAGCCAAGACCCAGGCCGAGGAGAACATCAAGAAGGTGCAGAGGCAGCTGCGAGACCTCAGGGAGGAGTTCTCCGATGTACAGAAGAGAGAACAAGAAATGGCTCATAAATACAAGGAGCATGTAAGGATATAACTATTTTGTTGTATTTAGAAAAACATACACATTTTTATGGGTGTAGATCCTTATTTGCTCTCGAATCATATATAATTATACATCCTTTAAAAGGTGCCTGGATTAAGATATTGTTTTCAAATAGGTATTTTCAGGAAGCCCATGAAAATAAATATCTGTGACAGTATGTATTGATGAAAGCACCCATGTTACTTGTAGAGAAGGATCTTTTGCTTTTGTCTTTCATTAAAATTATCATGTAGAATTGTTGTCATCTTGTTGGTGTGTCATGATCTACACTGTTTTCTGTCAGTTAACTCTTTACACCACATATTTATACCTTAGTGTAATAATGGTATATCTTCTTTATATTTCAATGTAACTTATAATGTTTTTGCACAAGAGTAATAATATAGGGGTTTTATTTTATATGCAAACATTGTAGATCCAGATAAGCTGTCAAATCCAAGCTGTTTCATCAGGATCTACACTGTTTGCTTCTTCATCAGAAATAACCTAAAGAATAAAAAAGCAAACAGTTTAGACCCTATCAGACGGCACAAATGTGCAGGAATGTGCAGGCAGATCTGAATCTACAATGTTTTTTGAAATATGGCAGCCATATACATTTACTGTGAAGTAAATGGTTAAATTAAGATAAGTCCATTAAACCTATTCAGCAGTTACAATGAACATTTACAGGAAAACAAGGTTGGAGAATTGGAGTCAGACTTTGAGCAGAACCAGTCCGACCTCAAGCTGGCTTTCAAGAGAATCGCTGACCTGCAGGCTGCTCTGGAGGAGGGGCTCACCAGTGAGGATGACTTCTCAGATAGGTAGGTCATGGACAGTTATAACTGTTGGTAGATGAAGGTCCATTAAAACTGTAAGGAGGTCAAGGTAAATATTACTGGGAGATAAAAGGTTATGTTCATCAAGTACATTGCCGAAAGTCACAATGAAAATATTTTAGAGATTAAAGAGAATACAGTTAAAAATCTGACTAATTCATAAATTGATTTTTCTTCTCTACAACTTGATTTTACTCCCAAGAATTTGATTCTTGATATACCAAACAACATTTCGAAAGGGGAGCCTACTGGTAAAAATCTATAAAGTTAAATGCTGATATGAGGTGATGTGCTTTTTTATATTTTTTAGTCTTAAAATTTATCACTTCAGACATTATCCCCTTACTCCACAGAAACACTTCAGTTGTAAGGGTGAACAGTGTAGATGCAGATTACATTCTTGCCATCTGACCAGGATCTACACTGTTTGCTTTTGGTCAGAATAACCTAATGAATCAAACAGCAAACAGTGCTGATCCTGACCAGAAGGCACAGATGTGAACACACAATAAAATGTGTATATATGGAGTAAATGGTTATTTAGCTGATACATAGTGCAAGATATGTATGCATTAATATTGGGTCCCTATGGCCTTGTACGTTGCAATTTTTACCAGTAATAATATCCAATGTAGTTGACATCCACTGAGAATATTCATGGAGTTCCAAAGATGTTGATTTTATAGAGAAAGGTCAAAAACTGGCAATTTATAGCCTTTTTATTGCCAAAAACAGGCAGAATAGGGTATATCCAATATAATTTCATAGTCCTCTTGTGCCATATTTTGACTATTAATGATTGAAATGGATAGTTTTGTTAACTGAAATAAAACAAAACAACTTCAAATTTGTAGACAAATTTTATTTTTCAAGATATTTGTTCCCATAGGCTCCTGTATGTAAAACTGAACTGATTATTGATTTACACTGTAGAGTTGCACTATATAATGCCATTGTTGTTTATAGTGAACCTGATAGTAATGTGAATACAGGTAAACTAGTAGGAATAACTACATTAGTTGACAACTTAATAAAAAACAAAATGCTTCAAGCTGACCAGAGATCATAACATTCTTACATTATATCTTACTGTAGTTATGCATTGCATGGTTTTGAATTGTTTACCTAATATTGTGTGTGATTAAAGAATCATTTATCTTCACCATCAATTACTATGAGATCATGTACACATTCACTTTGTATTTGACAAGCGCACATTGTAAAAGTTTGTGTGAAAATTTATCAATTTTATGTCATGCTTAGTTTGAGAAAAGTGTTTTCACATTGCTTGTATGAAGTCTTATATAGATTTAAGACTGTAAAGAAAGTTGAAATAAGAAAGAGTTGTCCCATTTCTGTAAACATGTCCCTGTGATTTTTGGCACAACAACTTTGCAGGAAATAACAATATGAAATGACATTTCTTCAGTGTCAGAAAGATATTTTGCCAAACAGTGATTAATTTTGTTTAGAAATGTGGATGAACAGATTCTAGAACATACATGTATTTTGGTTGATAATCCAGAGAATGATTTGAAGTATAAAGTAAGATACTGAATTGCAGTGTTAAGTAATGCTAAAATAAATTTTTGACAGATCATTGATTTAATATATGTCATGGTTAAAAAACAGATAGTGCTCTTTCTGAAAATAAACAAAAATAAAAATATAGACAACTATCCATGGTCCGAAGTTTCATGCACTGGCTAAGACTGTATTTGAGTCTATGTCAGTGTAACTCTGGTCAGGTTTTGTTCAACATTGCTAGTCATTATTTATCTCTTCAGTTGGGTGGATTCGGTAGATTTTTTGTGTCTGTGTACAATTCTTTTGTTGGTATAATTAAAAGGAAGAAAAAGAAACACTACTCCAGTGATCAAAACAGTGTTAAAACATAAAGCTAACCTTAGCATCAGATGTTGTGATATAAGCTGATAAAACTGTCACTCATGGATCACATGTAATATCAGTGAGTGATCATCCTGCCAGTATAGTTATTTTCATGGAAGTACTAACACTGTTTACATCATTGAGGTAGCTGTATTACATATAATCAGTTATCTCCCTTATTTCCAGTCAGATCCCTATGTCTATACAGTTCATAGTGTTGTATTGTTATGTGAAACTTGATGTAACCTATGTGTGTTTTCTGTTTTGTCTTGTTTATAGCGACCTGGAAGGGGAAGATTCAGGTTCAGACATAGATTCGTATTTATCTCGTCATAAAACACTCGGGCTACAGAGAAGCATTGAAAGTGATACCAGATCCCGACTGACGTCTTCATCCAGTCATACCACAGAAACACCTCCTAGTCCAAGATTATCTAATAGTATAGATCATAGTATGTATTGTACATGAGCCTCCTTTTGGTTTTTTTTAACGAAGCCTCCGAGTGCTTTTGGTTTTGGGGATGATGAGGCAGGTGATGGGAGCTAACTAGATTAAGTTGGTGTTGAGCAGTAAACAAGTCTTTGAACTGAAGAGTTCTAGCTGGCTTTGTTTACTGTCAACAACACATGTACGTGTAACATACGTCTCCGAGGTCATAAAACTGAGATTGAAGACATGTCTCAAAACTTTGGAATTTGAATGGTCAATTTGGAGACCTTTAAGCCAATCAGATATTTGAGATTGTAGACTGGTCTGCAGTCTTAGCGTTCTGTTTTTTGATCCCGATTTTTTGGCAGACCAGTGTTAACCCATTTTATGTTTTATGATTTGTGCAGTTCAACTATTATTAGTGTGTAGATCCCCTATATCAATCCATGTGCATCATTATCATACATGTATACTCATTAATTGCATGAAGTTTGATTTATTGTTAACTGGCATGCATATTTTCTGTAATTGACTTAAACTGCAGTTTCAAATTAACAACTTACAAACCATATTGAAAATATTTAATAAATATGTTTGTTGTAGTATTTTATAGCCTTGACATGTTAGCAGTCGTTTGATTTAATTTTATATCGGAAATAGCCCCACAACAAGCCACTCAGCGGCAGGCGACTGTTATTTTGTGGAAGTTACTGCTTGGCTGCCAATGAAAAATGTGATGGGTTTCTTAATGATTAACAATGATTCAGAACACATTCTGCACCAAGTCACTGTGGTTATTTTTAGCATGTGGCTTTGTAGGTTTTAGTAACTTTGATACCTGTTGACAGTAATGTGTTCAAAACTCATTCAATGCCAATGTGTAAACTTCATATTTACATAATGAAAAATTTGGTACATGTATTGTATTACTGCATGCATGACTGTAGTAAGTTAGTTATACTGGTCAAACAAGAGATAACAATTTAGATGAAATAAATCTGGTGAAACTCTACATTTTCTCAGAATACCCTACGTGCCTTTAACCTGCTCATGACGCATTTCATGCAAGTGACCAATTAAACCCCTATCAGCCTGTGCATCATTCAATATTGTTCACAATTCAATTGGTTTGTTAATATAAAACAGCTAAACATTATTTATAAAACTAGCCAACTTTCATGCAAAGCCACAGAACAAATATTACAGGTTAACTTTTCAAGCTCTTAAGAGTATGTCACATTTTGCCCTGTCTGATCGGAGTCTCCACTATTATTTGTTCAACTTCTGAATGAACAGTGAATGGACTTTCTGAGAATGAGATAGACAAGTCCATTACATAGGTTTAGTAGGTCAATGGTTCAAACAAAATTATATCTCCATATTCTCAGAATTATAAGTAATAAATTTGAAAGGATGGCCTTAAATTAAAGTGGATGCATCTGCTTAAAGCATTGTAGTGCTAAAACAACAGTTGGCATAGTGTTTTCTGGGGACTGTTGTTCGACAATTTATCCACGGGTTAAACTAACATCAGATTAAAATAGGAATAAGTTATTTTAATTAATAAAATCATATCTCATCTGTTTTATTGTATGCATTTGTACAATAAATGACAAGTGTCTACTAATCACATAAAAAGGTATTAAAAATATTTCATATAACTGTCCTTATTTCTTTTAAAAATTTAAACTATGATCAGTTAAACCTGCGGATAACGTTTCAAATAACTGGCGCCTAATGTACTATTGTAGACACTTGAATTAACCTGTTACTCCACAGACAAGGCTTATATCTTCTATCCAATCAGTAAAGATCCAGATCAGCATGCACATCCATGCAGTATGTTCAGGATCTAAATTGTTTCTTAGTCAAAAATCTAAAGGCGAGTAAGTTAGATCTAGATCTGACTACAGATGTGCATGTTGGTCTGCATCTACACTGGTTGCATAGGGATATAAGCCTTATCCATTGAGTAAAGCATTGACAATTACCAAGTGAAGCTACATGTAGCATGTTGTTTTTTCAGGTGATGCTTGACATTAAACATTCTAGGATCATATTACCAACTTAACCACAATCCGGGCGATGTGCAACACAGTGATCACCTGTCAGACATTCTGGTATGAACGTGTGTACAGAAAGGGCAGTGTCCACAACTCAACATGAACATATACTCTGCGACTTTCCTACACACCTTTTCATTCATTATATCCCTGTACAAGAAGTCATAAGGTGTGTTGAATCAGAGGACTGTGCTGCTCAGTCAAGGTTAAATAGATGCAATGTCAAGGTCATTTTATCCTGATAGTGTCATATTATCCTAAATATTATTCAATCCTGACAAGGGACTGGAAAATGATATGTTGAGCTAATAATAGCAGACATCTGGACCTGTATATTATGCAGACAGTGGGATAGGGTGCGCTGTCTAGGACTATTCAAAGTGCCAAATAAAGCTCATATAGACTTGAGTAAAGTGATTGTTATCTGTGCTGGATGAAGTACTTGTTTACATTCAGGGGCAGCTCCAGAGGGGTTCAGTGGGGATGCTCAAACCACATTTTGGGCAGCAATATTAAAATTTCATCGGATTTTGGCCAGAAAGTTGGAAATTATCATAGAGCTACCATACAACTCCCCCCAAATGAACCACCTTTCTGGAAATCCTGGCTCTGACCCAGACATTTATCACTAACGGGTCTGGATATCTCCCATAGACAGTGGTGCTTCTGGATATGATCAACTGTAAACATAGGATTGTAATTCGTCCACATAAAATTTCTTTTGCATATCCTTGTATCTAGCATTATATCAAGTACCAGTATCTCAGTATTTTGTCTATTATGATTTTCTGTATCAAACCTAGTATTTCTATGTACAAGGAAAACAGTGAGATTGTTTTTGACAAGATTTAAGTCATTATTAGTTGATTGTAGTTATTGGATTATGGTCACTCTTGAACAAAACATTTGGAAATATTACAATTTGTACATTTACTTCTTCCATATTTACTTATATATCAGATATGTTAAAATTGAATGATACTTGAAAAGAGCTTGTATGCATTTTTACATGTATGTTAATCTTTTTATTTAACCAATTTACTCAAGTGTGAATGAAATCGAGTGCTTAGGTGAATGTAATTATTGCCACTATTTAACATTTTATGTTTTAACTGTAACTTTAAATATCTTCTATATAAAAAGAAGTAAAAATTGAAACAAATAGGCTTTTGTTTCTTTCCTTCCACAACCAGAAAACTGGCAAGCATCAACATATTTTATACCCCTCAAAATTTGCAAAAGTCAACATTCTACAACACATACCTGGTAGAAAGCCCTCTGAAGATCAAATCGTTAAGCTGCCACAAAGTAGGAGACTTATACTTGCACTTGTCTGTCCAACCTCCAAATCTTGTAGCATCAACTCCTCTTGCTCTTGTTTAATTTAATTCAACATCTGCAATCCATGAAAAATCTTAATATTTCACTTCAAATACTTTCAACTTGGCTTTGACAGCTTTAAGGTCATTGATAAAAAAGAAAATCAACAGCAAAATGCAGCTGAATAAAACTATTCACAAACCAATATTATTTATATATGTTCAATTTACATACACAAAGAAAAGATAGAACAGTAAAGAAAAATAGAGCTAAAAATTCCGAAAATTCTATTTACAATTTATCCCAAGATTACATGCTGAAAGCATTTTATTGAATTTGTAAGCAGCCATAACTCTGTTCTCCTCTGGCCTAAAACGAAAACCCCAGGTGCACAACTACACATACCGGTAATGTTTCATGAGTGGCTCTCATACTATTTGAGTTACGTGCGACACAAGATTACATGGTACGTGTATTATGCTGAAATACACAACGGGCCATAACTTTGGTTTTAGTGGGTATGGTCATAAACAAAAACCCAGGTTCAAAATTACACTTGATGGTCAACACGTCTGTGAAGTTTCGTGACTGACTTTTCTACTTTTAGACTAACATGAGACACAAGATTACATGCAGAATGTGTCCTATTGAAATGGATAAGGGGTCAAAACTCTGATGTTAATGGGCGCAGCCTGAAACAATACCCAGGTGCACAACTACACATGACGTTTAATATACCTGTAAAGTTTCATGATTGTAGCTCTCATTCATTTTGAGTTGCCTGCGACACAAGTTTCAGATGGAAGGATGGACAGAAAAGGGCAAACCTGTATGTCCCCCCCCCCCTCTTTCAGAGTTGGGGCATAAAAAATCTAAGGTCAACAATGTGTGCCTCAAAGAAAATGACCAAAATCCAAAATGCAGTGCTTTGAATTGTGTAAGTATACCAAAATTTGAAAGAAACACTGGCAGAAAATGTGTTATTGTTTATAAAACAAAGTATGCCAAAAATATCGCTATACATTTCCACGTCAAAAGGTTTTCCTTTTAATTATCTTTATTGTTATTACTTTAAAATAAATAATTATGCACTGCAGTGCTGTAGCAATAGGCATATTTAAACCAAATAGCCTTGTAAGATTAAGGGGATTGTTCCCCTGGAATTGACTTCTCTGGTGCGTCCAGCTAGGCTATACCAACGTAATAAATTTTGTATTAATGTTTCTGTCTTTCTTGCTTTGTTCCCTCTCTCTCCCTCTCTCTTTATATAACTCTACATATTAAAAAAACAACTCACACCATTCACATTTTATTTGCATTAAATAACTAAGTTGAACAATTTAGAATTATCACTGAAAGTGATTAAATACCCCCAGTCTTCTTGATAATTGATCTGGGAATGCTTCGAATCAATGGCATAATGTGCCCCACTTTCAATCCAAAGTGTCGTCTTCACAGTAGCCACATATACAGCAAGTTTCATTTCAATATCTCATTCCTTCTAAATTTATTGAGCAGAAACGGTTTGAATATGTTAGTAACAGTGACCTTTTCTTAAATTTATCTAACAACTGTGTGCCAAAAATTGTTTATATATGTGAAACCTTTCATGAGAAATCATCCAGAAACCATTTTTTCTATTTTTAGTAACAGTGAAACAGTGACCTTGACCCTATCAGGCCCAATTTTAATACCAAGTTTCGTATTCACAGACACTACCTATTTAGCAATTTTCATCACAATATCTCATTCCAAACTAAAGTGATTGAGCATAGAGTTTTTTTTCTATTTTTAGTTACAGTGACCTTGACCCCACAGCCTTACTTTGAATCCCGAAAGTCGTCTTCACAAAAACCACCAATACACCAAATTTCATTCAAGAATCTCATTACAAGATATAGTGACTGAGAGGAAATAAAGTTTTGAAGTTTAAATAACAGTGACCTTGACCTTGAACCCACAGGCCCCAAAGTCGAACTCGACCTGTATCTTCTAATGTTACATCTATTTCCCAAAAAAGGATTTAATCTGTGAAGTATTTCATGAGTTACTATCCGGAAACCATTTTTCTATTTTTAGTAATACTGACCTTGACACTGACCCCACCAGCCCCAGTTGAACTTGACCTGTATCTTGTGATGTTACATCTGTGTACCAAAATTTTTTTAAATAGTTGATGCCTTTCAGGAGTTATCGTCCGGAAAGCATTTTTCTATTTTTAGTAACAGTGACCTGGACTTGACTTGACTTTTGACGATTTCTGTTTATTGCATGAAATTAAGATAGCAAACACTGAATTACATTGCACATGATATATTTTCGATTACCAGTAATGCTGTTTTTTTAATCAAAACATGATTTTTTATGTCCAGGTGAATCTAACAATCACAGAATATCTGTGCTTTCTATTTAATGTTTTTATTACATAACACTGTAAGTCAAACCATTATAAGAGTCTAACATGGTTAGTTGTGTTGCAAGTTTTGAGTCTTCTTAAAGCACTGCCACTGTCATACCAATAGAAATGGCAGAATCCACCACAATAGCAGACACTCGAGCAACAGAAAAAGAACAGCTAAATGTCCAGTATGTAGCCATATTCACCACTGATATTACCTGTCAGAAGGTACTATGAAACATGAGTCAATGCAGCAATGAACATTGTCATATGACACCATTTGAACAACACAAAGTCCCAGCAGTAGTATACAACACTGGTGACAGTGGTGTATGTGGATATGGCATTTGTGCAATTAGTTGTAGCACCATCGTTGTTTCTCAAGTTAAGATGTTGATCATATTATTCATATTGTTTTTGTATTTTCTTTCATTTTTTGCAATGCAAATTTTAAACAAGGCAGCCACCTTGCTGTGCCCCAGTTTGGCTTGTGCAGGCACAAACTACACTTTTTAGTAGTTCAGAGAATACAAAATCAAGCTTGTCAATCATTTTATGAAGTACAAATACTTGGCTTTTACTTAAACTAAAATAAATATTCCTTTATAACAAAGAGGCAAGAGGAAATTAAAGCACACAGTTAGACTTGTCAGCAGTCTGTATACTATATGGCTCTGCCTGCAGCCCCATGCTCCACAAGTATTGTGTGTACTATATCACTCTGCCCACAGCCCCATGCTCCACGAGTATTTTGTGTACTATATCACTCTGCCTTCAGCCCCATCCTCATTAACAATCATGGTTCATCCCCACTCACATACAGGTTTATTCTGTAGCTCTTCAGCAGAAGGAGGTAACAAAGAAGGTGGTAAGTTTGGTATGTTGTGCAAGAAGGGAGGTAACTCGTAGTGTACTGACTCGACAGTTTCAGCAGGCTCAGTTTTTCTCGGTTTCTTGTTGTGTTTCTCGAGCCACTCATCCAGGCTTGGTTCTCTTTGATCCTCTGCAAGTTTCCTCTCCTTTGCCCCCTTCTCTATTAATGCTGAAAATAGAAATGGTAAAAGTATGCAGTCTGTAGGTTCCTATCATTCCAGTTGCATATGTAAACAATATCACAGAAGATGGAAGGTTGAGCATGATGTGGTTTACATAGGCAACATGAACGATATGAACATACAGACTGCAAACTGTAATGTTCCTATTATTATATACCCTTCTGCCTTATTGAATTGATATGAATTGAGAATATTAAGGAGTGTTTATATAAGAACTGATTCAATATTTTATTGCATTTATCAGGAAATAAAAACATTTGGATTGTTCAAAGTAAGTTACATAACTCTTGTCAAATGTGAATGTGACCTACAAATTTTGGCTATATCATGAGCCTGAGACAGGCTGATGGAAGCACAAAGCAATCCCAGCATATCACCTTTATGTTAAAAATGGTGACCTACTAAATTTTAATTAAGTTAATTTTTAATTATTATCTTTGTTTCATGAATAATTGTTGCTTTACTGATTTTGAGCTGTAGGGAAGACTCTCTTCCTCTAGTTATACCCTTAATATTCTCAAGCAAATATATATTTGACTAGCTTAACACTTTTCTTTATATATATATATAGCTCCAGCCTCCATATATACATTTTTATCGCAAGTGCAAACATTGTAGATCCAGATCAGCTTGCACATCTGTGCTGTCTGATCAGTTCTACATTGCTTACTTTTTGATTTATTGTTATTTCTGGCCAAAAAGCTAACAGAACAGATACTGATCAAACAATACAGATCTGTGCGAGCTGATCTGGATCTACACTGTGTACCAGGCTCTGTGAATTATAACAAGGATCGTATAGTGGTTTTTTGGTATAAATAATATTTACGGACAAACTAGACCACTGGACTGATGGACACTATGTTTTATCTAAATGAACGGACGGACAAACAGCATTTCATGGAGTGACAACAAATAGGGAAAATACGACAAAGAATAATTTCACAGTGCTACTCTTTTAATCAATGTTATACTGAAAAATCAGTTATTTAATATTCACAGTACTAGTGTGTCACAAAATAATACTTGAAATTAAATCAATTATCAAATTCAGACCCTAATAGATTTTGTACCTAGAACATCGCGACAATGCGAAAAATAACCCAAAAAATAAGGGAGAATAATTCCTAAAGAAATAGGACCAAAAATTAAAGTGAAGCACTAAGGCTTCGAAGACCGCCGACCTGATGGACGGTGAAGTCCTACTTAAGAAAAACAGGCTGTGCAACGGATTTTATACCGTGCACAGTCATGTGACAATATTATCATAGTTACCTACAAAACAAGTTTAAACAACCAATAAAAATAAACCAATCAAAAGTTGTTTAACAAAATCAATAACCAATAGAATTTAATTTAATAGGAACACTTCGTATTGGAACTGAAAGTAGAGGAAAAACAAGTAATAACAATAATACAATACAGGTAGCCTGTTACAACTGTTTGCACATGTGATAAAATGTGTATATATGGAGTAAATAATTAAATTACAAAACAAAAAAAAGAATTCATAAAGAAATGTGTCCGTGATTACCTTGCTGTTCCAGCTGTTGTCGCCGTTCTGGTGTCATGTGAGAAAACTTGCAGCCATCCCCATAGTCACATGATCCTAGTAACAATTAAAATAATTTTTTAACAAGTTTTTAACTATCCTCAGCAAACAAAAAGACCTGACACTTTATAATTTTGAATAACCATGAGATACATATAAAAAATCTGTTTGCACTTTCCAACAGAAACTAATGGCTAAAATGCTTGTTTCATGCACCAGAAAAATAAAATGCACAAGTAAGTTTGAAACACATTTTAATTTCCAATACAATTCACATAGCTCGTTAATCTGATTCCAGGACAATAGACAAAATATGCAGGTCACGTTTCTTTTTTGCTAAGCATATACAATATAATTAAGCAAGAAATGATAGACAACAACCTAGCTTACCAAAGCTAGTATAATATAAACAATTCAGTTGATCTTAATAATAACTGAATAAAGTGGTTTATGTTACAATAAAGTGGATAGACTCTATGTTTAACCATACTTTAATCATGTCATTTCACAAGAACTCATTAAAACATCTCTACAGGTATACCCATTTAACACTTGACTACACAGATATGGGTCTTATCACAACGGAAAATAGTGTAGATCCAGATCAGCCATTACAACCATGCTGTCTGACCAAGATCTACACTCTTTGCTTTTTGAATCAAAAAGGAAACATTGCAGATCCTGATCAGATGGCACAGAATGAAAGATGTGCAACAGATCTGGATCTAAAATATTCCCCATGCAATAACTGCCATTAGCCAAGGGGTAAAGTATTAATCAATTATCACATCTTGTTTACAGTTACACATACGTCTACAATTAATTTACCATTAAAGAATCTTTTGCATGGCAACTTGGATGCATCCTCTGCCAATATTGTTGAAGCATCTGAAATAGAATGTAGATTCTATTCACATTCTTTACAATTTTCAGCTTATAAAATAACTGTTATACATGTATCTTAAAATAATAATATTATTAAGTGATACAAGAAGAAGTTTCCATATTTTTCCCAACATTCTTGGATAACAGCCATTAAATATTAATTAGTGTTCCTTATATGGTACGCTTTTTTCAAAAATGTGCAAATTACCAATTCTGGCTTTTATAGAACAGACTGGCATGCACATGAATTTAGTCTGGTAATGTTAATTTACATCTAAAGATGTCAGTTGGTTCACAGTATTGTCACTTAGTTTATTCGTGTCTATCTGTTTTTGGGAAGAAAGGATATTTGTGGGTCATTTGCATCAAATTACTTGTCTAACAAAATTCTTATTTTTTAAACTTTTGTCTCCTGTTGTTATCAATATTCATCTGTCGTAACAATATAAAAACAGTTTGTTTGGAAACTTGTTAAAAAATGATAATCAGGGCTTTTCATTCTCATATAACAGAGGCCTTTTAAAAGGCCTCTTCACAATCCAAAAATATAGTATTTTTTCCCAATTGTGGCAGAGGCTCTTCCCAAAATGCTAGCTAAGATGTCCAAAAATGGTTAAAATTCCTCTGAGGGGTGTTGAAAAATTGAATTCTGAAAAAAGAGTGCTTAAAAAATTAGATTTATGTTAAAAATATCTATTACTATTCAATTTATAAACAAGAACCCATCTTTTATGATGGTCCAACAAGTTTTCGTGGTACTTAACAGTTTAACTGCTTACTGCTATAATCAGTAACCATGTTGGTTGGAAAAAAAACACCAAGTTTTGTTAAACTTTTACTAATCTGTTTAATTTAGTTAAGTTCTTTCAACAAAAACTTTCCAAATCGTAATTCCAGCGTTTTTCTTAACCCAACTACCAGCCATGTTATCCATGACGTCACTAACAAGTTTTCGGGGGTCATCTCAAAACAATAATAAAAGTTAGACTAGTTAATCAGCCCAACAGCAATTTAATATGTGTTTATTACTTTGAGAAGCCCCCTAACATCTGATGATCACTTACATCCTGCATAAAAGGAAATATAGCATTCCGAGAGCTCATGTCAGAAGAGATGTCATAAATGAAGTTTCTTTATTATAAAGTAAACCATTGTTACTTGGGTTTTGAAAATAATTTACACTTGTTTTTTTATTTATGCATCTTTTCACATGTTTCAACCGAATATTTTGTGAAAAAGTTTCATCTATCAAACTGTCAAAAGTACGAATCAAAACATCTGCACGCACTTTGATGTCAACAATGTTTATGTAAAATACCACGAAAACTGTTTATACCACGAAAACTCGTTAGTCGACCATAATTAATTTTATTTTCCCAAAATAAACAATTATCACGCATAAATTTCCCAAGTGAAAAGGCCAGGGCCCCTTCCCAATTTTCTGATAAAAAGCCCTGATAATTTTATTTTCACAGCTCATCATCAGTAAAACTTTATTATGAGCAAGTATGAATTACCTTAAATAAACAAAAAATAATCGCAGCCTTAGAATCCTCTGGCGGAAATTTGTCACTCCGAAAGGTGTTTAAACTTGGTTGTTCCAGATACAATAATTGTGTGCATCATACATGTTAGTATAATGAAATTTTTGTCGTTTTCAAGGGTCAAAGAGTGCATTCGTTTTTAAAATACGGAGTCCAAATATGCATATGCATATTGAACGAACAGTTTTGTGAACGAATAAATTACCCCGAAAAGCGTCGTAATGTTGTTTTCGATTTCGCTGATGCTGAAGCCCTTTGAAGTGGTTCTTTCGATTAACTCCGCTGTCAGCGAATGAGCGATCGCAGAAGTCACAATAATACCTTTTACCCATATTTTTCTCAACGTTTAGTTTTCGTACCCAAGTTAAACGGTCAGCGGTAAAAATGACAAATTGTGACCTGGTACAAAAAAAACAATGCTTTTATCCGGACTCGATCGGATTATTGTTTACCGATAGCAAAACATTGGCACTAGATAAAAAAGAGAAACTAATAGCAACAAAAAGAATTAAAGGAAAGGAATTGAGATTATGATTAAATTCCACCAGGCGCTAATAACCTGTTCCCGGCTCTAAACCTGCCTGTCCGTCCGTCCGCGTCCGCCCGGGCGCACCGATGGGCACTTGTTGGGTACCAAAATACCCAACAAATGCCCGTCTGTGAGAACTTTCCACATTCCGTTAGTCTCTTATTGGGTAGTTTTTCGCTTGTTGGGTAGTTTTAAACAAAAGAAATACCCAACAAATGCCCATCTGTAGGAGTGTCCGTCCGTCTGTCTGTCTGTCTGTCTGTCTGTCTGTCCGTATGTTGAGACCTAGACAGTTACGCATCAGGCTGCAAGAAAATGTAAAAAAAAAAGTGAAACATGCATATCAGTATATAGCCACATCAAGAATCTCAGCCTTCATACTCAGCCTGTTTGAGAATCATACTGGAATGTCACTGGAGTTCTAGCCGCAGTTGCTCAAAGAATGCTGCACTCTTACCATTTCCCACTTTTTCTCACTTTTGGTTTCATTCTGTTAGGTTTTTTTTCTGCTTGGAGCTGGGAAATTTCACCTGTTGGAGTCGTCGGCGAATAGGCATCTTCTTGTATTGGAAAAAGAAAATTCAATTTGGAAATATCAATGGTCAATGATCAAACTCAGAAATGGTAGATAAATTTACTTTTTATATGAAAACACGAATTTTAAAATATATATCCAATATCAGATGTTGTGGAAAGTATCGTAAGTAGAAACAAAGCATTGCTTAGCACTCGAGTACTTAAAAGATGTCCCCTGAATTTGCGATTGGCCAAGGCTGTTTAGAAATTTTTAAAGAATGTAATCATTCTTTAAATGTGTTTCCATTTGTTTAAATTGTTATGAGAATCTCGTCTGGTTATTTGAAATGATCAGTTATTAGTAATATTAAGTTAAAGTTGACCTATATCGAGTTTGACATAATAACCAATACAATTACATACATGTATGGAGGTAAACCACCTACGTTCTGCGTCGTCGTACTTGAAAACAAGTACGTAAAAGTGCTTTACACAGTAAATCAATCAGTTCCACCTTACGTTCTTGTTCACTGACATCTACGCATTTAAACAGAAACCATATCCTTATAGTCAAAATGACTCACTGAATAATTGTTTTAACTGACAGGAGCAGTGTGCTGATTAAAATGGAATGTTTCATTTTTTCTATCTCTAAATTCCGAGATAGGTGTTAAATTTGAAATAGTAGATTAACATAAAGAAGCTCAGCTCCGGTTAAAGGCATACTTTTATTATCAAAAGTAGACTAAAGAAATACCTAAATATTACACATAACTATTTACAAGAAGGCTTACAGTTTAAATTTTCGTTGTTCTTGAGGATAAAAAACAACATTAGTTTTATACTACAAGAAACAATCTTATAATTGGTGATAGATCATGGCTGAAGATACGAACGAGCGTTACCATCGTCATACTGCTAAAAGTGACCAACGCTTTGATGCTGGGAAAACATTTAGAGTGAGCTCCGACACGGGAAACGTAGACTGGAAAAGAAACAATAAAACCGAGAGTAAGGAGAAAACTAATAATGAGAAAGAAAAATCCCCCGACGGAGAGAATGATAGAAATTGTCTGTTTCCAAAAGACGAGCTGAAGATATTGAAACATTGGGGATTATTAAAGAAGACTTTGGTGGTAGCCCATATAGTGGACCCACTGATCGAAAAAGGAATAATCACACCCGAGAAGTGGATGTCTTTGAAGAAAAATGGGAAATCAGATCCCGATACTGTGGAGGACTTTCTGTATTATTTGCTTCAGTGTCACCCAGACGCCTATGATATATTCTTGAAGGCATTAAATAATCGAGGCTACAGTAACCTGGCCAGTCAGCTAGAAGGGTCAGGGTCAGGGTCGGAAGATACTAGTCCATCAATGTCCGTGTCCTCAGGTCAGTAGTTACCAAATTAAGTTATTATGTTTTAAAGGTGCGAGGCCACGTATCAGGACGAAATATAAAGCGTTTTCTTATATTTAAACTATTATTACATAGCTGTAGAATACATTTTAACACAGTAATTGTGTTGTAGTTAGTATTCTCGCAATTATTCCTGTTATGCATATTCCACTTTTTATGTTTGGAGGTACTTACTTTACATTTGTATTTATCAACATCTTTTTGTGCACAAGAATTCAAGATATCACTCTTAAAGTCACTGCTTTCAGAAGCGCCATTACGCATTTGCGTTTACAAGCTGAGCACATTAGATCTAACAGAATATCATTGTTTAACCAATTACTTAATGGGGTATGACTGTTATCCAAAGATGAATAATCTAGATCAGCCGGCACATCTGTGTCATCTGATCAGAATCTGCACTGTTCGCTTTTTGATTCATTGTTACTTCTGACAAAGAAGCAAGGAGTGTTGATCCTGATCAGCCGGCACATCCGTTCCTTCTGATCAGGATCTACACTGTTCGCTTTCTGATTCATTCGGTCATTTCTGACCAAGAAGCGAGCAGTGTAGATACTTATCAGACGACACAGACGTGCCGCCTAATCTTGATGTACACTGTTCGCACATGCGATAGAAACAGTGTACATGTATAAGGAGTGTTAATATTGTAAAAGGAAGATTTCACAATGAGTTTTGTTGACTGTCAGGAGGCTCGTCACAGAACCGACAAAATGGCCGGCCGACCACACTCAGCCACGCCAGGAAGTTTCCTCGACAGGTAACGTAAACTGCATTTAATCTGACTCTGAGAAATTATAAACAATTATTAATTTAACAATGAAAGTAAAACAATATAATTTAAAGTCATAACTGACTTTCATACTTCTAGGCCCCGTTCAAAGAAATGCATATTACCACATAATGGGCCTTATGTGTCAAATATGAAACTATAGAACGCGTTGTAAACATAAATAAACCTAAAGGGTAATGTGAGTACATGGACATTCGCCAAAGGGTGGCCATAACATGACAATGTTTTCTCGTTTAATTACTATGATTTAATTGTCAAAATAAACACAAAATAAAATGAATAGAATTCGATAACAAATCAAAACCTCTCCACTTAAAACTTCAATGCAATGCTCATTATGCACATGCTTTAAATAAAAAGAACAAAATTAGTAACTGTTTTGTTTCTGGTGTTAAGTCAGTTCACATGATTGTGCCGGATCCAAGAAATGGTGCCTCCGGGGCCGTTAACAACTTGATGTCTGTAGACGAGTTAGAACGCGGTGCCGCATCAACCTCCCTTCCAGTGGTCGATAACACCGTCAAACAAGAAGACCTACACAGGTGTAGTAGGACTTTATATTTTAACAACTCATTTCGCATTATGTTTAATCCATAAGTAAGTTCCTATTGATGTTTAAACATCACTGCCTTTTGAAGACAGTGTATTTCAATTGGGAATAAAATTAAATTAGGGCGTTTTATGGTGGCACCGCCGCTTCAAGCTGAAAACTTGACATACGATCTTAGCCCAATCAAATCCATCACACAATGATTATAATATTGGTATTTAACTTTCTAAGGTCTTCCATTTTTTTAAACTCAGTACCTACACGTTCTTGTTTAGGGTAAAGGCATTTTAATGCTGTTTTCAGAATGAAAGAAGAGATCACGGATGAGTTACGTCAGCTGAGGGCTAACATTGAGAGGGACCGAGATCAAGATAGACTCGAGTTACGGATCCTTCAGCGCAAACACAACGAACTGCAAGATGATCTCGCCAAAACTAAGGGTATGCTTGCGTTACACTTTGCAGAAATGTAATTGCTTAAGACTCTACAAATGCGACGCATGTTTAAAAACATTAAGAGATTTAGCACATACTTGTTTTATGGTTATTGGTTTACTATCTTTAACGAATCAATGTGCATTGGTTCTATTTCTTATTTGTTATTTGCATTAAAACGCCACATTTTATGATCTGACACCAAGACTTCATTTTTATTTATATTTGTTTCAATTAAAGAATCTATGCAGGCATCGACGCATTGTGTTTATCAGATATTATACCTTTATGGTTTTTGAATGCACACGTTATTTTAAAAACGCCCATTTATTTACCACAGACGACAGAAAACAACTGCAGGCAGAACTTAAAGCTGTCACAGAAATTGTCAAAAGTCTCAAAGAACAAGTAGATAAGAAACAGACAGAGTATAAGCAGGTGAGATCCAAAAGTATTCGTTTATATCACACAGACTGACATAACAAGCTAGCAACCGTGTACATACAAGGGCCAAACTGCTCAACTACAAAATGCCATCTGATCATGGTCAAAACTGTTTATTTGTAAGATGAACAAGTATTTATGTAACACCTAAAAATTCAAAGGTGAGCTAGTAAAATAAATAAAAAGGGTGCCACATTAATTCTTCGAAGATAGTTTTTTTTTAAATTTTATATTCACATCAGTAGAAGTTTATGAGCTATCATTTTTAAAGTAGTTGGTCAGTCGAAATATTTTTCAGTGCCATGTATTATTTAAGATGAATATCATGCATATTGTTGCAAGTAAAACTTAAAATGTAAATATCAAATAGCAGCAAAAACGCCAGTATCGTGAAATATTGAGAAATTGAAGAATACATAGATATCTCTCAAATGTTGCATACATTGTATTGAGATGAGTTTTACCGAGTATAGAAATAATCACCTATCTTGACATTTGTTAAAGTTTTTTTTAACATCTTGCAAAAAATAAAAAAAACAAAACTTAATAACTATGCGCAAAATTTAGTGTTTTACGTAAAACCTCTTTTTTTAGGAAATATGTCTAAATTACTTTCTACAATATGTTAACGACGTTCTCAAAATGTTACTTTTAAATTTAGATACATTAAAACCCGTCTAAAATAATAGAATTTAAACACTTTCGATAACATATTTATTGTCTGGTTGAGATATTTACTTTGTTTAGGATAAGTGGAAAAGAAAACGACATATTTGGACCGCGGTTTAACAATGCTTTTCAGTATGCGTGCTAGTCGGTAATGCCAACTTATGACAGCTTACTTCATTTTGCCTGGCGATTTTCGCAGAATCTAATGTTTATATGTTGTGTGCTTTTGCATGCAACATTGTCGAGTTGATTGGAGGTTTTGAGGAAATTCACGAAGACAAATTGTACTTGTTTGTTTAAATGAGAACCTGTTGGGGCAAGTGTGAGGTTGGTGTACCCTAGAATCCGGTTTAAACCCCTAGGGGAAAATTGTTTAGCCACTGAACAATTCAAGGCGGTAATCCCGCCTCCCCAAGTTCTTATTTTCTTTTGTTGTTTGTGGGGGTCTGTATTGAAATTGTATTTCACATTCTCTCTTTTCCTCTACTTTTTGACTTTGCGGGGAGGCTGTGTCTTCTTCATGTGGCCATTCCTGATATGCATATTTCACGTTGTATTAACAGTAAGAACTGATATTATTCAGGTCGCCGACAAGAACAAGTATCTAGAGCAGCAGCTAGAAGAGAGATCCGGACATCTGGAAAAACAGATCTTGGACAAGGAGAGAGAGAAGAATGAACTGATGAAAGCACTGAAGAACAAAGAAGGAGAATACAGACAGTTACAGAACATGCTGGAGAGACTGAAGGAAGAACACGAGGAGAGGCACACTAGACTGAAAAGTAACCAGCATTTACATTGTATTCAATGTTTTGAAACTACAGACTAAACTGCTACTATGTATAGAACGTTTTCTAAAATTCTCATAACCCTTTTTGTGAACACGAAAAAGAAAATAATTTCAAGAGATATAGAACTTTGATGAATTATTAAGAAACAAAATAGATTAAGGTCTTGCATCTTTCGTCATTGCACTGTCGTCGATAAAAAGGAAAAGTTTAAAACTATCTCTAACGGCGAAATGAAGTTCAATGAAACCCAAATAAATGTTTTAATGTATTTTTATTTTACATACGTTAAAAAAGTTGGAACTCTAAAGTAATAAAGATCGACCTAAAAATCCATACAATTCCACTTATATCCAAACACAAAATCTAAACAAAACAAAACATGAGTTTGAACGCCAACATTGGTAATATGATGGTTAGCTTCATTTTGTTAGTTCTAAGATTACTACCCTAGAATCTGGTTTAAACCCACAGTTGCAAATTGTTTCGCCACTGACCGCGTGGTGTCAATTGATCCTTTTATGAACCATGCTCTCTTATTCTAACCTTATTGGCTGTGTGGGGAGGCTGTGTCTTCTGAATGTGGCAATTTCTGATATGCATATTTCATTTTTATAGAATGCTACACTTTATAATGATAATGTTTTTTATTTTAAAAAGTTTAAATTGTTCTATTATAATAGTGCCTCTTTCTCGTCCGAGTAACATTGTTGCTTTGATGTATTGTGTAGACCTGACTAAGGATAAGGTGACGCTGGAGAAAGAAGTGCAGTTATTGAACAAGGAAAAGAGAAACCTTGAAACTAAGATCAAATCGCTGGAACAACACATCCGGGTGCTCCAGGAAACACACCAACGAGAAACAGGTAACGACACCCGCACCTTCCGTTTCTACATTATATGATAACATTTATGGGAATAGGGCACCATAGCCGCACACCCATTTCAAAGATGACAAGTATGGGTTATCGTTCACTATTAACGATTTCAGCTATAATATAATAGTTATTGATATATTACAAAAACGCAAACTATATTTTCCATGATAAATATGTAGAACAATGAATATAACAAGAGAAGACTCCTGTCAGTATTAACAGTTCTGGTTTAAGCTGCTAGTGACCAGTAACATCTGGCTGGTTGAAATTAACCTTTATTCTAATTTGGAAAATTTTAAGACAGGTCACCAGTCTCTATATCACGAGAGGGTAATAATACCGGGTTCTTTTGCTGTTAATAGGAGAGATTAGACAACAGTTGGAGAAACAGAAAACGCTTCTTGAAGAGAAAGAACGAGAACGAATCGATCTAGAAAGGAAACTGGAAGACAGAGTTAGAGAAAACGAGAATCTCAAGCGAATAAAGCACGATCTGGAGGAGAACCTGCAGAGGACGCAGGACGAGAAAGCGCATCTACAGCAGAGGCTTCATAAAGCTGACATGTCCAAGTATGCTCTCCCTCCATTCCTCGCAGGCAATAAGTCTTCACGGACTGGATGGAATCCCAAAAATCTACGCAGATAATCTCTAGACGTCTTACACACTAAATGTCTTATGTTACTTTTGTGACTATTTCATTCTAGACGCTATGAACATTCATTTGCAGGAATTCACGTAAACATTCCAAATGGATCTACACAAATCTACTTTGGTAACTTTATTATAGGTGGCTCATTTAATTTGTGTCGCAGTTAAATGATCTTTAACTTTTTCTAAACGGAAATATTCAACATAAAGTTGACAGCATCTTACAATCTGAACTGTTTGCAGTAAATCTTCAATGATCTTGAACAAGAATACTTTAAGATGGTTACTGTCATACTTTAAATCTACACATACGTTCTACTACCGTCCATTGTCGTTTTGCGAATTTCACAAGCCAAAGGATAGGTCGAAAATGGTTTAGTACACACAACGAATTACATGATCTACTTCTTTTGATTAAGAACATCAGCTTAAATTGTTATTTATTTGATGGTGTTGAATCGTCCAAATGATAGCCTTTGGCATCATCACAGAAATACACTTCTAACATTTTGAAATAGTTCTTTCATAGATATAGTTGAGTTTCAGGTTAATACAATTTTATGTGAACTTCAGAATTAGACTGAATCTTGTATGCATTTGGTTTGTGTTCGTGCACCTCTTTTGTCTTATAAATATGCCACTTAATATGAATTACGTAGATTGCATTGATCATTTAGTGGATACAGTTCATGTGTTCGGTGATTCGAATGACAATCAAGACAATTGTTTTGCAAATGTTTACTTTCAATCATTCGGTTATTATGTTTGTTACGGGTGGCAGTAACCCCAAACCTTTTGACCTGTTTTATGTCATGTTTTTTAAAGATAAGATCTATCAAAATTTTAAGTGGAAATCTAGACTTCATATTGTTTTACTTTTCATTTATCACAACTGTCACGGAAGAGGTCATTCACGAAATATCTATGTTTAAAGTTAGCTTTATTGTTTTTCATTATTCAAAACAATGTGCCAATTTCTGGAACGTTGGGTGCTTTAAACTTCGATACCAATGTCGGTGAAGTTAACACCTAAAATTTGACCATTTACGTAAAACATTAAATCATGATACCACTATTATAGTCATAGTTACAAACAGGTGTAGCCAAATGTGATGAAAATCGAAGAAAGAAAATGGAGGAATATCGACGTTTATTAGAAATAAATCGGTAAGTATTTACTTTGTTATACAACAGCAAAGCACTGATATACCAAGAACGCCTACATTTATTTCTCTCTGTAACATGGATAATTAACATTTGAATAAATGATTTAAATAAATAAAATCTACGTCACATCATTGAGGCTGTAATGAATAATTATAAGTTCGCCTTCAACTGATTTGTAATGATTGCTTTTTTATTGCACATTTCATAATACAATTTTGCTAGAATTTTGTACAAACGTCACAATAATTAAACAAGGTTATATTTCGTTCTCTTACATGTTACATGTACATTCATGCTCCGGAGAAAAGTCGCTGCGATTTGTTAAACACAAAATGCTTGACAATTTCGTAATTTTCTTTAAATTCGATGGATGTCTTTCTAAGACAATTATGAGATGGACCTCATGTAGAATTGTTCGAACATGACTTACCTCTAAAAAGACTATTCTTGCCTTGAACTAATGTATTCACCTATGTAAAGTTTAATTTACTTTTTTAGAACGAGGACATCTGTCTTATTGGCAATGTTGTAAAAGAATGGGCGAGCTGATACGTCGTCTGGACTATGAGAGGCGGTCCAGGAAGTCCCTGATGGTGGGCACAGGGAGCGGGCAACGGATCAATAAGGAGTACAGCACCCAGGTTCGAGCTGCAAACGAGATGGAGGACCGAAAAAAAGATCTCTTGATTGAAGAAATGGAAAAACATAAAAAGTTATTCATTGATAGGCACACTTATGAAAAGAAATTAATGATAAGGTTCAAAAATGATCTTGACGCCAAATCTGAGGATTTTAATGAGATTAAGTTCCAACAACTGCGAGCACAGTCTGCTAGATCCAGATTGCAAGGTAACTTCAGCAGTACCAATATAGGTCCAGTCACTGAACTTTTACCGAGACATTATTACAGGGGTGAAACAAGCGCCGCTGTAAAGTTTGTTGAGAGTGAAGAAAAAGCGGAGAAAAGTAGTTCCAGCGAGAGTGCAGACAATGATGCCGATGTTACAAATACACAGATCTTAGCTGGCGGATCAGAGAAGGAAGTAGGACTCGCGCATATACAATCACTTCAGTCGTGGGTAAGAGCCACTAAGAAACCTCCATCTGGAAATATCAGGAGACGCCGGATGACAATGGCGATAATAGAAACCCAGCAGAACCGCTGTCTTCCGGCGCGCGGTCCCAGACGACAGTCTGCTCCTCCACGTGTCGTGCACGCGCTAAAGCCACGAGAAACCAGAAGCGCGTCTCTGGCATCAAGACGGAGCTCACGTTCCAGCTTAACATCAGCGGCGTCGACAGAAACTCTCCTAGTAGAGGAAAAAGAAGCAAACAGCAGATCGTTTAGACTTTTAAGAGAAGCGTACAAGAAAAAGAAAATTGAGATTCCGAATCCTAAACAGGATAGGCTAAATGCAATCAAAGCTGATCACCTCAGTAAGACAGCCGGTCTTTACGCCAGGACCTTAGAAAAGTTTGATGAACTATTTTCAGATCAGACGTTAATGATCTATTAAAACTAATCCCATAACATAATGAAGGCTTTAAGGTCGAGGGCACCTCTGTTTGTTTCTTACATTAAGGGCAGTTCTTGTACCCGTTTAAATGCAATGTGTGTGTTTTTCCAACCAGAAACTTATTGAAGGTATTGCAAAGAAAATTAAAAAAACAAAACAAAAACAAATGACACCAACCAAGTAGTTATATTTTCGAAAGGAAAAGTTCGGCAAAATATCTGTTCTGTAAAGCTTCTGTTAGCTATATAAAGTTGTATTTGTGCAATGATGCCTTTTGTTCAATATTTTATTTGTTGATGTTTTGTTTGTTTTGTTTGCTTCTTAAGAATGGAAAGTGTAGAAAAAATTATGCCTTGTGTATAAACAAAACATTATACAGTATCGGATATGGGCTTTATAATTTATGGTGAATGTGAAAGATCTGCTTGCGTGATTACAATATGATCTATACTGAAAACAAATCATGAATTTGTCTATTTTCATGACGTTTTCATCTTTTATTTTAACATTAAATTACAGTGAAAGTATTTTTAAAATTCAACGTTATCAATTCTTACTAGGAATAGAAACGAATGCTGAATCGGTATTCGAATATTCTTATGGCATATCCGAATATATTCAATATTTGCATTGACAACTTTATTGATCCGCTATCTGAATATCTGCTTATTGGACCATGTGTAAGGTTTAGCCAGGCAAACTCTTAATATTCTTATGTTTTTAAACGTTTAGGTTTGAAACAATCTACTTTATTAAATTGCAGTTCTACATATAACAGATTTGTATTTACAGGTATTTTACTCATGAATTTAAATTAATTTTGAAGGAAAGCTCTAAAGTTGCTGAAGATGCCGATCGTTGTTGTTGTTGTACTTACTTTGAAGTCAATGTTTGTATGTATATTGCGCATATTCAAGACAAGTCAAGCTCTCGGGTCAATTATCCGAATAAAAAACTTGCTGAAACCAGCTACGTCATAACACATCTTATCAAAACAGTGAAAAACATTCAAATATCCAGAAATAACAGACTTTTTGTAGTTTTTTTCTCCGGAATGGAATTTTATAATAACAATGCAAGTATTCGAATATGGTTTTCGTATCCGAATTTTGGGTTGTTTTGCGAACATTCGGATATTCGATCCAATTCATATTTTCTATCAAAATAGCGGTTCCGGCTTATTTAATGCGTTTATAATAATGGTACTTGAATTTAATCACTCTCTTACACTATCGGCTCATAAACATTCACCTCTGTTAAAGGCTGGGACTACTTTCAACTATTTTTACTTAAACTCTAAAAAAAGTTCACCAATTACATTTAAAGGTGCTTGTTTTTTTGCGGTTATAATGAAAGATAGTGAAGATTTCTGTCATTTCTTGTACCACAAGCTTTCAAATTCATAATTATGACTGTATACAACGAAGCTGCTTAGTTTGATAAAAAATCTTGACATTGAGCCTTTCGCAGAGGGGTAAAGTGAGTGTAAGAAACGACAACTCTGCGAAGGAGATAGGAAGATAATTACGCTTAAAACTAAGGTGGAATATTTTTATTGTATTTTCAATTTATTTATCGTGGCTACCGGAAGACCATATCAGCGACGCCTCCAGAAGTGTGTTAGTCATTTTAGGTTTTTGGAGGAAAGCCGAAGATACAAGTGGACTTTCAAATTCCAGATTCGTCCCTGGTTCTTTTATGTCCCTGGTGTATAACACCAATAATTATGATAATTTAGTATATAAAGTAACAATAACAGTCACAAAATATGACCGAATGTACCCTTTCCCTTGCCGTGCCCCATATAAAATTGGATCGCTGAGTTACGCTTCGACTTCAGTTTAAGTACTTGAAAGGCCTCTGAAATAATTGTATTCATGAACGTCGTTAATAACGCCGGCGGATTTCGATACGATCTTATGAAGTCATTATTTCACATTTCAAGTGTTTTATGTTTTAAAATTTTTTAATCGGCAATGTGTCATTACTTATAAAGGAGAATACCAAATCTGTATGGTATTTTCAAGTACGCTTCAAGCCATCATGAGAACGAAAAGACACTGTGTCAAAACACTTTATATAGAGACCTTATCAAAGTCACATTTATTCATTCGATAATACGTACCCGACGTTTTATTGTACAGATATCGCGATGGCCACGCTCTCATTCTTCACAAAGAAGCGAATTTTAAGCAGGTCAAAACCGATTATGATGCGTTGGTAATTATCGTAATTCAAACTATCAACCTTCAGAAATGTAATTATAATAATTAAGAGGAAAATGTTGATACATTTTAGATTATGTCTGCATTATATCAATCCTTTTAATTTGAAAAAAAGATCTGTCACATTGATCTGAGAAAGTAATTTTGAATTAACGATAATCATACTTACATTCGCCCAAAGTTCTAACTGGTCAGTGTTTGTCTGCATTTATTTAGAAACACATACAACAAGCTCTTTATCTGTGATCTGATGTCATTAACAATCTATGATTTCAGCTTTTAAAACAAGGTTATCGGTATCCCAAATTAAGGAAAACCTTTTGCAAGTTTTATCGCCGATACCCAGATCTAATTCATAAATACAGGTGCAGTTTAAAATCACTATTGCAATAAGGTTTTTCACAGCCAGTTTTTTATGGAGATTTAATTTATAAACTTAAGAAGATAAAAGGCAATGTTAATTTCTCCTGGTTATTCGTAAAAACCATCTGTAAATTTAAAAAGAAAGGTTTCCAACATGATATTTTACAGCGCTCTGCAGGCCTGTTGATTAACCCATCTACAGTTGATCATTATGCTTACCTCTTTGGTTGCACGACGGTGGCAGGGGTTTAAGAGTTTATGAAGGTTTATGGGAAAATCTTTTCTTAAAAGAACCTTGAAGCTCGATTTGTTTCTTTTATCCCTGTCATCGTGTTCTTGTTGATTTTACTCTAGGTGCTTTGGTCTCGGTAAGATCATTGTACCCGCCCTTTGGCTTTGCAATGCTATTAGCTTCTTATGTTTTATATGTTTGTGTGCTTTTGCATGCAACATTGTTGAGCCGATAGGTGGGTTGGAGTTATTTCACCAAGACAATTTGTACTTGTTTTGTGATATAAGAACCTGTTGGGACAAGTGTGAGGTTGGTGCACCCTAGAACCTGGTTTAAACCCCCTGTGGCAATTTGTTTCGCCACTGACCGTTCCAAGGCGGTAACCCCTCTGGTTCTCACTTTCGTTATTTGTTTGTGGTGTCCATTTTGAAACTGATTATTGTAATACCATGCTCTCTTTTCCTCTCTACTTTTTGGCTGTGTGGGGAGGCTGTGTATGCTGGATGTGGCCATTCCTGATATGCATATTTAGTTTTTTTTTTATAATTTACATTGGAAAGTTTGGCGTGAGTCTTCTAAATTTTGCTAAAAATGCTTTTCATGCAAAAAAGATCAAGCAACCAGAAAACTGCTCTGAACTGCTTGTTTTGTTTTAATATGAGCCCTCGTTAGTTTGAAAAATGATATTTCCTCTACTGGGGAGCGAACCCGTACAGTGACAGGGTATGAAAACCATTACTCCTTAATAATCAGAAGCATGATTGTTTAAATAAATCTCATTTTAAAATGCAAATTTTATAATACCACCCCTTTCAAATAAAGACGGTTCTAGTTTTGACCATACGGTAAAAGTAAATGGTATTAGATTCGTTTAAGAAAACAATCAATTAAGATTAGAAACAATAAAAAACAAGAAACACATCTAATAATTGATTCCAAGACAACTCAGTTCTTTTCAAACCTCTACTTGACATAGGTGGGACACGAAACTAGCACACACAGTAAATATATAATGATGAAAATTGTTTCGAGGATTAATGCATTAGTAAACTCTAACGCACAAAGTAGACAAGAAATATCTTTAAAAAAGATAAACGGCGTTGATGGAAAATATTTATATATACACGTATATAAGAAAGAAAGAAAAACAGAGAGGCGAAGCAGACACAGTTTAGTTATTTTATTTTACTTGTTATAGCTGTTGACGAACCCTCCCTGCCTTCTTAGTATGACCTAGAGATTAAGCGACCGAATCATGACAACTCATAAATTCATTGAAAGTGTCTTTAAAAAAATGTTCAAGCTGTTGCAACAATTTCATACAGTGATAACAAGTCGATTAAAGAAGCAATGTCTTGATCTACATTTATTCAGTTTCAATAAAATACCTCTTGTAGAGTTAGAACTCAAGATGAATAAATGTCCTTGAAATTTAATAAAAATAAATACAAACAGCCTGTTACAAGAGAGAAATCTACCAACTTTTACGTAAATTAACTTTAAAAAAAGTGTCCGTCCCGAGGTTTGAACCCGGGGCCTCCGCTCGAGAGGCGAGAGTGTCATCCACTACACTATAATGAACTTGTTTTTTGTACTTGAAATTAACAATCAGTATCAAAGGAACTAGAAAGGAACCAGTAAGAACTAGAAATATCTACACTTCTCTTTCGTTTTACACTGTGTAAACTTGTATGCAAGTGTTTACCTGACAACCAAGAATATTCCATATAAAATTGTATTTAAGCCATCAATGTTGACTTAACTGGTTATTTAAATCGTAAATACGTTTGTTTTTTTTTCTCCAATACAACACCCACTAACAACCAATCGAAATAATCTATTTGATTTTTCCGCTGCATAATAATAAAAATCCCACTAGATACCTCTCCACCCTGCTAGATGCCTCTCTGGTGTAAATAGCTACCAATCGAAATAGTTTATTTCATTTTCCCTCTGCATAATAAGAGAATATGAGTATTATTTACAACATTTCATTGGTCGAAAAACTAGGTCAAAAGTGAGCTTAGACAGCTAACGCCGAAAAAAACACTGAACATAAATTGAATTTTGAATTTTATAATTCAAACCAGTCATGTTGTTACAGATATGAAATCATTATGTTTTAATCAGTAAAATTACTCTAAAGGATGTAGTTGAATATATTTTGATGGATATTTTTTAAACTTATTCTGTTGAAATTATTTTGTTAAAATTATTTTGAATCAGTTATTTTCATGTCCAGTTTTAATTGTGTTTTTTTTTTGGGGGGGGGGGGGGGGGGTAGAGCGGCCGAGTGGGCCCAATAAATTAACCCTCCTTTTATTATTATCAAACCTTTTCGAGTTTGTTAATTCCATACTTGATAAGCATGTCACCTTGATTTGGCTAAAACATGAAGCACCTAGATTGGTTGACAAAGTACCCAATTAATTTGAACATTTTAAAAAAATAAATCAAGGTGACAAAGTAATATAAAGCCCGTTAAAAAATAAAACGTTTTAACTAATTAATATTTTATGTTAGTTTAATACACCTGTAGAACCAAATGACAAGTGGTCCTACTTAGTTCGCAAACTATTTCCCGATTTATTGTAGAAATCCCTGTCTTGAACTCATTACGAGACCGTTGTCATTTACAGATGCATTTAACTGTTCATTTAACCCCAATCTACTTACATTGGCCGAAAACCCAATGTTAGTGTTTGACCATCTAGCTTATAGGGAAAGTGGATGAGCTTTCTGCTTCGTTTGATATGAAAGACCTGGTCCAAAGGTGATAAAACTGAAAATGGAATCCAGTCTCAAATCTCAAGAATCTGATTGGCTGAAATGGCGACTGGTTCTTGAGATTTGACACTGGTTTCCAATATCAGTTTTAAAACCTTCAGCCCTGCACTTACTGGGATTGAATTCCATGCCCTATATTTTTTTCTATGTTTCTATGTTTAGGAAAACACTTTGTAACCTTTGACAATCTATGAGGGAGGTAACTACGAGGTAAAGGGCTGTGTCGTTTGCACAAAGCCGTATCTTCACTAAGGTCGTTTTAGCAGCAGAAAGAGCGGATGCCCTAGAACAGATTCCTGAGAAACCCGCGATATGATCAGGGCATTAATTACACATATGACCGTTGACTACGATAGATTGAGATCTACCTATTTAAATGACATGATCCAAGACAGAATTTGTATGGAGACACCAATGTTCTTTGAGTTTAAATAGTAATTTGAGGTGGTTGACCCTATCAAATGCTTTACTGTAATCTAGCAGATTAGGTCGGTTTGTTTGCCTAAGGAAAGATTCCTTGATATTTCATTGACAAGTTCTACTAGTTTGGTTTCACAGGACCGTTTTTTGCTGGGTCGCTAGTACTTTTTGAACAGAGAGGCTACATTTGCCTACATTCATTCTGAGGGAAGCTGACCTGTATTTGGGATCTTTGGAATATCAGTGACACTATGTCAAGGATCTCATATATTTTCAGCATCAATGTTTCCAAATTATCAACTATCCACAGATCTCATTTCCATTGCTGTTTGTGTTTGTAAATTAATGTCAAATTGTGTTTCAATTTTTTAAAATTAACATCCACTTGTAAACTCATATTCTATTACACATAAAGATTTAGCAGTCGGGCCTCAATTGCAACTTCAATGAATGAAGTAACAGCAATTGAACAGTTACTCGTCTTGCTTTTCTTATTCCTTATCCCACACATTACGTTGACAGTCACCGAAAATTAGCGACGTCTTTAAAATCCTTTAAAATATTCGGTCAGAGGAGTATATACTATTAAATAACAAGCATACGCATAGGAGGCACGGCATGGAAAAGATCATCAACATGGATTAACAAAATATATAAAGTTCGAACATCATTAACTTATGGAAATGCACGTAGGAGGTTTTAAAAAAGCGGACGTTTTGAATTTGAAATTGTGTTCATTATTTTTAAATTTTGTTTTGATACCATATGGTAAGTTCAGACAAAGGATGTAGCATGTAGAATAAGATAATTAGATGAAACAATAAAAGGGTTAAATCATAATAAACATTTAATAAAACTTTTTTTGAAAAATTAAGTAGGCTAAATCAAACTTATTTACTTCTACAATTGTAGATGGAATTTTATGTCAATAACACTATTACTGATAAAACAATAAAGTTGAAATACTTAGATATAGATATATAATTAAATGGATTATTTTAATTAAATTTAAAATACCATTTTTTGTTTCTTCTTTCTGTGACAGTCAGTACTCCTCCGATTGCGCATTCAAACTTACTGTTTTTTCTTTGTTTTTGGCAATACATTTCTTAACTGTTTGTTAGTTTTCGCATGCGTTTTGCGATCTGGAGTGGGGTATGGGGTGGGTGGTAATAAACGTATACATTTCTTTTTCAATTTGTACTTAAATTTTCGAGATTCCTGGCATCGAATATCCCAGGTGTCCCTAGGTGACATCATTTTCTATCTTAACCGAATTTCTCATGCAAGATACATTTACGTTTTTCTTGCAAACTTATTTATTTTTATTACATGACTGTGTGTATATTTATACCGTTTAAATGTTGTTTTAATACACCGAAATGTTGACGTTAAAAGCCTTACTTTCATTTACTTGTATACACAACATGAAATATTCATATCACTAATGGCAACATCAGACACAGCCTTCCCATACAGCCAAAAGGAAGAGAGAAGAAAGCATGGAAACCTTTTCAATCAGTACCCGTTCTTTTGATTAACATTGCTTTTAGCTTCTTATGATTTATGGGTGTGTGCTTTTGCTTTTGGGGCAAGTGTTAGTTTGGTACACCCTAGAACCTTGTTGAAACCCCCCGGTGGCAAATTGTTTTGCCATTGACCTTTCCAAGGCGGCAACCCCTCGGTTTCTCATTTTCGTTAATTGTTAGTGGTGTCTATTTTGAAATAGCTCATTTTATTATGCATTCTCTCTCTTCCTTTACTTTTTGAACGTGTGAGGAGGATGTGTCTTCTGGGTGTGGCCTTTCCTGATATCCATATTTCACTTTTTATTGCCAAGAAGTTCGTATTTTTCAAGCGTACATTGAACTCTTTCTCAAAGCGCAGATTATAGCAAAAATGACAAATTAAGGTCATTTCAAACTAAATTTCAATGAAACATAAAAGCAGTTTTATCTCCGGCACATTTACAGCTCTTTTTTCTGACTTAAGCAAATGTAAAAGACTTATACATGTTAGTTTTAATAAAGTACCATGTGAAATTAAATAACAAATAACAAATACCGTCATTTGATCAAGGCAGTATACGCGTACAAATTCTCTTTTTGTGATTTATACGGGGTTTTGGTAATATGAATGTTTATTAAGCGCATTAAAAACAAGTAAACATTGTTTTTTATTCCAGTACTGAGTGCACCGTCCTTTACCAATCTAGATGCTACAATCAGCATAAGCAACATGCTTGCTGTCGGCGACCTCGTCTATACAATTCAGACCAACTATGACGCCGAGGTCGTCGTCAAAATGACAACAGCATCAACATTATTCGCCCTAGACCCTGCAAACAACAGTAAGAGTTTTGGTAGTTGTTAATTAGCTATGCCAGTGTCCTAAGAAGGGTTTTTCGTTGTAAGAGCCTCCAATTTCGCATAAATACATTTGCTGTTTTTCAAAAACATAAATGAATTAAGTGATATTGGCTTTCGAATCTAATGTTTTACGATCTGACAAAAACATCATTGTTGTTAAGCCTCTTTTACAAAAAATGGTTTAAGAAAGACATACTAAGCCTAGTGCTCTTTCTAATTAGTAAAAATAAACCCTCGCAAAACTTTGACAATCGCCAAAGACACATCAAGAAATATATCTTTATTAATTTCTCGACTTTGCTTTAACTTTCGTCCTGTGGACAAGGTAATTCAAGACTTTTGTAACAAATTTGTATTGACACCTGCTGGTAAGGCTTAAAATTGACGGATACACTTTTTTAATGCTCAAACTGAACAAGAATAGCATAAATGCTTAGAAGTCGATTTTCTAAATCTAATAGCGTAATTGTTACTGCACTACAAAAACAACACAAGTTAGAATTAGTTTCGAGCTGATCACAATGTTCCTACTATGGACCAGTTGCCACTAATGCGCAAACAACATACAACAGATATATCGCCAAGTTCAATTCATGTACAACTTCTAAACTATCATTGTTCTTAACATCGTATCATATCTTACAGCCATGTTGTGAGTTTTCGCGAACAAGTTTTAAGTTTTTGAACAAACCACTGGTCAGAATATATTTTGGTCCATTTAACACTCTGTGACGTCTTGAAGAAGCTTAAAACACACACCTTTCGGGCGTTCTCTTTGTCAACTCATGATAATTCTACATTGTACACTTCACTTCGTAGTAAATTACTTAGGGACAAGCCGTATATCACCATTGAAATACGTTTGCAAGTTTCTTTTTATGAATACGTAGGCTTTTGGGGCAAATGCGAGGATGGTACACTCTAAAACCTTGTTTAAACCCGTTGTAGCGAATTGTTTTGCCAGTGACCGTTCCAAGGTGGTAACCGTTCATTTGCTCATTTTCGTTGATTATTTGTTGTGTCTATTTTGAAATTGTTCATTTCATTACGCAATCTCTTTTTTGACGGTATGGGAAAAAAGTGAAATATGCATATCAGGAATCGCCACACTCACAAAACACGGCTGTGTCTTTTAGATGTGTCCATTCCTGATGTGCATATTTAACTCTTATACATTAATTTTTGGTTAATATGACAATTATACTTTATGAACATACTAGACTTGATCTTCCTTTCGTTTCCAATACATCGTAATTGAAAAAACTTAAAAGCATAAAATCCGAATTCATACCGTAAAAATTAAACTTTTGTCTCCAATATATTTCCATCGGCTGGCTTTATTAAGACACTGTACCGTTAGGCTCCGGTCATACAGACCTTGAACCAGTTTTTGACAATTCTAATTTATTATTTAAGAGACTAAATCGTAATTAAAGTCGTTTTGGTCTTTTTGACTTAAATAAAAACTTTGCAAAAATATGTATCTGCTTTTTTCACCTCATAAGCAAAGTCCTCTTTAGGTGTGATAAGGTTATAAGTACATTTGCCAAGCACCTAGTTCTCACTCTTAGTCAACTTGGCTCTGCTTAGATACTCCTCGACAGTGTTGTAATCCTATGATTACAGAACAATTGTCGGCAATATGATTGATTGAAATTTGAAAATCATTGAATAAGGACTTAAGACATCATCAGTTGAAAATTCTATTTACATCTAAACACAATTAAGCAACAAAATACCATTTTAAATGCCCACACGAGTTATATGATACTAACTACAATATGTAAGCTCCTTTTGTGTAAAAAATGTCGGATTAAAAAAAACAGTTGTTGCTGAAGTATTTCGGCTGTATTGCATTTGTAGATGAATACAATTGATAGAGTTTTAAGTATTTAGCCCTGTATATGGAAATGAAAAAAAGATTAGTATTATTATATTTAAAAAATTTTTCATTTTATGTAGAGAGGTTGCTTGTCATGGGGTGCTTGACTACCGGCACAAGAGCTTCTTTGACCTTTGTTGGCACAGATCACACAAACAGCACCGCTACTGGTGTACTAACATTAAACGTTGTCGCCACGGTGAGTTTTTAGCTTTTACACCACAGCTTAGATTTCTTTATCATTAAAGTTACGTTTTTCCGTTTGCTCATTATTTACAAAACTAAGACTGGTAAAGAAACTGTTTAATATTACATAAGTATAATCACACAAAGTAAAATTAAATATCGTTGCTTGATAATTCATTAGCTGCACAGCTTTGTTTTACTGTTGAGATATTTTGCATTAGGTCTCTGTACCTGGGTGTGTAATGTCGGTTATAGAACGATTTAAACCAATAAATCTAGCGGCATATATCACCAATCACCACAAAACTTGTATGCCGATGCAACTACGTATTTTTTTTCTTTTTTCTTTTTATTTTACCGATAGATACTGAACCGAAAACTTTCAAGATAAACATTTTGGTTATCAAATTCATCCAGATATTTGCATTTACTGGCATCTTAGGAAGTTTCCATGTTAGTTTTGTCAAGTTTTCATTTTGGTTCAGAATATCTCTCGAGAGTAGGATACAATATTTCATCTTATATACGTTAACCTGCAACATTTAGTAGGTCTTCTCCTCTGGGATTTTGGAAATCCGCCATGAACAGATGCTGTGCATTTTCAAATATTCGCCAAATTGACTTTGAATATTGAACTGTTAGACTAATTTCATTTGCTTTAGCAATATGTTTATTTAATGTCGCGATTTGTTTTGCACAAATTGTGCGAAAACTTCAGGTGTTCCTTATTCATTACTATTGAAGAAACAAGGAAGGAAGAGATCAAAAGCGCATATAAGTTATATTCAGTATATTCAGGGCGGGTAATCAAACTGCACCTTACCATGCATTTTGTAAACAAAAGTCCGCCATCTTGGATGAAAATTGGTAAGTTTTTTACTTTTACTCATTTAATAAATAACTCGTAAAATTGAGATATATCTAAGAACCTGCTACACATTTTTCCGAATCTTTTGGTACCTAGATGGAATATATACTTCAAGTGGAAAACAAGTTACCTCGGTCATGGAAACTGAATCGGCGAGAAATGAGCAAGAATTTGAAGGGTAAAGTGCAGGGAAATTTGCCATTTTGTATGTTTTTCGCCAAGAAAGGTAGTTTTGTCTGTAATCACATGAAAAATTGAATTCCATTTTAAATTTAATGTCCCAAGCAATTTTTTTGTAAAAGAAAACACTATTTCGCAGCAAAATTAGCAAATATCCCTTATGGTAAAGTGCAGTTCTGAAAGTTGACTTTTTTCCTAAACTAAACATAAAATATCGCTGTAGTATTTAGGTTCTTGAAGTTGGCATCCTAACAGCTTAGCAGCCTAGCAGCCTGAAGTTGGCAGCCTAGCAGCCCAGCAGCCTAGCAGCCTGAAGTTGGCAGCCGAGCAGCCCAGCAGCCTAGCAGCCTAAAGTTGGCAGCCTAGCGGCCCAGCAGCCTGAAGTTAGCAGCCTAGCAGCCCAGCAGCCTAGCAGCCTTAACTTACCTAAAGATGTAGGAATTTCGGAAACGGCTTGAAATGCATTATTTTCACTTTATGAGGACACTTCAAGCATATCTCATACAAAATCAACCTAATTTTTTTTTATCTAATTTCAATTCTTGTGAAATGTAAAGTAATTCTCCAATCGCTTCAGGTGCATCAAAATCCCTTTCTGACCACCAAATAGTCTTAAACTTGTTAAAAAAATACATCTATTTAAAATCATAAGAATTTACTGAAATGTGTGTGTAGCAGCCTAGCAGCCTAGCAGCCCAGCAGCCTAGCAGCCTGAAGTTGGCAGCCTTGCAGCCTGAAGTTGGCAGCCTTGCAGCCCAGCAGCCTAGCAGCCTGAATCACAATTCCTTTCTGAACACAAAATGATCTTCAACTTGATGAAAAAATACATCTATTAAAAACCATAAAAATTTACTGAAAAGCGTGTGAAGCAGCCTAGCAGCCCAGCAGCCTAGCAGCCTGAAGTTGGCAGCCTAGTAGCCCAGCAGCCTAGCAGCCTGAAGTTAGCAGCCTAGCAGCCCAGCAGCCTTAACTTACCGATAGATGTAAGAACTTCGGAAACGGCTTGAAATGCATTATTTTCACTTTTTAAGGACATTTCAAGCTTATCTCATACATAATTAACTTGACTTTTTTAATCAAATTTCTAATCTGGTGAAATGTAAAAAAATCTACAATCGCTTCAACTGCATCAAAATCCCTTTCTGACAACACAATAATCTTAAAGTTGTTGAAAAAATACATCTATTTAAAATCATAAGAATTTACTGAAATGTGTGTGTAGCAGCCTAGCAGCCCAGCAGCCTAGCAGCCTGAAGTTGGCAGCCTAGCAGCCCAGCAGCCTAGCAGCCTGAAGTTAGCAGCCCAGCAGCCCAGCAGCCTTAACTTACCAAAAGATGTAAGAATTTCGGAAACGGCTTGAAATTCATTATTTTCACTTTTTAAGGACACTTTAAACTTATCTCATACATAATTAACCTGACTCTTTTTTTTTATCAAATTTCTAATCTGGTGAAATGTAAAAAAAATCTACAATCGCTTCAACTGCATCAAAATCCCTTTCCGAACACAAAATAATCTGAAACTTGTTGAAAAAATACATCTATTTAAAACCATAAGAATTTACTGAAATGTGTGTGTAGCAGCCTAGCAGCCCAGCAGCCTAGCAGCCTGAAGTTGGCAGCCTAGCAGCCCAGCAGCCTAGCAGCCTGAAGTTGGCAGCCCAGCAGCCAAGCAGCCTTTACTTACCAAAAGATGTAAGAATTTCGGAAACGGCTTGAAATTCATTATTTTCACTTTTTAAGGACACTTAAAGCTTATCTCATACATAATTAACCTGACTTTTTTTTATCAAATTTCTAATCTGGTGAAATGTAATGTAAAGAAATTCTCCAATCGCTTCGACTGCATCAAAATCCCTTTCTGAACACAAAATGATCTTAAACTTGTTGAAAAAATACATCTATTTAAAACCATAAGAATTTACTGAAATGTGTGTGTAGCAGCCTAGCAGCATAGCAGCCTAGCAGCCTGAAGTTGGCAGCCTAGCAGCCCAGCAGCCTAGCAGCCTGAAGTTGGCAGCCTTGCAGCCCAGCAGCCTAGCAGCCTGGCTGGCAGCCCAGCAGCCCAGCAGCCCAGCAGCCTTAAATTACAGATAGATGTAAGAATTTCGGAAACAACTTGACATGCATTATTTTCACTTTTTAAGGACACTTCAAGCTTATCTTATACATAATTAACCTGACTTTTTTTATCAAATTTCTAATCTGGTGAAATTTTCCAGTCGCTTAAACTGCATCACAATCCCTTTCTGAACACAAAATGATCTTAAACATGTTGAAAAAGACATCTATTTGAAACCATAAGAATTTACTGAAATGTGTGTGTAGCAGCCCAGCGGCCTAGCAGCCTGAAGTTGGCAGCCTAGCAGCCTTAACTTATCGATAGATTAAAGAATTTCGGAATTGGTCTGAAATGCATAATAATCACTCTTTAGCACACAACAAACTTATTCCAGATGAAATAAACTTAAATTGTTATATTTTTCCAAAGCCGGTGAAATGTGAAAAAATTCTGAAATGGCCTGAAATGCATCATGATCACATTCGGACGGCAATACGATATACAATGATATGAAATGCACTTAAAAAACTTAAAAATTCTCTTTTTGCTAGGCTGCTTAAATGTGAAGTTAGCAGCCTAGCAGTCTTAACTTACCGATTTATGTAAGAACGTCGGAAACGGCCTCAAATGCATTTAATCACTTTTTTGCACAAAACAAGCTTATTCAAGAGGAAATCAACCTGAAATCAACCTGAATTGTTTTTTTTTCTATGCGGGGGAAATGGTCAAACAATTCTGCAAAGGCCTGAAACGCATCATGATCACTTTCGGACGGTAATACGAGCTACAATTATATGAAACGCACTTTAAAAACTTAGAACATCACTTTTTGCTATGCTGCTGAAATGTGAAGTTAGCAGCCTAGCAGCCTAGCAGCCTAAACTTACCGATTTATGTAAGAACGTCAGAAACGGCTTGAAATGCATTATTCTCTCTTTTTAAGGACAGTTCAAGCTTATCTCCTACAAAAGTAACCTTGTTTGTATCAAATGTCTAATCTTGTGAAATATAAACACATTCTCCAATCGCTTCAACTGCATCAAAATCCCTTTCTGAACACAAAATTATCTTAAACTTGATGAAAAAATACATCTTTTTAAAACCATAGGAATTTACTGAAATGTGTGTGTAGCAGCCTAGCAACCCAGCAGCCTAGCAGCCTGAAATTTGCAGCCTAGCAGCCCAGCAGCCTAGCAGCCTTAACTTACATATAGATCTAAGAATTTTTGAAACGGCTTGAAATGAATTTTTTCACTTTATGAGGACACTTCAAGCATATCTTTTTTTCTGATTTTTTTTATATAATTTCTTATCTGATGAAATGTAAAGAAATTCTCCAATCGCTTCAACTGCATCACAATCCCTTTCTGACCACAAAATAGTCTTAAACTTGTTGAAAATATACAATCTATTTAAAATCATAAGAAATTACTGAAATGTGTGTGTAGCAGCCTAGCAGCCCAGCAGCCTGAAGTTGGCAGCCTAGCAGCCCAGCAGCCTAGCAGCCTGAAGTTAGCAGCCTAGCAGCCTTAACTTACCGTCAGATGTAGGAATTTCGGAAACGGCTTGAAATGAATTATTTTCACTTGTTAATGACGCTTTAAGCTTATCTCATACATAATTAACATGATTTTTGTATCAGATTTCTAATCTGGTGAAATGTAAAGAAATTCTCAAATCGCTCCCACTGCATCACAATCCCTTTCTGAACATAAAATGATTGTAAACTTGTTGAAAAAGGCATATATTTAAAACCATAAGAATTTACTGAAATGTGTGTGTACCAGCCCAGCAGACTAGCAGCCTAGCAGCCTGAAGTTAGCAGCCTAGCAGCCTTAACGTAGCGATAGATGAAAGAATTTCGGAAACAGTCTGAAATGCATAATAATCACTCTTTAGCACACAACAAACTTATTCCAGATGAAAAAACCTTAATTTGTTATATTTGTACAAAGCTGGTGAAATGTGAAAAAATTCTGAAACGGCCTGAAATTCATCATGATCACATTCGGACGGCAATACGAGCTACAATGATATGAAATGCACTTAAAAAACTTAAAAATTCACTTTAAACGGGACTGCTGAAATGGGAAGTTGGCAGCCTAGCAGCATAGCAGCCTAAACTTACCGATTGATGTGAGAACGTCGGAAACGGCCTCGAATGCATTTTAATCACTTTTTAGCACAAAACAAGCTTATTCGAGATGAAATCAAACTTTTTTTTTCTGTGTGGGGGAAATGTGCAAAAAATTCTGCAACGGCCTGAATGAAAACAGCGAAAACACAAACAGCGAATACCCTAATGAGATCGAATCCAATGCCAGCAGTGAGTTAGGTATTCGCTTTACACATTCGCTGTCAGTGTAGAACGAATACCCAACTCACAGCTGGCTGTGGATTCGATCTCATTAGGGTATTCGCTGAATGTGTAAAGCGAATACCCAACTCACTGCTGGAAGTGGATTCGATCTCATTAGGGTATTCACTGTTTGTGTTTTCGCTGTTTTCATTCAGGCCGTTGCAGAATTTTTTTGCACATTCCCCCCGCATAGAAAAAAGAAAACAAATTCTGTTTGATTTCATCTCGAATAAGCTTGTTTTGTGCTAAAAAGTGATTAAAATGCATTCGAGGACGTTTCCGACGTTCTCACATCAATCGGTAAGTTTAGGCTGCTAGGCTGCTAACTTCCCATTTCAGCAGCCCAGTTAAAAGTGAATTTTTAAGTTTTTAAAGTGCATTTCATATCATTGTAGCTCGTATTGCCGTCCAAATGTGATCATGATGCATTTCAGGCCGTTTCAGAATTTTTTCACATTTCACCAGCTCTGAAAAAATATAACAAATTAAAGTTTATTTCATCTGGAATAAGTTTGTTGTGTGCTAAAGAGTGATTATTATGCTATTCAGACCGTTGTCGAAATTCTTTATTCTTTCGATAAGTTAAGGCTGCTAGGCTGCTGGGCTGCTAGGTTGTTAACTTCAGGCTGCTAGGCTGCTGGGCTGCTACACACACTTTTCAGTAAATTCTTATGGTTTGAAATAGATGTCTTTTTCAACATGTTTAAGATCATTTTGTGTTCAGAAAGGGTTTGTGATGCAGTTTAAGCGACTGGAAAATTTCACCAGATTAGAAATTTGATAAAAAAAGTCAAGTTAATTATGTATGAGATAAGCTTGAAGTGTCCTTAAAAAGTAAAAAAAAATGCATTTCAAGCCGTTTCCGAAATTCTTACATCTATCGGTAAGTTAAGGCTGCTGGGCTGCTAGGCTGCTATCTTCAGGCTGCTAGGCTGCTGGGCTGCTAGGCTGCTAACTTCAGGCTGCTAGGCTGCTACACACACATTTTAGTAAATTCTTAAGATTTTTAATAGATGTATTTTTTTTACAAGTTTAAGACTGTTTTGTGGTCAGAAAGGGATTTTGATGCAGTTGAAGCGATTGTAGAATATCTTTACATTTCACCAGAATAAAAATTTGATAACAAAAGTCAGGTTAATTATGTATATGGTAAGCTTAAAGTGTCCTTAAAAAGTGAAAATAATGCATTTCAAGCCGTTTCCGAAATTCTTACATCTATCGGTAAGTTAAGGCTGCTAGGCTGCTGGGCTACTAGGCTGCTACCTTCAGGCTGCTAGGCTGCTATGCTGCTAGGCTGCTACACACACATTTCAGTAAATTCTTATGGTTTTAAATACATGTATTTTTTTCAACAAGTTTAAGATCATTTTGTGTTCAGGAAGGGATTTTGATGCAGTTGAAGCGATTGGAGAATTTCTTTACATTACATTTCACCAGATAAGAAATTTGATAAAAAAGTCAGGTTAATAATGTAAGAGATAAGCTAAAAGTGTCTCGAAAAAGTGATTATAATGAATTTCAAGCCGTTTCCGAAATTCTTGCATCTTTTGGTAAGTTAAGGCTGCTAGGCTGCTGGGCTGCTAGGCTGCTAACTTCAGGCTGCTAGGCTGCCAACTTCAGGCTGCTGGGCTGCTAGGCTGCTACACACACATTTCAGTAAATTCTTATGATTTTAAATAGATGTATTTTTTTAACAAGTTTAAGACTATTTTGTGGTCAGAAAGGGATTTTGATGCAGTTGAAGCTACTGTAAAATTTCTTTACATTTCACCAGAATAGAAATTTGATAATAAAAGTCAGGTTAATTATGTAAGAGATATGCTTAAAGTGTCTCGAAAAAGTGAATATTATGAATTTCAAGCCGTTTCCGAAATTCTTAAATCTTTTGGTAAGTTAAGGCTGCTGGGCTGCTGGGCTGCTAGGCTGCTACCTTCAGGCTGCTAGGCTGCTAGGCTGCTACTCACACATTTCAGTAAATTCTTATGGTTTTAAATAGATGTATATTTTCAATAAGTTTAAGACCATTTTGTGTTTAGAAGGGGATTTTGATGCAGTTGAAGCGATTGGAGAATTTCTTTACATTACATTTCATCAGATTAGAAATTTGATAAAAAAAGTCAGGTTAATTATGTATGAGATAAGCTTAAAGTGTCCTTAAAAAGTGGAAATAATGCATTTCAAGCCGTTTCCGAAATTCTTACATCCATCGGTAAGTTAAGGCTGCTAGGCTTCTGGGCTGCTAGGCTGCCAACTTCAGGTTGCTAGGCTGCTGGGCTGCTAGGCTGCTACACACACATTTCAGTTAATTCTTATGGTTTTAAATAGATGTATTTTTTCAACAAGTTTAAGATCATTTTGTGTTCAGGAAGGGATTTTGATGCAGTTGAAGCGATTGGAGAATTTCTTTACATTACATTTCACCAGATTAGAAATTTGATAAAAAAAAGTCAGGTTAATAATGTAAGAGATAAGCTTAAAGTGTCTCGAAAAAGTGATTATAATGAATTTCAAGCCGTTTCCGAAATTCTTACATGTTTTGGTAAGTTAAGGCTGCTAGGCTGCTAACTTCAGGCTGCTAGGCTGCCAACTTCAGGCTGCCAGGCTGCTACACACACATTCAGTAAATTCTTATGATTTTAAATAGATGTATTTTTTACCAAGTTTAAGATTATTTTGTGGTCAGAAAGGGATTGTGATGCAGTTGAAGCGATTGTAGAATTTCTTTACATTTCACCAGAATATAAATTTGATAAAAAAGTCAGGTTAATTATGTATAAGATAAGCTTAAAGTGTCCTTAAAAAGTGAAAATAATGCATTTCAAGCCGTTTCCGAAATTCTTACATCTATCGGTATGTTAAGGCTGCTAGGCTGCTGGGCTGCTAGGCTGCTACACACACATTTCAGTAAATTCTTACGGTTTTAAATAGATGTATTTTTTCAACAAGTTTAAGATCATTTTGTGTTCAGAAAGAGATTTTGATGCAGTTGAAGCGATGGAGAATTTCTTTACATTACATTTCACTAGATTAGAAATTTGATAAAAAAAAAGGTCAGGTTAGTTTTGTATGAGGTAAGCTTAAGGTGTCCTTAAAAAGTGAAAATAATGAATTTCAAGCCGTTTCCGAAATTCTTACATCTTTTGGTAAGTTAAGGCTGCTAGGCTGCTGGGCTGCTAGGCTGCTAGGCTGCTAACTTCAGGCTGCTAGGCTGCTGGGCTGCTAGGCTGCCAACTTCAGGCTGCTAGGCTGCTACACACACATTTCAGTAAATTCTTATGATTTTAAATAGATGTATTTTTTCAACAACTTTAAGATTATTGTGTTGTCAGAAAGGGATTTTGATGCAGTTGAAGCGATTGTAGATTTTTTTACATTTCACCAGATTAGAAATTTGATAAAAAAGTCAGTTTAGTTATGTATGAGATAAGCTTGAAGTGTCCTTGAAAAGTGAAAATAATGCATTTCAAGCCGTTTCCGAAATTCTTACATCTATCGGTAAGTTAAGGCTGCTGGGCTGCTAGGCTGCTAACTTCAGGCTGCTAGGCTGCCAACTTCAGGCTGCTAGGCTGCTGGGCTGCTAGGCTGCTAGACACGCTTTTCAGTTAATTTTTATGGTTTTAAATAGATGTTTTTTTTTCATCAAGTTTAAGATCATTTTGTGTTCAGAAAGGAATTGTGATGCAGTTGAAGCGTTTGGAGAATTTCTTTACATTTCACAAGAATTGAAAGTAGATAAAAAAAATTAGGTTGATTTTGTATGAGATATGCTTGAAGTGTCCTCATAAAGTGAAAATAATGCATTTCAAGCCGTTTCCGAAATTCCTACATCTTTAGGTAAGTTAAGGCTGCTAGTCTGCTGGGCTGCTAGGCTGCTAACTTCAGGCTGCTAGGCTGCTGGGCTGCTAGGCTGCTAGGCTGCCAACTTCAGGCTGCTAGGCTGCTGGGCTGCTAGGCTGCCAACTTCAGGCTGCTAGGTTAGGTTGCTAGGCTGTTAGGCTGCCAACTTCACGAATCTGTAGTATTTCCCTGACTAATATGACCATATAAACACATGTCCGACACGTAATCAATTAAAGAAATAAAATGTAACATTTGGGAGACTCCTCAATATCAAATTCTGGCTTAAAACATGTATTGTTTTGATCCGCTTCTCTGAATTTTGGCTTGTTCAGTTGTCACCGGCCATCGAAAAAAATTCTTTTAGCTGGTACAAAAAAAATCGTTTGTGTCAAAATAAAAAAGTAATATTGGCAGTAAAATAGCTATTGCTTTTACGGCCGGTGCCTGATTGTAAAATTATTCTTAATTAAACTTAACCATTAGATATTAAGGAAACCACCAGAGATAGTTTCATATGTTAAAATTACCTGGAAATCGCTCTTTCATCTAGTTGAAAACACATTTATAATTGACAGTATTTAGGTTCCATGTGTTTCAGAACTTATGTGAGCATTGTGGAGCGTCGTTCAATACACATGCCGCAATGCATGTCATAGCAATGCTATTCACCAGAAGGCTTATTCATACAGGTGCTGCGGTCAAGGTTTTAGGGATTAAACCGAACTGAGAAAACCTAGGTAAATAATGTCCATTTTAAAGTATTACAAACACAAAAGTGAAACGCGTAATGCAAAATCAAACATAGTGACAATATGTTGTCGGATTCATAATTATATATCAATCGGATCGAGTCCTGTAAGAAGCTTTGCTGACGATCATAATGTATTCACCTAGGAATGGTTAGTTCTTCCTGATTAAAAATAAAAAAAGCATATACATGAATGTGTATTTTTAAAATTGTACATTCGTTCCTCGCTATAAAGTTCCAAAGAGTTTGTGACCATTGCAACATAAAACAGACCTTGCTTTGTTCACGTCCTTAAATCGCATAGTTCGCTTATTTATAGACCTTTATATATAATATTATGCTTTAAGCATAAAAACATAAAAAGATGTCGGAATTGTACCACAACTGCTTGTGTACATTTTACTTCTTTAGTACGCATACACAAATATTAAGTATTATAACAAAATATATAGGCCTATACATAATACTGGATTAATTTGTTAAAACCGTATACATTGTATTAGATCTGGTGGGCAAAAATTACATCATTCAAAACATTGAGCAAAGAAAAAATTGTCTTTTATAGTTAATATTGTTAAGTTATTTGGTTTATGAAAGAGGTGTGAGGTTATATTGCCGATCTAAGTGTCATATTACTTGAACCGCAGAAGTGGGATAACATGACACTCAGACCGTCAATGTATCCTCACATGTATATCTATTCAAGAAACCTAATAATTGTTTGATTATACTGCAAAACCTTCGAAAAATATATATTTAGAAAACATTGGTATTTAATAAATGGGGCTCAAATTATTTTAAAACGGCTCTCTTTCCACTGAGCCTCAAAAGTACACGTATGACGTCATGTTCTTATCTACGTGGCGTCTCTTCTAAATAGCTTAGATGGACTGCCGATTCGATATTTTTTAACAATTAAGAATAATTTAATCATTTTGCACATAAAACGTTCACACAATCATTTTCTGTACAAAAATATAAGTACACCCTGAAAATACCACTGAGCAAATTAGGAGATTGACTTAATGCATTTCTTGCAATTCAAAACAATATGGCGGAATACAATAAAATATGGGAGGCCAGAAGGGGATAATAATGCACGTGTATTTCGTATTTACTGCCGATCAGTTAATACGGATTGGCGCCAACGACAAATTATCAACTTCAGCGATGCTTCTTACAGGACTCGATCCCATTGATATCTAATTAAGAATCCGACAACCCATTGTCAATATGTTTGATTTTGCATTACGCGTTTCACTTTTGTTTGTTAAATACTTTAAAATGGGCATTATTTACCTATGTCTTATAGTTCGGTTTTATCCCTAAAACCTTGACCGCAGCACTTGTATGGATAAGCCTTCTGGTAAATAGCCTTGCTATGAACAGGCATTGCGGCACTTGTATTGAACGACGCTTCACAATGCTCACATATGTTGTTCATGATCTGAAACACATGGAACCTAAATACTGTCAATTATGTGTTTTCAACTAGATAAAAGAGCGATTTCCAAGTAATTTCAACATACGTAACTATCTGTGTTGGTCTCCTAAATATCTAATGGTTAAGTTTAATTAAGAATATTTTTACAATCAGACAACGGCCGTAAAAGCAACAGCTGTTTCACTGCCAACATTACCTTTTTATTTTGACACAAACACTTTTTTATACCAGCTAAAAGAATTAAATAAAAAATACTCAAGCCGGGAGTTTTCGTTGGCCGGTGAAACTGAACAAGCCAAAGTTTAGAGGAGCGGATCAAAACAATACATGTTTTAAGCCGGAATTTGATATTGAGGAGTCTCCCAAATGTTACATTTTATTTCTTTAATTGATTACGTGTCGGACATGTTATGGTCATATTAGTCAGGGAAATACAACGGCGATGTTTTATGTTCAGTTTAGGAAAAAGGTCAACTGCACTTTATCATTTATTTTTCAGAACTGCACTTTACCATACGGGATATTTGCTAGTTTTGCTGCGAAAGTGTTGTCTTTGACAAAAGAAAAATGTCTTTGGACATATATTTAAAATGGAATTCAATTTTTTGTGTGATTACAGATAAAACTACCTTTCTAAGCGAAAAACATACAAAATGGCAAATTTCCCTGCACTTTACCCTACAAATTCTTGCTCATTTCTGGCCGATTCAGTTTCCATGATCGAGGTAACTTGTTTGCCACTTGGAGTTTATATTCCATCTAGGTACCAAAAGATTCGGAAAAATGTGTAGCAGGTTCTTAGGTATATCTCAATTTTACGAGTTATTTATTAAATGAGTAAAAGTAAAAAACTTACCAATTTTCATCCAAGATGGCGGACTTTTGTTTACAAAATGCATGGTAAGGTGCAGTTTGATTACCCGCCCTGAAAATAACTGCAAATAAGTAAATTTAACAATGTAAAACACATAACTGAACGCATGTGTGTATTTGAAATGTATCATTGTTATTAAGCATGCTCTCTATTTTTTTCCCTTTTCGGCTCCGTGGGGAGGTGTTTTCTGGATGTGGCCGTTCCTGTAGCACAATTCACTTTTTTAAGCATGTACTTACAGGGTTGCAAAACTACGTCACGCGTACTTTGAAGAAATAAGCAAACAAGAATGATTTTGGTTAAGCTATTTTGACATTTCTGCACTTTTCTTGAAAAGTCCATGGAAACAAAGACATTTAGCATACATTATATATAAACAAATATATTCGCAGTATACCAAGTTTTCCCTGAATACGCGGAGAATAATTGTTAAATTAAATTTAATTAAATTATAATGTAATGTAATGTATTTTATATGTGATATAACTTTAAATAAACTATCCCGGCCTTATCCTGTATGTACAAGGTGCCTATTTGTCGTCTTTACTTGGCTGTGTACCAATATAACGTGGTTCAATATGTCTGCATCGCTTTGGACCAGTACATGTCACGTATCTTATCCCAAGTACCCGGCATGTCGGCATCTACTTTACCAGTACTTACAATGATATGGACGTATGTTAATTTTCTGGCAGTTTAAGCTGACAGTAAAGAACTGCACCTTTTTAATTTAGCATTTATCACAGCGCAATGATAACTTTTAAAGGATACAAATCAAACCAGATTGAAACTTTTCACGTTAATTAGAACTCTCAAGAAGGAAGCTGACACTTTTTCAAAATCTTGAGTCGTCATTAAAATCATCTTAGTTTCTGAACACATTTAAAAGCATGCATCATGAATCATAAATTGATTTAAGGAATTGCAGGGCTAGGCGGTGTCGCCGTGACGGTGCGGGTTCGCTCCCAGCTAGAGGCACTATCATTTGAAATTCACAGTAGCGCTATTTGTGCAGTGTGGCGGCCGTAAAATGTCTCCCCGTACATATAGTCAGTACTGTTATCAGTAAAATAACCCGTTACCAATGTCATGCAGTGATTGTTACGTATATCAGGGCTATCCGATCAACCTTTTTTGGGGTTGTCCCGGTTAACTCAATTGGTTGCGTCTCAGGAATTGCAGGGCTAGGCGCTATCGCCGTGACGGTGCGGGTTCGCTCCCAGCTATAGGCACTATCATTTTAAACAGGATTTATTAAAAATGCACAAATAATAAACAGATGATAAATATAAATTATAGTCAAACGGATTAAAGAACAAGCGAAAACGCTTAAGTGAACTCTTCTCCGCAAAACATTTGTTTAACGAATGGTGATTTTATTTCCCTTACAGGCACCCATACTGAATAATCTACCAGGAATTAGTTTTGCTTTAACGGATAATGGTGAGGGGTACATGACGCTCTACACTTTATCTGTGTCATGTGGCTGCAAGAGTCCAACTGGCTGTATCTGTGCTGTCGTTTCAGTCAGCCCTAGTAGAGACGTTTGGATAAGCAATGGTAAGTGACATACTCAACACGGGACATATACTAAGTGATTGTTTACATACTCCGTGATGTACAACTACACTGTCTGTAAGATGCTGTCGGGTGTTGACTATCCCAGCTGACAGTTTAATTCAGTATCGGTATATTCCCATCGCCATTGTACTGGTCTTGTTTCTTTGACAACCTTTGCAAATGCAGCACCATTTTTAATACTTTAGTCGTAGTTGTAGCAACGTAATTGTCTTGAAAGTGGATATCAGAACCCTGAGACAGTAAGGCTCGTAATCATTGCCGTCTTGATTTTTCACACCGACAATACACGGACTTGAAGCGACGACAGCTCTGGTTCGTCAAAAATAGCTTCGGGGTTTATTAAGATTTTTCATTATTAGCTTATTGCTATTTCTTTTCTGGTGATTTAGGTCATCTACTTATGAACTTAAGAAAATAAAATGCAAAGATTATTTCTCCAACCATCTGTAAATTCAAAAAGAAAGGTTAACAACATGATATTCTACAGCGCTCTGCATGCCTGGTGATTAACCCATCTACAGTTTATCACTTTGCTTACCTTTTTGGTAGCACGACGGTGGCAGAGGTTTAACATAGATGAAAATGGAACTTTGAAAGCCACCGAATACGACAAATATGAAAATATTGCAGGCTCAATTTGATTGAGCCTGCTCATGGGCAGTAATGGAAATGCATATTACTGCTCACGCCGCCTAGCTCCGGGTTGAGCGCAACTAAATATTTACAATAATAAACATTACAATTTTGATCCTTTAGAGTTTATGGGTAAATCTTATAAAAGAACATAGAAACCGATCTGTTTCTTTTATCCCAGTCATCGTATTCTTGTTGATTATATATTTTGACTGCCTGCTAGTGAAAATATGGTATTGGTGCTGGTGATATTAAACAAGATTCGGTGTAGAGTTTGTTAAACATTGAAGTCAGCATGAGCATTAGTTTAACAAAATCTTTACTCAAATGAGCAAATGTATTGCCTAAATACACATTTATAAAAAACGAGTTTTCCCATTATGACAAATGTTCATGCTAAGATCTAAAGACTTTTATTTCACTTTACGTTGGAAACTGATGTTTACCGAGTACAATTTATTTTTCTTATTTTCCATGTTGATTTAATGGTAACATCAGTTATTATTGCTTTCAGTAAGGCCAGAACTGTTGATTTCAAGCAATAGATATAAAGATCCCAGAACTATTTTTCTTTAAATTGTTTTACTTAACTAAGCACCGAGGTCTAGCAGCTGATATCGGTGTGCAGTTCAGCTACGTCGGTTTCGGGTTACTGTATGCTTATAAACTGTGATTTACTAGCGTTAAGATTGGAATTGAATTAATGTATTAGGTTCATCGAGATATAAAATAAAACACTTGGGTTATTCAAAGAAAGAACCCGTTTAAGCTTTTCTATCTAAATACAACCCAAATATGTTTCATATTCTTATGACTGCGTTATGTTATCGGATCAGTGTAATAGTTTATACGATATATTTTTAAAATAAATTTTATATAAATACATATTCTGCAGGAGTTGATGTTCAGACAACCAGAGACAACTTAGACGCACAAAAGCTAACGGTAAATATATCGTGCACAAACAATGGATTGACATCCTCAGGCATTTTAACGACGGTACTAGATACTACACTTACGAACACCGAAATTGTGGCTGATCCTGAAATAATACCCTATGAAAAAGGTTCAACTACTTCATCACCAACGAGGGACACCGCTGCGCAGACAACACTTACGAACACCGAAATTGTGGCTGATCCTGAAATAATACCCGATGAAAAAGCTTCAACTACTTCATCACCAACGAGGGACACCGCTGCGCAGACAACACTTACGAATGCAGAAATTGTGGTTGATCCTGAAATAATACCCGATGAAAAAGCTTCAACTACTTCATCACCAACGAGGGACACCGCTGCGCAGACAACACTTACGAAAGCAGAAATTATGGCTGATCCTGAAATAATACCCGATGAAAAAGGTTCAACTACTTCATCACCAACGAGGGACATCGCTGCGCAGACAACACTTACGAATGCAGAAATTGTGGTTGATCCTGAAATAATACCCGATGAAAAAGCTTCAACTACTTCATCACCAACGAGGGACACTACCACACAGACAACACTTACGAAAGCAGAAATTATGGCTGATCCTGAAATAATACTCGATGAAAAAGCTTCAACTACTTCATCACCAACGAGGGACACTACCACACAGACAACACTTACGAAAGCAGAAATTATGGCTGATCCTGAAATAATACTCGATGAAAAAGCTTCAACTACTTCATCACCAACGAGGGACACTACCACACAGACAACACTTACGAAAGCAGAAATTGTGGCTGATCCTGAAATAATACCCGATGAAAAAGCTTCAACTACTTCATCACCAACGAGGGACACCGCTGCGCCGACAACACTTACGAAAGCAGAAATTATGGCTGATCCTGAAATAATACTCGATGAAAAAGCAACGAGTTACACCACCACGCAGACAACATTTACGAAAGCAGAAATTGTGGCTGATCCTATAATAATACTCGATGAAAAAGCAACGAGTTACACCACCACGCAGACAACACTTACGAAAGCTGAAATTGAGGCTGATCCTATAATAATACTCGATGAAAAAGCTTCAACTATTGCATCATCAACGAGTGACACCACCACGCCGACAACAATTACGACATCTTCTACAACGTCACCATCAACGAGTAACATCACAACGCCAACAACACTTACGACATCTTCCACAACGTCATCAACGAGTACCACCACCACGCCGACAACACTTACGACATCTTCTACAACGTCACCATCAACGAGTACAACCACCACGCCGACAACACTTACGACATCTTCTACAACGTCACCATCAACGAGTACCACCACCACGCCGACAACACTGACGACATCTTCTACAACGCCACCATCAACGAGTACCACCACCACGCCGACAACACTTACGATATCTTCTACAACGTCATCATCAACGAGTACCACCACTACGCCGACAACAATTACGACAGCTTCCACAATGCCACCATCAACGAGTACCTCCACCACGCCGATAACACTTACGACATCTTCCACAACATCACCATCATCGAGTACCACCACCACTCCGACAACGCTTACGACATCTTCCACAACGTCATCATCAACGAGTAGCACCACCACGCCGACAACACTTATGACATCTTCTACAACGTCACCATCAACGAGTACTACCACCACGCCGACAACATTGACGACATCTTCTACAACGTCAACATCAACGAGTACCACCACCACGCCGACAACACTAACGGCATTTTCTACAACGTCACCATCAACGAGTACCACCACCACGCCGACAACACTCACGACAGCTTCCACAACGTCATCATCAACGAGTGCCACCACCACGCCGACAACACTTACGATAGTATCCTCTACTTCATCATCTACGAGTGCCACCACCACGCCGACAACACTTACGACATCTTCCACAACTTCATCAACGAGTGCCAGCACTACGCCGACAACACTTACGACATCGTCCACAACGTCACCAACCACGAGTGCCTCCACCACGCCGACAACACTTACGACATCGTCCACAACGTCACCATCAACGAGTGCCACCACCACGCCGACAACACTGACGACATCTTCTACAACGTCACCATCAACGAGTGCCACCACCACGCCGACAATACTTACGACGGATTCCACAACGCCACAATCAACGAGTGCTACCACCACGCCGACAACACTTACCACATCTTCTACAACGTCATCATCCACGAGTGCCACCACCACGCCGACAACACTTACGACATCTTCTACAACGTTACCATCAACGAGTGCCACCACCACTACGACAACACTTACGATATCTTCCACAACGTCACCAACCACGAGTTCCACCACCACGCCGACAACACTTACGACATCGTCCACAACGTCACCATCAACGAGTGCCACCACCACGCCGACAACACTGACGACATCTTCTACAACGTCACCATCAACGAGTGCCACCACCACGCCGACAATACTTACGACGGATTCCACAACGCCACAATCAACGAGTGCTACCACCACGCCGACAACACTTACGACATCTTCTACAACGTCACCATCAACGAGTTACTCCACCACGCCGACAACACTTACGACATCTTCTACAACGTCATCATCAACGAGTGCCACCACCACGCCGACAACACTTACGACATCTTCTACAACGTCATCATCAACGAGTGCCACCACCACGCCGACAATACTTACGACGGATTCCACAACGCCACCATCAACGAGTGCCACCACCACGCCAACAACACTTACGACATCTTCTACGACGTCAACATCAACGAGTACCACCACCACGCCGACAACACTTACGACATCTTCCACAACGTCAACAACGAGTGCCACCACCACGCCGACAACACTTACGGCTTCTTCCACAACGTCATCAACGAGTGCCACCACCACGCCGACAACACTTACGACATCTTCCACAACGTCATCAACGAGTGCCACCACCACCACGCCGACAACACTAACGACATTTTCTACAACGTCACCGTCAACGAGTTCCACCACCACGCCGACAACACTTACGACATCTTCTACAACGTCATCATCAACGAGTACCACCCCCACGCCGACAACACTTACGACATCTTCTACAACGCCACCATCAACGAGTACAACAACCACGCCGACAACACTTACGACATCTTCTACAACGTCACCATCAACGAGTACTATCACCACGCCGACAACACTTACGACATCTACAACGTCATCATCAACGAGTGCCATCACCACGCCGACAACACTTACGACATCTTCAACAACATCATCATCAACGAGTGCCACCACCACGCCGACAACACTTACGGCTTCTTCCACAACGTCATCAACGAGTGCCAACACCACGCCGACAACACTTACGACATCTTCCACAACGTCATCATCAACGAGTGCCACCACCACGCCGAAAACACTTACGACGCCTGACATTGTGGCTAATCCTGAAGATATAACCGTTAAAGAAGCGGGAATATCCACAGCTATTTACCTATCAGCTTTGGCGGCTGTTCCTATACTGTTAGGTGCAGCTTGTCTAATGATAGTGGGGCCGTGTGCAAAGAAACCCATTTTCACTAAAAAGGAAAGGTAACACGTTGTCTATCTTTTTTAATTACGGATTATAGGATTACAATATTTTGTCAGTGGGTTATTCATAAATAAACAACGAATAACACACATTGGCTTTATGATAAGTTTTGCATTTGTGGCAGCCGTTACATATAACATATTTTTTTTTATTGGAACTATAATTTGGAATTTAAATGTTGGCATATTGTGATATAATGGAATAATACTTGTAGCATGATACCATTTTTACAGGTGGTATTAATAACAGTTGGCAGGTGATATGTGTTGTCCGTGTGGGTGGCGGGCCTGGACAAGCACCAATGGCGTGTCGTCAGTCGATTAAATTATTTAATTTATGCAGATGTCTACGGCTTAAAGTTTTCTAAGCTTGAGAAAGGTCGTCTCATAAAATTTGGGAAAACAGTGTCACTCTACAGTTTCGTTCATTATGTGAAACAAAGCACACCAGTCTGTTTTTTGGTAGTCTATATCATGTAGACGTCCTGTCATTGATCATAATCACACTGCTCGGACATCGCTATATAAAAAGTCTGACCGACAGTTGGCGCTTTTGCACGATTAACAAATCCAAAATCAGTCGCGATTTCTAATCAAATTAGTTAACAGTGCTTTAACCATATAATTTACACATATGGCACTATGGCAATTAGATAAAATTATATCCAACTTACAAAATCATGTAATACTATGGTTTATAACAAAAGTGTTTAAATAACATACCCCTTTATTATAAATAAATGATTCCATATATATGCAACGCCTTTGCTGCAACTATTTCATTATCGTTATTTGACTATTTCATTGCGCATGTCTGTTATTTTCACACACAATAATGCTTACCTATCAGTTTATATTGTTATGTCTGTGCATCTTGATGTTACTTACGTGTCTGCATCATTACGATATGTAAAAGCTTTAATACGTTATGTCTGTGCATCATTGCCGTTATGTGTACACATCAATATGTTATGTCTGTTCAACATTATGTTATAATAATGAATCATTACATTATGATTTAACTTCATTACGTTATCTCTTTACACCATTACATTATGTGTATACACCAGCATATACATTTGAACACCATAAAGGTGTTTGTGTACTTTATTACTTTATGTGAATGCATTACTATGTTTTATCTTTGTATAATTATATTGCGTTTTGCTCATAATTTAAATACAAATTTATTTTCAATCTTAAAGGATACCCTCGCGGCTACCTAATTAAACATTTTATATTGAAATCATTGTAATAAAATATTTAAATAAAATTTTGTAAAAAAATTAAACCCTTTGTACATCAATATTACGTAAGAAATAGAAACAAGGCCAAGCCCCCTAAATTCCTAATTTTAAATAATTTACTTAGCTATATTCAAAATTCTTGTTTTGTCTACTCGTAATAGGGAAATTAAGTCAATTTGTTATGAAATCTAATTAAAGTGATTTCAAAATAAAATGTTTCTAAGGTAGTCTGGAGGGTAATGTAAAGAATTTTGAAGAAATCTTAAAAAACAAACCGAATGAGCCTTGTGCCAACTTTTCTATTTTCGGAAGTAATTTAAGAGAAAAATATGATATTCTAATTGAAATACTTATATTATAAAATATTTCTAAGGTGGCAATAAGGTTACTATTGTGCTTGCAACGTCTGCTTAAATTTTTCGTCAGATCTCGTGGTTACAGAATCCAGAAAACTCTCATACTCCTATGGGCACAATGATACACGGGATGTGCGTGTCGCCGTAGGAAGTGACTTTATGATTTTCATTTGTTGGCAAGCAGCCAGTCTAAAAATAAATATCAAGAGGCAGCAAACCGGCGTTCCATACTAATATCCTACTACATTGTATAAAGCCTCGTTTTGAAGCGTCCGATTTTTAACGAACAATGTTTTCAGACGTACTGATCGACTTTGTGAAATGAAATCAGAGCGTCTGAATGATTGAGACTATTGTTTAGGCGTATGAATACATCTGTAGGAGTATCCGAAGACATTTATGTATAAAGTCGGCCAATTTCTTTTCGTTTTTCTTTTCAAAAATTGTAACGAAAATTTAAGTTTCAAAAACTGAAGAGGCATGTACTTGGGAATTATTTGTGAATTTAAACAATAATAAATCTACCTACCTTTGGAACCTTCCATATTGAGCACGTCGTTTGCTTCCACTTTGTAAAATTCGCTTACTTTCTCCAGTTAGATGCTTGAACAAAATGAAAATATCCCAAAAGAATAGTCTTTAGGATGTTCTTACTTCAATGAGATGAAATTTAACACCAGCAACAAAGACATTTTAATATTTCGACGAGATCGAAATGACCTAGACGCATTTCTCTCCGAAATTCAACTTCGAAACGACTCTTTCACAGAAGGTTGCAGAATATTTTGGGGCAGCAGCGCCGGTTGTTGCTAGATAACAGAGGTGCAGCTCCTGTCCCACTTAATGCAAGTTAGGGCAGTGGTGGGTACCGTGGCGGGAGCAGTGATAGGCTTCGCTCTCTGATGTTTGTAGCTCTTCCTTTTATGGATCTCTTTTTTCTTTCCCGCCTGCCTGAAGCCGGTTTTGACATTTTCAGGTCAGTTGACATTTTCAGGTCAGCTAGAGCGGTCGGAAGTTGCTAATTTGAGAAATTCTAGGATGATGTTGCATGACATAGGATTTCAGGGCGGGTCAACCGGTTGGTCGTGTTCCGGTGGCGAGCTCGCGATATTGGATGTTCTTTGGGATGCAGCCATCGTCCGTCCTGCATAAGTGTCCAACCCAGCGCTTTGGCCTCTGTGACAGAATTTGGCGAACAGGCTTGATCTGACTGTCTGGGCCAAAACATCTATGTTGGAGACTCGAGATTATGCCAAGGAGTCGTTTGCATTAGTGCATATGTTAGGCCTTCGCCCTTGATGCGTGTACAAGGTCTAAGCCTCTCTGCCGTACAGAAGGGTTCTCAGCTTGGTACACCATCACTTTGTGTTAAGTCGGCAGGTTTGACCCACACATGCTTCGTTTGGCGGGCATAACGGTTGCTACTTTGCCTTCACTCACGTTAGGCACGGCATCCAGGGATAGGTTGCTGAAGATTGTGGAGCCGACATATGTGAACATGTCAACCAACTCCAGGTTGTGATCGCCAATGGTAAGGCCTAATTGTGGCATTGGTGCGGAAACCCTAAGCCATGTTGTTTTTCTTCTTGAGGCTAAAGGTGAGGCCGAACTTTGTGCATGCCTCCACGAAGAGTGATATGTCGCTGAAGGGCGGCTTCCGTTCCGACATCCAATCTTCCGGAGAAGGGCGAAGAGGCTAGACCGACTGACCAAGTTGACTGTAAACTTTGGTCAGATCGATGAAGGCGAGGTAAGAAAACGTCGTTCTTTATGGCACTTTTTTCTGCAGCTGCCAAAAGGAGAACATCGTATCGATGGTTCATCGCTTGGCCTGGAACCCACACTGCGACCCAGAATAAATGCGGTCAGCAAGTACCCGAAAGTGGTTGAGAACTTCCCTGGCGAAAGCTCCTCACGATGCTGATGAGAGAGGTCCAACGATTGTTGCTGTCGCTGCGGTCAAATTGTTCTTGTAGAGCGTGATGATATTCCCATCCCGCATGTCTTGAGGTATCGTTTCCCCTTTCCAGCACTGTAGCAGAAGCTCATGTCCAAGGAGGGAGCTCTTTGCGGTTAAATTTCGGCTCTTGGTGCTTTCCCGTAGGAAAGCAATATCAATGTCCTTGAGCTCGTCGATGGTGGTAGGCGAGTCTGATGCCTCTTATGGTGGGCAGTGGGGTGGTGTTCTATGAGGCTTGTCGGCGACATGAACTCTAGAGTAGAGCTATCAGTAGTACTCAAACCATCTCTCTATCGTTTCGCCACGGTCCTTGATGATGTAGCCGGAAGCTGACTTGAGTGATGCGATGTTAGTGACACTTGGTCAAATTGGTTTTTTTCACCCCTCGTACATGGCACGGGTTTTTCTGCAGTCTGCATATGACTGGAGTAACTGGTAAGCTTCAACTGGAAGTCTTTGGCGCACCTACGGGTTACCCTATTTGTGTTATTGCGGGCTTCTCCCCTCAGGCGGCCGATGTTTTCTCACAGTGCTTCCTATGGTACTTTAGAAGCTCAGCATCCTTGGCGGCTAAATCAGGCTCAATCTCTTTATTCCCAATCCTCGTCCTTCTTGGCTCTATACCCGAAGGTGTCAGAGGAGGTCTGGTATATGTCATCACGGATAAAGTCCAAGCGTGCTGTGGAACAGGCTTCCAGGGTCTTGTCAATGGCCTCGGCTTTGGGGTTCTGGCAATGTAGATCGGATGCCTGCTTGGAGCGAGTGGTTCCGTCTAAGCGGAAACGCACCATGTTGTCAACCAGGGAGTGATCGGTTTCGAAAAGAGTTATTGATGTCGCAGACGGCGCTGGGGTAACTGGGTGCGGAGCACGTGGTTCAGCACGGGTCTTCTAATGATCACGAGGTCAAGCCAGTGCTCCGACATGGGATATCGTCAAGGCACACTCTGTAGGGACTTGATTTGATAGAAGATGTTGGTGATGGCGAGGTCATAGAAGAGACGGAGCTCAAGTATCAGCTGTATATTTTCGTTGAGCTTGCCAACGGCAAAGTGTTTAATGCAACGTGGGTAGAAGGTGTTGCGTGCGCCTACCAGGGCTTTGAAATATCTGGGCAGGAACAAATTTTACTTCTCTGGGATCTCTCTAAATTTTTTTCGAGCTCTTCATACTATGCATTTTAGCATCGGCTGTGTAACAGATTGTGGGGGGCGTACACTAAATCTGTGTGTAGTTCCTGAGGAGGAAGTGAGGCGGAATGAAAGGATGCGCTCAGTTCCTTGTAAAGGATGTTCGACTTTTAACAGGAGGGAGTTTCGGACTACAAAGCCAACCCCATAGAGTCGGCGCTCCTCAGACTATAGACTGTGCCAGAAAAACGTGTAGTCATTTGAGTCCATTGAGACTGCCACTGGAAATGATTGCTTTAAACAAATAAGAGGATCGTATTTCCACGACTACTGTACTGATTGGATTGTAAATGTCGTTTAACCCCTATTAAAAAGTTATTTAACAACGTTCAATGCATCATACAAATAAAATCTAAACACAAACACGCGTATTGCATTGCTGATACTTTTTATGTATTTTTCTTCATGTAATGAAAAGGCGATTGAGTGAAGCCGAGGATGACCTTAAACAGTTGGAATATCCGAGCACACCAGCGTCCATGGAATCGGGTCTGTCGAGACTAAGGACACAGAGCTTTCATTCGAATTCAACACTTTCTGGTAAGCGCTACGGAAATGACGCCATGAGAATCAGCATACGGCGAAATGTTCATAACTTTTTAAATAAAAATATATTTTTAATATTAAACAGAAAAAATAAGTATTATAAAATTAATATTTTGTATTATTGTTGTCAGATCGTTCATACCAAGTGAAATACTGTCAAAGCTCTAGTCAAGTCGGGACGATTACGGTTATCCGGGTTATCCAATTAACCCTTTTCGGGGATGTCCCGGCTAGCTTAATTGCTAGCGTAATTGGAATCGCATTCGCTCCCTATTAGAAGCAATATTATTTTAAGTACTGTTATCAGTAAATGGTTACCGGTGTCGTGTAGTGATGATTACGTTTATCAGAGTTATCCGAACAACCTTTCTAGGGTTGTCCCGGCTAGCTCTATCGGTAGCGTATTTGAAATTGCATGGCTAGGCGCTATCGCCTTATACGATTGCTCCCCAGTAGGTGCAATAACATTTTACTAAGCATTTGTTTTTCATAAAATGTGGCCGACAGTGGCGTTTGTTTTCCAAAATTTATGTTTGTTTCAAAAGTTTTAGTAAGATCATCTGCATCCATTTAAATAAACATTGTACCCCAAACCTATGTACAAAACAGATTTGTCTTGTGAATATATGTGATTGTAAGAAAGATCTCCAGTTTTAATGTTATTTTCAGATGACAAGGCCCTGACTCCAGTTGGTATGTATATTTTTTCGTCTTTACACATAGTTTCTTTATGATATGAATCTGTGCATGCGATATTTGACCTTAGGGCATGAGAAATTACGTCGCTATTTAAAGCGTCACTCTCCACAGTTTATATTAAGTATAGTTTTGAATCGTAATAAATAAAAGTTTATTATTTAATATTCATCAACAGATTCTATAATAAATAGTGTTCATATTATTATCTCACGTAATTCGTGCTTCGCTTGTTTTATTTGAAATAAGAAAATCAATGTCAATGATCAATAATGCTACAGGGATCTTTGAAATTTAAAAAGCAGATATTGATGTTTCGGACAAGTTTGAATTATATAAATCAAGAAGGTAAGAAATCGCAAGCTCCAGAAGGAACATAAAATGTACGAAAGACCTGTGTTGACTTCATTATTCAGACTTCATACCTCAAACTTACAACTTCATATTTGATATAAATACTGTCGTGGTACAGCTCACTTACATAAAATTTGTCAAATGCCAAGTCCAAATGCTCGAATGGTCTTAAATAAGAAATAAACAGGTGTTCAAATAATAAGTTTAGATAATATTGATTTAAAGTAAAAGGCTCTATTCTTGTATAACATCATGTATCCAGAATGTTTTAACTTAGATAATCAGCCAAACAATAATTTAGATATTTTTGATCGAATAGTTCATACTAAATTCTTATCTTTTATTTTAAAGGGCATTTAAGTTTAATTCATCTGTTAAATTGATTCATGTTTAGTTCCCTCTTCATCTCTTTCAAACTTTTTTTTGAATATTTATGTCTATATTATTATCTTCGCTTTCAAAAATGCCTATAAACAGTATTATCAATTCATTTATGCTTTGTACTTTTTATAATAAATTAAACATATGGAGTTTGTTTATCTCAATTCTTAACAGAAAAATTATTTCTCCTTTGGATATGCCGTTATTTAAGTTTTTTTAAATGATGATTTTAAAAGTAAAACTGTCGTTAATTTTAAGTATCACAAATTGTATTTTACTAACAGGAAATCACAATTTCCAGAAAATATAAATTTAGGAATGAGAAAAGATAAATGAAGCGAACTTGTTTTTGGTTTCGACCGGAAAATTTGCAGCGACCTTCATATTCCTTGGAAAGGTTTTGACACAGCCACATTCTTGTACTCAAAAAAGCTAAAATGTTTAGAGTATTTAGAGGTATAATTGATGCATCTACGTATTATTTTAACTTAAATTTTCCCCTTTCATCTATTTAAACATCTATATCTCTTCTGCAATATAATTGTAATTGCGTTACTTTTTGAACATTCATATTTGAGAGTGAAGGAAAAGAATGTGACATTTTAAACCGACTGAAGACATTATGTATGAGGCATTTTACCTCTCATTGAACAGAGAATCGTGACTTAAGATCAGTCTCTGGAAATACACGTGTGACCATGCAGATCAATCTTAAGGGCCTACCACACTCCTCCAAACAACGTTCATCGATAAAAAGAAAATTATCTCTCTATTTTTTCTTTACTGTTCCAACGTGTCTAACCACATGCAAAATAAAGATACATTAATAACATACATTTGTGCAGTTTCATTGAACGGCATTTTGCCATTATTGAGATTTTTATAAATTTCTTTTTATCGATGAACGTGGTTGGAAGGAGTGTGGTAAGCCCTAAAACTAGGATTCTCCGATATGCACGCGCATTTTGATTTAGAATTTTTTTAGAATGATTTGATTCTATGTACGCCGGTCATGTGTAACCGGTGTTTTCTTCTATTATACCAGTACTAAATTGTTCTGTTTGATCAAAATTGAAAGTACATGCACTAAATGAAATGAGGCACTTCACGGGAAAATTGTCTTCGGAAAATTGACGTTATTCCTTGAAATGACATCATAAAGTTATTAAGCAGACGACATTGCTTAATGAGTATTTTTGCGGTAAAACAACATATAATAGTCAAAATGTGTAACTCACCTATAAGTTATGGAAATGATGTAGAAAATTATGGCCGATGACACATTTTCTCTTTGACGTGTCCCAATGACTGTCAGACTAATTTGCTTATGTCATTTTATTTTAGAATTAACAGGAATTCATTTTGTGTAGCTGAATGGACGTTGATTTACAGTACAATATACAACTGAGACCTACGCATGACCGCAATGAGTTCTGGACATCTGGATTTCTACATAAGCCGTTAGTCGAGTTCTCCTATACATTGAGCAAAATGCAAGAAATATACACAAATGCGGATCAAACAACAGACACTTTAAGTCCTGTAGAAATTTCAAAATACATTTATTCCCAATCTGAATTGAATCATCTCCTAAAAACCAGCATCAGGATCTAACAATGAGTCACTAAAATGTGCTTTTATCAAGAACCATATGCACCAATGAAATCGTCGTCTACAAAATCGCAGAAGTACCTAATGATCGTCGTAATTGTCGATGCGTTCCAAACGTTATATTGTGTTGTACATTGTATTTGTGTATACACATTGTTATAAACCATGGAAAGATTTGAAATCCGAAAGGCATAATTTTCTGAAAATAAGTGTGTTCTATGTAGTATTGCATTTATTTCCACTTTAATGACATCTTTAGATCATTTTGCGAGCGTCATGAATAATGCTTCATGTATTGACTGTTTCTGAAATAGTTATTCGGGGAAAACCTTTATAGTTTATTAAGGTGTTTGCGGGTCATCATCAGATCTAAAATTTGGTTAGATCTGACTTCAGTGAGATTGTATTCATTCTCGTGTCAGGTGATGATTTTATTATTTTTCACGGATTTATCTTTTTTGTTGCATCATTTAGTAACAGTTACATGTAAAAAAGTGAAATATGCATATCAGGAATTGCCACATTCAAATGACACAGCCTCCCCACACAGCCAAGAAGAAGAAGAAAGGAAGAGGGAGCATGGTTATAAAAACAGCAATTTCAAAACTGACATCGCAAACAATTTGCCACTGGGGTTTAAACCATGTTTTAGGGCGAACCAGTTAACCTCACACTTTCCCCAACAGGTTCTCATTGAAATAAAAAATATATAAGTTGTCTGGGCGATATAACTCCAACCCACCTATCAACTTGACAATGTTGCATGCAAAAACACTCAAACATATAAATCATCACTCTCTTACACTATCGGTTCATTACATTCACCTCTGTTATAGGCTGGGACTACTTTCAACTACTTTTACTTTAGCGCAAAGAAATATTTCACCAATTATATTTACAACAGCTTGGGTTTCTTTGGTTTTAATGAACGATAGTGAAGATTTCAGTCATTTGTCTCACCTCAAAGCTTTCAAATTCATAATTATGACTGTATAAAATAAGGCTGCCAAGTTTGGTAAAAAATATTGACATTGAGCCTTTCGCAGCGATGTAAAGTGAGTGTAAGGAACGACAACTCTGCAAAGGAGATTGATAAATCATAAGAAGCTAAGAGCATTGTAAAGTAAAAGGGCGAGTACTCAATGACCTAACCGAGACCAGAGCACCTGGAGTCAAGTCAGCAAGAACACGATGACAGGGATAAAAGAAACAGATTGAGTTTCTAGGTTCTTTTACAAGATTTCCTCATAACCCTTCATAAACCTTTAAACTCATGCCACCATCGTGCAACCAAAGAGGTAAGCATACCTATCAACTGAAGATGGGTTAATCGCCATGCATGCATAGCACTGTATTATATCATGTTACTAACCTTTCATTTGAATTTACAGATGGTTTTACGAATGACGTGGATATATTAACATTGCCTTTTATTTTATTAAGTTTATAAACAAAATCTCAATAAAAACTGGCTATTAAAATACCTTTTTGAAATAGTGATTTTAAAATGCACCTGCAGTTTTTGAATTAAATCGGGGTATCGGCGATAAAACGGTTTTTACTGTTATGCAAAGATTACCTTCATTGAAATCGTTTACATCATTAGAAGCTCTAGAAAAGCAAACAAGCTGTGAAATATAAACACCGTAAGATGTTGCTCGATGAACATCGCTGTCTAAAAACGGATAATTTACTATATTAAAATCTATTTATCATATATTTAAGCAGCTATGTAACCATTTTGAAATGAAAAATTTAGATCAAGGAAATGTGCATGCTTTTTTAAGTGTTCGCTTTATTATATTTCTGCAAAGTATGAAATTGACAACATCAAGCAGTTAATAAAACTTTTCAGCGTAAATTTACGCTGTAGAAAGTAGCAATACATGCAGAATATACCGTTGGAGAGCAATACATTTTTTCAGCGTAAATTTAAGCCGAAATATGGTCACGAAGGCTCATTATGCATTGTTTGAGTATATGGTTTTGCTTCTTTTATTTCTTTCCCCGAATTATATTTGTTTCATTGGATGGATTTTTGTTGAATAACACGTTTGTATGTAGGTATGAAAGCGCTTTCTGAGAGGAATGACTCTTATTGATTAATATGTACTATGTACTCAGCGTGACTGTAAACTTGATACTAACCACTGCAGGGGCGGATCCAGGATTTCAGTTAGGGGGTTCAACTCAGCGAGGCCCAGATAAATTTGTAAGAGGCCTTATTAATCTAAAGGGTCAGGATTTGTTCCCCCGGAAAATTTTGAAAAACTATATCTCAAATCCTGCATTCTGAGATATTTTGTGGGGATTTTATACCAGGTGTTTGACCATTTTTTATTCATACTTGATTGTAACTATTTTCCTGCAGTAGTGATGCAATTATAAGCACTCAGATCCAAATACTGTACCCCATTATTTGAATCTAGATATGCGAAACACAAAAACACAATATTTCAACTCGAGAGGTTGTTAATTAGAGAAAAACAGCTCGAAATGGCTGTAGTTCAGTTGGAAAATGTTGGAGACATATTAAATGTTCTGGGGCCAAATGATGTAACCAAAGGGTGAGAGAAATTAACTGTGAGATACTTTTGGTTTCGTACATGATAACAATAAAACATATCATTCTCTTTTGAATCAAGTTGCATAAAATAAATATATGGACGTTAATTTGCCGAGTCCAGAGTCAACTTAAGTGATGGCTTTACTGAGTTAGTAAAGTGAACATAGTGTATGGAGAAAAAATCCAATTTCTTTTACCGTCTGAAATTATATACACTTTTAACATCTGTTATATTTATTATTTTTAGATGTTGAACGTTGAAAATCTTTATTGAAGTAAAGAAATTAGATGGTTATTTGAGTTTTTAATGTATTTCAAACAGCTTAACTACCATAGAATATTTAGAATCATTCTCTCTGCAAATCTAGGTATCAGAAAATTCGACAAATAATCCGCTCTGCTTCCTTCATAGTCATGTCAAAATTTGTCAGAATTAATGAAATATCTTGTTTAATAAACTTAAATCTGCAAACAATGTTAAAAAGTGTATGATAAGTCTCATAATCAAGTAATATTGTTTTAGTTTGAAATAATTAGGAATAAACGGTGATGCACCAATATAATCTTTGTGGGATATAAAGTATTTTGCGACTGAGGATTTTTCGATTTTTAAATGCTTTATTTTCACGAACGGCATGAAATTCAGTCCCCACTGACGCACTTTTATGTGTGAGATCAATTTTAGCGATTGTGTAATGATTTCGGCGCTAAAATCCTGGAACGACCATGTTTTATATATACGCACGTGCTCCATGGCGCGCCCGGCATATTTTTGGGGAAGTATTTTATATTTTCTATGATAAATCATTCAAAATATAAGAAGATTAGTGCAAGACTCTATATCAGTAAAATACTCTATGCCTATGCGAACTTACAGTAGTTGAGCTCATTGTCATTACTCTTTGTCTTTGATGGTTCGCCGCCTAACGTGAAATCAAAAATGAATTTATATTTATTATGCAAACTTTATTTATTTGTTTTTTTTTGTAAATTGCGAATAATAGAATCTGAATGAATGTTACATGTTATAGCTCACACTCTAACTTCGAATGTTATTACGTTGCAAAAGGTCTATCGCCTTTTCTGTGATTTATCAATGCCCGTGACGAGAGACTAAGGGGCGCAAGAAACATGCAATACTAAGTTTTCCATTGATTAACCATTTCCTACTTTGTTGTTTAGATAAAAAGCAGATTGGCCACATACATTGTCAAATGTGCAAGGGTGGGAAGTTGTTTATTGGCAAAACACAGGTTTGAAGTCCAAGATTTGATACCCAAGGCCACAACAAAGGCCGCATCTTTTGTCGCTTAATGAAACAATTTAGCACCCAACTGGTTGTCGATTTCGAACCGCGAACCACCCGGAACAAATAAAATCGGGGAAATTAGGGGGGTTCGTCCGAACCCCCCGAACCCCCTCTGGATCCGCCACTGCACTGCTCGACAATGATATTAGCTTTTATTTCTCTCGTAGTTTTTGCAGAAGAAATTGTTATATTTCACATTACTATTATTTACATTTTATCTGTGTTACTTATTTTCCTATAGTTAAAATGTTTAAGCGAATAAAGTATGCGTTCTGTTCAGTTAAATGTTATTTAATTATATGAGCACCACAAATATGTAGTGGAGTTTAACGTTGCTTGCAAATTCCCACTACAATTAAGCTTAATATACTGGTCCCAAGGTTATAAAACTGATAATAGAAACCAGGCTCACATCTCCAGCATCTGTGGCTGAAATTGCGACTAGTCTCCATTTCAGCTTATCAGACGCTTGAGATTTGAGACTGGTTTCAAATCTCGGTTTTATAATCTTCAGCACAGGCCGTCAATAGAAAGTAAGCTCTTTTATCATAGCTTTTACATTGATCGCTATGACAAAATAACATTAGTACATTCTTGCAATTTGGGGTATCTTACTGTCTTATCAAACTTTCCTGCTGCCAAAATGTAAAAGCTTAATATATGATAGAAGCAATACAATCAACAGAACAAAATTACATGACAGCCGACGGGAAAACGTAGACCAATCGGTAGCTAACAATGATTTACATGTATATCGAGGGTTTTAAAGATAATATATCGTAAGGATGCTACTTGCAATTCAATGGGCATAATTATTTATGTATCAAATAAAATGATCGTCAAGCATCATCGCCGACTATAGTATTTTATTACCCGAATCAATTTGGATAAAAAATAACAATACATGGGAGCACATAGTTATTTGTGCGTTATATGGACGGCCAAACTCCCCTGTTTAATGTTGGAATAACCTAGATGTATTGAAAAACCACTTGATAACTGTCCGAAATTAATATTAGTTGGTGACGTCAATGAAGATCAGTTAAACATCAGGAACCAGAAATTAATAGACATTTTTTGACTTTAACATTTTTTCGCCCTGTAGCGTATTGACCGACCTCCTGATTCTAGAGTTCCAGCAAGTTGATGGGCCTGAAATTTAGAGCATAAGCTCATATGGCCCTTCTCTATAAACTCTGCAGGTTTCAGAGATTTCCGATTATTGAGCATACACGTTTAAGGCTATCTCTGAACTTAAACTTTTTTCGCCATGTAGCGTATTGACAGACCTCAGGATTCTTGAGTTTCAGCAAGATGACGGGCCTGAAATTTAGAGCTCTTCTCTATGAACCTTGCAAATTTCAGAGAATTTCGATCATTCAGAATACACGTTTCAACGGGAGGCTAACCCTAACCCTTGCCAACCATTAGAGGAACACGACCCGCTCGTTTATTCGGCTCACTGCGACTCATAAATCTTAGCTGAAAATACGAACACCTGCAACCTGGTATTAAGTTTTCGAAATTAAGCTTATTTTGCTATGCAGCAAACTGGTCGGATTCTTGGGTTACAGCAAGTCGATTGGCCTGAAATTCCGATCATAAGGTCCGCATGACCTTCTCTACGAACTTTGGAAGTTTCAGATTTTAGACTTCGTGTAACATAGAAAACCGTTATGATTAAATAATGGGCTAATAGACATGATAGAAATAGAAATATATACAAAGACACGATCCGCGTATCGACATCTGTGTTGTGATTACATTATACGAATGAATTCAGCGACTTTTGAGATGTTCGATGTTTATGTGTACACTGATTAAGGATGTTTAGTTGTTATATACATACGTGTACGAGGTTGCGTAATGTGTTTTAAGTATAGCCTTGTATCATTTTAATAGTTTTTCGGCGTTAGCTGTCTAAGCTCACTTTTGACCTAGTTTTTCGACCAATGAAATATTGTAAATAAAACTTATTATGCAGCGGGAAAATCAAATAGATTATTTTGATTGGTTATTAGTGGGTCTCGTTAATGATTACCGTAACGATTTTTATATTGTGTGTTAGTATTTACCTGGCACTTATATGTTCGGGCATTTTCGTTTTTAAAAGCGATAATTGTATTGGAGAAAAGGATATTTACGGTATAAGTAACCAGTTAAGTCAATTGATGGCTTAAATACGATTTTATATGGAGTATTCATGGGTGTCAGGTAAACACTCGAGTACAATACACAGTGTAAAACGACAGAGAAGTGCAGATATTTCTGGTTCTTACTGGTTCCTTTCTAGTTCCTTTGATACTGATTGTTAATTTCAAGACCAGAAATTCAAATCGCCTTGGTGTAGTGGTTATCACACTCGCCTCTCAAGCTGAGGCCCCGCTTTCAATACTCGGAGGGACACTTTTTTTAAAGTTGATTTACGTAAAAGTTGGTAAATTTCGCTCTTGTAACAAGTTGTTATTATTTTCATTTATTGTATTTTAATGACATTTATTCATCATTAGTACTAACTCTTCAAGAGTTATATTATTGGAACTGAATAAATGTACAGTTAATGTTAGACATTCTTCTTTAATCGACGTTTTATCACCAGACGGAATTTTTGCACGCTCTTTATTTCTTTCTTTCTTATATATACAAATCTTTTCCATCAACGCCGTTTATCTTTTTTAAAGATATTTCTTGTTAGAAGTACTTTGAAAGTCAGCATTGCTGTTTTTGTTGTCAAATGAGGAGCATTTCATCCCTCATGGTGAACGTGATAAAACTTATCAAGTATCTTCAATATATGTGTTGACAGTTTGGTTTATTTGTATACATCGAAGGTAGCGAGTATTTTGGGACTTAACAGCCGGTCATGATTGTTGTTTCCGCTTTTCCACAAACTTTATCAGAAAGTATTCACTATAAACAGCTGTTTGTTTCTTAATTACCGTCAACTGGCTATCAACCTAGGTCAGTATCCACCCAGGTGTCACAGGTCATGCGACTGAACGAGCGTATTTTAAATCCTCTGCCAAGACCACAAAACTCGAACGGTAGACCAGCCTCAAATCGCAAGCATCTGATTAGCTGAATTGAGACTACTCTCCATTTCAGTCAATCATATACTCGATGTTTGACACTGGTCTCCAATCTCAGTTTTATTTTTTGAGTCCTGATTTTTTGATATTAGTCATTCGGGCCACATACATCCTAAAATCCTGACTTAAAGACATTTGATTGTCTTGTCCACGTCATGTTTGTATGGAATGAAGTGTCCCGGCATGTAATTTAAGATATGTATCTCCAAACATTTATTAAAAGACAATATAAAATAAACTGAGTTATTCTTTTTCACATTGCAAAAAATATTTCAAGAGGCTTCCAGGAATTAAAATAAGACCCCTTGACCATACTCGACACTATTGTTAATTGCTGTTTTTTCTTGGGGTCGGCGGCGTTGTGGGACGTAAACCAGGCCTCGTTGTTGAATTGTCGGCTCTATATTAAATGAACAATCGAGGCCACCCGAATACTACTACATTTCTACCCTCTTATGGTTACAGACCACTAATTAATACTGATCCAGCATGTAAACAGTTAAGTGCAGGAAATAGCGAGCAAATAGCAGGAGTCAGAATTGTTTGGTTAATAAAAATTGAAATTAAAAAAAAATGATTGTTTTGGAAAATACAGGGTTTGAGATAAAACCTGGAGAAAAGAACTGTGAAATTGGTTACTTATTTTCAAAAGTTTCTGCGTTTAAAAATAGCAAGTGTTTTGACAGATTGTAAAAAGTTCCTACACAGACTTGGGTGCTACACTTCGGGCTAAAATGCTGAAAAAGTTAATCGGTCATGCTATGATGAAATTGGAAATTTAATGAGTCTCCAAGATGGTTATATTTAGAAATTTAAGATTTTAGAGGGCTGGACCTAACAAGTTAAATCAGAATTTGATGAAATGTTAGATTGAATTAGTGGTCTACAGCCTTATACAACTGCTAGGAAACATTCAAAACACGTTTGGTGCACCACTTCCAAAATAGCACCAATGACAAAATGAACTTAAAGAAAATGTACATAAATAAGAAATATAATACATGGATTTTTATAAATAGTTCATTAACAAAACAATATTTACGATAATCAACTAAAGCACTACAGTTCTAACTTATATTAAGTGGCCTGATCAAATTTTTCATATTGATCTTTGCAAACCATTACTGTAGTTTCATTCATAAAATTTTGAATGACATTCCTACTGAATAAATTTAACAACATTGCCAATTTTTATTTGCTCACTTATCATTTTGCAGATTATGTTATTGAAGCTTCCTAAATTAGCAAATCATTCCAAAGTTCTGAAGCTTTTGTCCAGTGTGATAGGCAGCGATATGCGAAGACTGTGAGTAAACATGCCGACGAGCCACGGTTCTTTTAAGTTTGTTGGCAAATATTGTTAATGAAAGATTATGACTTTTTAATTGATTATAAATCCTTGACTTTCATTTTACAGGACTTGCCTGTGACTACAGAAATAATAGAAGCCGCCCGATAACTCTGTTATATATATATTTAATTAGGAACATGGTCTACATACCAACATGGAATTATATTGTTGCGATAACTATACGTGACTATGTTTTAGTTAGTTGTGAAATGAAAAATGATGCAATCTAACGCCGCATAACAGCATCGCCGCATTATAAACGAAATCGACCACGTTTATGCGGTGATTTTTATCGCATAAACGGGCCTTGCTTATGTGGCAAAAAGGCACACTTTTGCCGCATAAAAACAGCAAAAACACATACTAGTGTCGATAGTCGATAGAATAGTGGTTGATAGTTTCATCAAGATTGGACTAAGTTTTTGTATCTACTTTACTCAGCTTTGAACTTGACTTTTTAAAACGTACATTCTGACAAAGATTTAGTTAGATCGGTTTAAATATGTACCAAACCAATTGATCTTTCTGTAAAAACTTACAAAGTGACGTTTGGCACGATCAAAGGCCGAAGAGGTTACGACAACACTAATCGCCGTCATTTGGGACAATCAGAAAATTGAATCGTCTTATTTAAAGAAAAATATATTCTACCCTATTCTCAGAAGTTCCTCCCCATATAAGCAATTTCTGCTTTATTCGTTAAGCGTTGCCAAATAACGTGGTCATCTTGTTTTTGCATTGAAAATCACCCCATAAACGAAAAATTATACGTTTATGCGACGATGCTGCTATTCGGCATTACAAATCAAGGAAGAACTTTTACCATGAAGCCTTTATTTCTGTGTTTTGAGTACTCCTGTACCCAAAGAAATTGTCTTTTAATCGACTGAACAGGACTCTTGGTCAGATCAGATTTTTTAATAAGTCAAAAGAATTTGAAGTGGCGTTTAAATCAAACTGCATAAGAAATTTCATTTGCGATCAACTGAACAGATAACCAATCCACAAATGTCTAAATCGCACATATTTGTGTGACTCGGCCAGCACTCCAGCGAAAGCAAACAAACAATTACGCATTTTGAGATAACATTATTAGCAAGTAAGTAGCAGGTGATGATGTTTGACGACTGCGATACCCATTTATTTCATGTTTTTATTAACCTCTCCACCAAAAGCAATCTGTATATTTAACCTTAGCACAACCTATAGGCCAAGGCGAATTTGTTAAATAACTTATCAAATTTCTACCTCACTGTTTTACGTCATTCTGTTTGGGGCCCCAAGTGCGGAATGCGAAACCTCGGCGAATGCTGTATATAAGCCCCGATTCCGCTGTTAGGACAAAGGAACTTCATGAATTCTTAATAATATTAAACGTTGGAATAAAAAAAAACACAACACAACTTTCAATCGAATTTTGGACTTTAATTTTACTAATTGATTTAATGATTTAACTAAATGAATAAACTAAGTTAGAAAAAAATGAACTAATTGAAATCGTACCGTGGATTTATAATTGTTAAAAAATACGAAATCTATAAAAGCATCATGCTCTTTAAATTTTTCTTGTGTATACTCATTATTATATCTCAGGTAAGCATATTACGTGTTTTGGGTTGTTAAAATATATACATTTTCATATAAACATAATCCTTTATAATTTTATTTGACGGCACATTATTTCTTACAGATGTGCAAACAGATCTATTGTAATCGCATTTGAGTCATTCAGCATTACCTATTATTCCGTTTAAAAACTTAAATGCTTCAGTTGTGATTTTGTTTTTCAGGGACTTTTGAGGGCTGAATCTCTTTCATTACGTAAGTTATTTATCATGTTCAGAGTTTTATAAATGATCGTGTCGTTACAGATATTTTTTTAAAAAAATAATTATCAACATCTGCTTTTATGCATTGAAAATAAGCAAATAATTATATTTTTCATTATCATTAATAAGTGTATTGGCTTGCTTTTGGCATAATTTTGCGTCGAAAATAGTTTTACTTGGCATTATCGAGCATTTCACCCTGCCACCAGGATGGTTATACGTTTTTCGTGCATACCAGATTGATGTTTTCCGTGTTTCACTCGTGCTGGAATACTAAGTAGTGTCTGGCAAATCTGGCTGCAAGAAATGACGGAAAGATGAATATTTTCCCGATGCCGGTAAAAACACGGGCAATAGCATTTTATGTATAGAAAAAAATATATCGTGACTTACCCCAGAAAAACATAAAAAAAGAGTTTGGAATTCAAAACAAAACGAAAAAAGGGTTAAACTGATATATGGTGTGTAAAAATAATAATCCATCCATAAATATATCTTAAAAGTTTGCCTGATTTTGTTATTTTACTGAATAGAACGGAACTTTAAGATGATTACATATAATTTCAGCGAACGATGTACTCGACAAGCTTCGTTCTATCACTCAGTACTTGGACTCCATGACGGATGCTTCCAATTTCGACTACATATACCGGATAAATAGAGGTAAAGTCGCCTAGCCTAAGTTACCTATCATGGCATTTATTATCTGGAGCTGAATAGGGTTTATCAATTTTCAAACTAATAAACCTAAATCAGGACTGTCTGAAAACCTAGTAGCCTGTATACCTATATCAGATTGTTCTTAATTTATCTAGCTGCTAACCTAAACCATGACGGGCTCTCATGTTGTAACCCATGACTGCCCTTAAACTGTCTTACTGAAGAACCGAAATCAAGACTTTCCTTAAACCATGAACCTAAAACAGGACTGTCACTACATTTACTAGCCAATGAACTTAAATCATTACTGTATATACACATTCTAGCTCATGAACCTAAATCTGTCCCTAACTTGTTTAGCCCACGAATACAAATATCAGGACATAAATGTCAACCCGAAGAGCATAACTCGGAATTATCCGAACGTTTCTTCCTTAAGAAAGGTGAGCGATTGTCTTCAGCTGACCAAAGCTCGTTGTTAGAACTCGACAATGCACATGTCACAGTTCATAATAAAATTCACAATACTTTTATATTCTTCTAGATAATTTGTGAAATCCCATACCCCGATTATATATCCAATGATTGGTTGTATTAGAAGGTTATATTCATGTAATACGGCCCTTCAAGAGATGTTTTCCTATTTTCCACCGACGAGAAAGTAGAAAAAAATTTATACCGACCGCCGTGACATATGGCAATGCATTTCAGTCCTTTCAGTTATCAGATGATTATGCAAAATCTCTTTTGATACACTGGTAGGCATTTCAAATTGCGTTTGATTTGTTCTATTTCATTTCAAAATCTCAATATAATATAATAATGTTCCTTATATTTTCAAGTGTCAATGAAGGAGTGTTCGAATAAAATATTGAATGCTTGAAACTCAAACCGCGAAATGTTTTCTTATTAATTCAAATATTTTACTTGCTCTGACTGACCCATGGCACACAACCAGCTTTTTTAAAAACAAATTCTGCCGATACCTTTTACATCTTTTGCTTGCTCAGCATGTATACGTGCATTTATCCGAAACGGTCCGGAAACTGTGTTTTAGCAATTTGTTATGCCCTGAAAACACGTGTACCACCTTGGGATATCTGCATTCACTTGTACATGCCACAGTTACATTGCATTTGTTGTCCAAAATATCGAGTTAGTGAGTTGAAATTTGAAATGATAAGTGGAAATGTTACAAGTTGGCGAGTAGAAATTTTCCGAGTTATTACTCCTTGGGGAAAAAAAACGCACCAGAATCTCATAGGGACCCGGTTTTAGCAAAACAAAAAAGACAACAAACAAACCTAAAAAGAACAACACCTCTAGATTGTAAAGTTGAACAGTTTAAGCGACTTCTACAATATTATTAAAGAAATGTTGCGCAGCCTTACTCTGACGGATCTAAACGACCTTGACGTGTTTTTTTGCTAAAACGGAATCTTAAGTCCCTTTGCAGTGGTATGTTGTTTAGACGATGAAACTTGTTTTAAGTTAGACAGAGAAAAGTTATAACAGATTTCTTCTTAAATGACATCTATCCCCAGTTCAATCGGTAGCGTGATCAGAATTGTATGGATAGGCGCTGTCGCTGTTTGGTACTGGTTCGCTCCCCAGTAGAAGCAAAATCATTTTAACTATTCAGTCTAGGCAATAATTGTTATACACTAACATTTTCAAAACAATCAACTGTTTTTTTTTCAGGAGCTGGTCTCAATCTTTTCGAAGGTGATATAAACGGCTATAATCCAAAGGTGCGCCTGTCACTTAATATAGAATTTTATTATTTTCATACTATTCATAACAAATAAATTAGATAACGTTGCTAATTTCATAGATTAGGGAGTTCATTTTTTAAGATTTAGCATATAATGCCATGCTTATGTAAACATCACATGACGCATCTATTTCAATATATGAAAACAATGATACTGCTTGTTTTGTTTTGGACTGGTTGCGGTTTACAAGTTTGTCAGTTAATGTCTCTGTTTGTGTATTCTAGCACTCCCAGTTACGTACGGCCATCACCAATCATCAGCAGCTTTGGAACACGAGGGTCGTTCCATACGTCATAGATTCCTCCTTCGGTAAGACAATCTGCCATCGTTACCTTATGCTGTCTCTAATCGTGATCAGCTGTCACAGATCAAGCTGCGAGGGTTGTCCCTAATGTCAGGAAGATTCAAATATAAGTTAATGATTAAGATAAAACTATACAGTAATACATTGATATGAGGATGTTATGCATACACAAAAGATAAAAGCAATTTAAGCTATGTGACCCTTGTCTCAATTATGCGCTTCGCTTTGAAATAAACGAATTCTATATTAATTCATATATGACTTGGACATTAATTAATTGCTTTTTTCGTTTATCAGCTTTTTACTTTCTGGATGGTGCAAACATTAATTTGAAAGATAATGTTCACAGCATTTTCCTTTTAAAAAATCGAATATTTGGTAATTTGCAGTTTACCAGTTTGATTATTTAAAGATAATTAACAAACGGTTGATGTGTTATAGACTCCTCGTCAAGAAAGGACATCGAGGCTGCTATAGAAGAATACCATCAGAAGACGTGTATACGCTGGGTTCCGAGGACTAACGAACACGACTATGTCCATTTCAAACAGATAAGCGGGTATGTTGAAAACATGTAGGATTAACATAATTATTTGATTGATTGTTTTTATTGATTCAAAGTCAGACCGTCACACTTGTTTGTTCATGAGAACCTGGGCATATGTGAGGTTGGTGCACCCTAGAACCTGATTTAAACCCCCATTGACAAAAATGGTTTTGCCACTGACCGTTCCAAGGCGCACCCCTCGGGTTCTCCATTTCGTTAATTGTTTTCTATGTCACATTTGATAAACCATGTTCTCTTTTCCTCTCTTCTTTTGCCTGCGTGAGACTGCGCTTTCTGATTGTGGCAATCCCTGATATGAATATTTCATTTATTTAATAAGTCGCTAACTTCTCGATAAAGTGGTGTTTCCGAAGCAATTAAATCATTAACGAATGAATAGAATCTTAACTTATTTCACGGCTTCCAATCTTTCAGATGTTTCTCCAATATCGGACGTACTGGTGGCGAGCAGGAGATATCTCTGATGGGGGCGTGCCTCAAGAAAGGGACAGCCGTGCACGAGATGATGCATGCGTTAGGGTTCTGGCACGAGCAAAGCAGACCGGACAGGGATTTCTACGTACACGTGATAACAAGCAATATACAAGATGGTAATACACTTTGTCAATGTTCTAACTGCACCGATAATAACTTTATATTTTCTCCGCATGGAAATAGGGTACGATCTTCAAAATTGAAACATAGTAAGACATATCATTTAACTTCTTTTTATGAAATGATAGTGCCTCTAGCTGGGAGCGAACCCGCACCGTCACGGCGACAGCGCCTAGCCCTACAATTCCTGCGACGCAACCAATTGAGCTATCCGGGACAATCCCCCAAAAAAGGTTGAACGGATAGCCCTGATATACGTAACAATCACTGCATGACATCGCTAACGGGTTATTTTTACTGATAACAGTACTGGGAGACTTTTTACGGCCGCCACACTGCACAAATAGCGCTACTGTGAATTTCAAATGATATTGCCTCTAGCTGGGAGCGAACCCGCATCGTTACGGCGACACCGCCTAGCCCTGCAATTCCTGCGACGCAACCAATTTAATTGCCATTAAAACCCCCGTACATAAACCAAGTAAATTCAATTTGGATGCTTCAAGTTTAAAGAGTAAACTTTAAACCCACGCTGAAAAAAAATATAATCGGTGAAGTTAGAACATTGGTTTCGATGTAGTTATTATAAAAAAAACACATGCCTGTCACATGTAGTTATCTAAACACAGTATCACTTGACTGTCTACAACCTGTAACTTTGAATGTACTTGTCATATTCACTTATACTTGGAATATATCATCTGAATAAACAAAGCCATCGATGACAACAAGAATGGTAACACTATTGTTTGAGATATGCCTCCTCCAAATGCAACTTTAGGCGACATTTAGTTCCGCGAAACACTTAATTCTAATTTTGCTCTGTTTTGTTAGACTTTATATATTGCCTTAAAATATTAAATCTAACAGAATTTAAAAGGCATAATTAGTATAAAGTAAATTGTTTCCAGTGTAAATTTTACCAGTCTGTGTTAGTAAGGAGAATAATGATCAAGTTAACTTGTACTGGGTGTGTACAAATACTACGAAAATTTGCATTTCAAACGGACATGTACGACGAGACAAACGTTGTCATCATACCATAATAAACATTAAACCATACCATTGAATATTCTTTACCATTACCCTGAATTGCCAGTAACAAAATCTTTTCGCGCAGGCAAAGAATACAACTTTGAGAAACTTGACGCCACGGAGGCGGACACTCTGGGAGTGCAATATGATTATGGCAGCGTGATGCATTACTCCAAATACGCCTTCACCAAGAACGGTAACCCGACACTCATGCCGACCCAACCAACAGGGGCCGAGATAGGACAGAGAGACGGGCTCAGTGACCTTGACATTGAGAGGATAAGGAAACTTTATGGCTGCAGTATGTATTTAGGAACTTTGATGGAAAATATAAAACATCATGGATGTTTTAATTATTTTGCGACTTGCAATAAACTAATATTTTATTTGATTATTAATGTATAAGTTCTACTCAAAGTTTGCTAAGCAACAATAACTATTTTGTACATATCTTTTGCTGTATTAAAATCATTAGTTTTATTTCTTTCATGTATCTTATAATAATTTATTTAAAGTTTTGCGGGTATATTTAGAATTCTTATAGGATGATGATAAAGATGGGTATGTTGGTAATGGTGAAAAACATTTGCCACAGAAAAAATCAATGTCTGCACTCGATAAATGCCTTCTAACATTCACAATATCATAATTCGGACATATATTTTCAGTTTTTAAAGCAAAAGAAAAAAGTATCCTTTAAATGTCTGAAAGAAGTACACAACGTCAATTAAACACTGTGAAAGAACAGCGTAACCTCGTATGCACGACTGACATTCTATACTTTATTCACACAGAATTACGTTCATAACAATTAACAGCAAAAGCAGATAACAGTTGAATATAACAAATATAAGCTCCAATGTTGTAAAGTGTGATAAGGACCTTTTCGAACCATCACAAAACTATTTTCAATGTAAATATATAGAGTGTAGACTTTACAATGTTCAGTAAACTTGGTGCTTTGCAAAATTTGAGAAGTAAATCTGCAACAGTTAACATTCAAAATTTATGTCTGTCTCTGTTTTGCAGATTATCCAGTTCCGACACAACCACCGAAAACAACTAAATATATAGAAACCAAACCAGCAGAAACTAAACCACCAGTAACGAAGCCTCCTGTGACAAACCCTCCACAGACTCGGCCTTCGCCAACTTATCCACCAACAACGAAGCCACCCGTTACCAACCCTCCGCCCACAAATCCACCTCAAACCCAGCCACACGTTACCAGCCCCCCGCCCACCAACCCGCCTTATACTCAGCCTCCAGTCACCAACCCTCCGCACACTTACCCGCCTCAAACCCATCCTGTCGTTACTCAGCCTCCACCCACAAACACACCTTACACTGAACGTCATACAACGCAAGCTCCGCCTACAAACCCGCCCCAGACTCAGCATTCAATCACTAATCATCCGCTTACAAATCCGCCATCAACTCATGCTCCTGTCACCGACCCACCGGTCACAAACCCGCCAGAGACACAGCCGTTGATGCCCGTATATCAGCTTGGGTGGACCCTGTGGTCCGAGTGGTCTCCATGTGACCTCCGGTGTAAACACTCCCGGTATCGGTTCTGTATGAACTACGACCGCAACTACTGTCTGGGATCCAACAGCGAGGTAGCAGACTGTCCTTACCCATGCAAACGTATGTCACTATTTTATTAAAAAAACATTATAAAATATAATATATACATATTTTATATAACATTTATAGTGCAAAGTAAATCTTGTTTCATTGCACACATATTGAATTTCCTTAACCATGTTCTCTGCTATGTTTGAATCCCCACTGCCACGGAATGGTTTAATTTAAAAGTCATATAAAACAAAATCCCCAAGATGTCGCTTCTTGTCTGCAAGACATCAAATACTCAGATAAAATTTAACTAACATTGTTTTGAAGTAATTAAAGTTAATTTCTAAGTTTTCACGGGAATGATATCGTCTCATATAGGTTGAGGTGATTATGCTTCTATCGTATTTGCAGCGGCATCTTCACTGGGGTGCTGGAGCCAGGATCGGGCACACTTATCTATTCCGTCGGCAGAGGGCTTGTCTTCTGCACTGTCGGACTCTTATAAAGGTAGGCTTAAGCCACCCCATTAACAAAGACACTGTCGACATTTTTATATAATGTAAAATGTTTTACAGTCTGAAATAAAAATATAATATTCACAGATCTATTTAATCTCTTTTATTTCAAAACGTTTCGACCATCGGCCTTCTTCAGTTGATAATAAAATTGAAATTTCCTTATATCTTTGTTAAATATGTATTTTGAAATTCCTGCCATCGTGTGATTGCTGACAACTTAGTTCCCAGTTGTAAATAAGTTTTGCTAATGATCATTTTCATGCTGAAAGCCTTTTGTTAATCTATGTGGTGTCTATTTTTGACATTTATCGTTTTGAAAAATTCTAAATGTTTTATTTTCCTCTCCGATTTTTTTTGCTGTGTAGGAGTCTTTGTTTTATGTGTGATATTTGTTTTAAACATTTCTGTATTGTTTTCCATGCTAGATGTTTTTCTTTTAAAACACTACATATTTTTTCATTTAAAAACCGTCATGGTATTTGTTTTCAGACCGTACGGAAGCTGTCAGAAAGTGCAGCAACTACGCCAGTATGTTGGGGTATAATATATTCGCCCTATTCGATGGCGGGCAGTGCCTGACCGGTCCAAATGCTGTAAACCAGTTTAGCAACAAAGGAGCGTCCAGCATGTGCGATTACAAGGGTGTCGGGTCCGCACAGGCCATGAACGTGTACACATTTGATCAAAGTAAGTTATTCTCTGTTACGATAAGATGAAACTCCTAACAAGTAACATTTCCCGGCAAAGAACGTGAGGATTTGCTATTATTGTTACATTGCGAAAAGGTTTTTTTTCATCTGCACTATCTATGTTTTATGATTGAATCTTAGCACATGATTAAGAATTTCAAAGAGTGTTTCCAAAATTTTTGGCAATGCCTCATAATGAAAGTGACTACTTTAAAAAGGCACGGGAGATATTCATGTATGTTAAAGGTACATTGGTTTAAAATGAGTATATGGCATGAATTTATAAGCATTTTTAAATGTTTAATTACGTATACGCATATAATTACATGAATTTTTAATGTTTGATATAAACCACTTTTTTCTCTTTGAATCAACAACTAAGTGCCTCGTACTAGTATGTTGCATTAAACTCTGAAAGTCTCCGTACGTGTATAATACTGTAATCTGTCTTTGCGTTGAAATTTAATACCTTTTGTAATGATTTTAAGCAGACATTGATGGTCAGTGGTCAGTGTGGTCCGACTGGGGTTACTGTACGAAATCCTGTGGGTTGGGTCGCCAGTACAGATACAGACGGTGTGACAACCCGCCACCTATCGGCAACGGTGCAGTCTGCACGGGGGAAAGCCAGGAAGTCGCCGTGTGCAATATGGGCATATGTTTAAGTGAGTCAGTTAGAATATTTCTATTCGCGCATATTTTAATCAACTATATACCGGTACGTGTTATACAAATTAGGGTTTCATAATCGGACAAAAAGCATAATCGATCATCGGAAATAATCGAACAACCCTTTTGATCAATCATCGATTTTATAATCGAAGTATTTACAATATTAATGTACATGCTTTATTAAAGAAGTATTTTATTTATAGGATACTAGCAACAAATATACTCATAATTTATTATTATAATGCATTTTTTTTCTATTTTGCAAAAAAAGCTAATTTCAAAATGATATTTTTAAGAATCTTCTGCTTAAGGCGGGCAGAACACACAAGAAATTCTTTAGAGGGGAATTTGTTTAAAAAAATTGGAAAAACATTCATTGGGGCAGGGTCTATATAACAAGGGGTTAAGAAAGTATAGCGTAAACGCGCATATTTTATCGATAATGCTGTCGTCGCGTATCGTTATCAGCTTCCAGTGTGTAAAACACAGATCACGGTCCAAGACGGACCAGGTACAATGGAATGTTGAACGCAAATTAATACTATCCGCTGTATTTTAGTTCATACGGACTAATTAGTCGTCCGATTTTAAGTGTTTATATGTCGCTGAAAAGGGGAAAAGTTGATCTAAACGTTTGTGTAATTTTTATTTCAATAAAACTACAATGACATCCTATTTAGTATAATTTACACGATTTAAAATCGCAAAACGGGTTGATATTTCGCCGAGTATTAAAAAGATATTTTTCTTCATTATAATTAAATACGCACACCCTTATTATACTCATAAAATATTTATTATTATATTTCTAAATTGTTATAACCAAAAATAAAAAATGGTAAAGTTTCCGATTATTAGTAGTTGTAATTTTGTTGCAGAGATCGGAACTGTGCTTTGTTATTGTTTGCTATTTGGTTATTTTAGCGAATTATAATTTATCAATTTACTACTTTTGTGTCGTTGAAAAATAAAGAATATTTAATGAGCTCAATGATTGAAATAGACAAGTTTTTGTCATTTGTTTGCCACTTTTTTCCGACTTCATTTGAGCTCGGTATAAATGAAAGAGCGACTTTAATTATGATGCTAACTAGCAAAACTTTTAATAGTTTTGTTTTTAACACGTGCCATTCTTTCTGTTCCGACTTCATTTGAGCTCGGTAAAAATAAAAGAGCACATGCATTACATATTGAATGTATTACTTCAACATTCGATCAATCATGGGTCATTTACCTTGGGCGAAGCAGTGGTCTCATTAATTTTTTTTCGTAGAAGGTGGGTTTTTGAGAGTAGAAGGGTGATTACGGGCTGGTAACCAACAAAATAACAACTTTTCCGCTAAAATAGCCGGGTTGTATGGTCAATATTGATGGGGGAAATCCCGCCTACTCAGGCCAGGGTCTCTTTAATTAATAAAATAGACCCTGCTCAGGCTTATTGAAAACTCGGGCGAAGCATAAGCACAGGCAGTCAATCCAAACCTCCAAACCTAGTTCGGTCTTGTGTGGATATTTGCATGTAGATAAGAAATGTCTTATAAATTTGGGAGGAATCTTTTTGTGTTCAATTGGTTTAATATGGTTAGCCAGAGATCCGAGTTCATTTCAGAGCAGGATCTACAGTTCAAATATTATGTAAACATATTAAGTAAGGCATAGATAGGTATCTTACAACTTTCACTGGTTATAAGAAACGTTTTCATACATTTTTAAAACTTGAAAATGAAAACTGAAGACCTTCCTAATAGAATGATAAAATTTCACTCATGGTGAAGACAAGCCATGTAATTGTGAATTTCGAAGTCAGTTTTAACTAAACTAACACAATAAAATTGCTTTAATTTATGTACTATTGCACAATGCAACCAAAGAACTAAATAAAAACCCTAACTTTATGCACCTCTGTCGGTAATTGAATGTGTGAATACCGAGCAAATTTAACGAGTAATATTTGGGAATGGCCGACATTTTTCCAAAATTGCCTATTTTTGCGAAAGTTTCTGTTAAAATTGTCAAGACCAAAGCTAATGTATCTATATAATTCTACATTGGATGCACTGTCCCATCTTTTCTTTTCATTTTCCACTAAACAATTTTGCATTATCAATCGCTACTAATTACTGAAAGCTGTGGAAAACAACCCATTGTCTGTCCAAATCGGCCAATGTGTCTATATTATTGGGAACAACAATTATCAACAGACTTGGTAAATTTGCATATTACACATTATACAAACAGAAATTAACTTCAATCAATAAACGAAATGAAATATCAATACTTACATTGTGTATTTAATCCAAAAATTGTACCCGATTATTATCTTAAAAGCAATAATATCATGAAATTATCAGACGTTTTTTCAGTCGTGTTTTTCTCTAATTGCAAATGGCGCCGGAAATTGATCCGATCACGTGATCTACGACGACATCATATTTTAACCAATCGGCGACTTTCTTAACCCCTTGTTATAACAACCCTGATTGGGGACGGGAATGGAGTCAAAATTGAGTCCCTACCATCGTGTAATGAGGGCCTTGTATATAATTACATGTATCACCAAAGGATATCAGTGTCTTTTCTGGTATGAATTAGCATTTACATAAACAACACTTCTAGCCCCCAGGCTGCATGTATTGTAATTTGTAACCGTATCTGATATGAGCATAGGGTGTAGGCTGCAGGTACAGGAGTCTTTTTCTTGAATTACTTAGTGGGAGAACATATTCCAACGTTTAATCCCTAATACAAATACATACATTCTGAGTAAAGTACAAAAACAAAACACCATAAGTTCTAACACTTACTCGACACTGATCGATAGTCAAACTGTACCATCAGTACTCACTAGTTACTCCACAGAAAAGAAATAAGTTCTGAAACAAGAATGATTAGACTTAAACAGTAAATGGAAGACTATCGTGTTCTTTTCTGGACAAAAACTGTTATTTCATTAAAAAACATAATTTCAACCACTAAGGAACAACCGTAGTTTATAACCCAATACTTCTTTGATGTTTCTCAAACCTACGAACTCGAGAAACGATTGTTAGCCAAAACACTAGTTAATAACCCCAAAAGTACATAGAAACTGTTTGGGCAAGTGTGGGGTTGGTGCATCCTATGACCTGGTTTAAACCCCCAGTGGCAAAAAAATTGTTTAGCCACTGATCTTTCCAATGGCGGTGACCCCAAGGGTTCTCTTTTTCGTTAATCGTTTGTAATGACTTTTTTGAAATTGATATTATTATAAATGCATGCTTTCTTTTCCACTCTTCATTTCCGCTGCGTGTGGAGGCTGTGTTTTCTGAATGTGGCAATTCCTGATATGCATATTCCACTTTTTATTTTACAAAAAGTAAAAACTCAGACTGTTGTAGACTGACCACGCCATCTATCTGTTAACGGCGTAAAGGAAAATTAAAACATTTTGAATTAAGAAATGATAAACAGAAGGTGTACAAATTAAATAAATGTTAACATTAATATATTGTACAGCTCCGATCAAGTGCGGTTCTCGTTACTATGCCGGGTCTCCGGGTTCGAGTGGCGTGATCTGGATGAGAGACTACGAGAACTTCATGGAATGTGAATACGAGATTGCTACTGGTGACCAATTCGCCACTATCTCCATCTTCATCCATCAGATAGATGTTGAATACAGCAGAGGATGTGTGTATGATTCCCTAATGGTTAGTCTGTTGTTTTTTATCGTTAATAATTTCACTTGCAATCAGCGGACATTATATCTCAACGCCAAACCCTATAGCTATAGATGTTAAGTATACTGTACAAAATTTATCGACACTTCTCCAGCTATAAATGGAACTTACTTGATAAAATCCTTCCTGAGAGCTGAATAGCAACATTTTAAATATCAACACTGATCAAGAAGTGTTATAACTCGCGATGAAATGTTGTCATTGTTATATAGTTGGTCAGTAATCAGTTTTGAGTGTAGTATTTGCTTTAAACCTATAAGGTTATTTCCTAAGTCAGTAAAATGTCTTTGGATACTAAGGTAAACAAATGCCATATATATAATACTAAAAGTTATGTTTTTTATAGACAATAGTCTTTGCTACTGAGACATATTTTGTTGAACCACTGAAAACTTTCCTTATAACAGCAATTATAAGCTTGTAAACAGTAACAGTAAGCCTTGAAAAAACCATTAACAATATTATGGATATCCTATACATTTTGATTCATTTATTCAGCTTTATGACGGCTACAACAGGAGAGCTCCGTTGGTTGGGACCTTCTGCGGTAACACCGCTCCTGGAACCTTCGAGTCCTCCTCCAACAATCTATATCTTAAGTTTACCAGCGACGAAACAAACACAGGGCATGGTTTTACAGTGTTCTATACAATCAACAGTCGTTCCAGTAAGTTATTCCAATGTTACTGTTTTCACTGTTTTCAAATAGTGTAATACCGTTTTTTATTGTCACGGGATTTTCAAGTTAATACCCAAACGCACATAGCATTCCGAATGAGAACGTTTTGAAAAAGGGTTCAAGTTAAAGTATGTCGTCTTGACGTAACATTATAAACAAAGGTTTTTGCTGCCATTTCATGCCTTTTTCTGTCATATTCACGCAAATTTTGCATATTAAGTTATGTATAGACTATTTTTTGTGATATACTATAGTACATTACAGTTTATGTTGTCATCAATGTTGTTTTTGCTATTCAGGAAATTAAATTCTTGACAAGACAGGCGCTTACTTTATGAATATGGTTCAAGTATCCAAAACGACCTCTATTTGTGTTAAGTAATCGTAGTAATGCCGAAGTAATGCACTTTTGTAGGAAAAGCCTGTGTTAAACCTCCACCATCTGCTCATGCAACTATCTCCATGGAAGGTAATATGGTAGGACAACGTGTATGGTACACCTGTCACCCAGGATACAAGATGGTTGGCCACTCCCCCATCACGTGCATTGACCAACCAGGATTCGCTCTATGGGACGACAACTTTCCCAGATGCGTTTACACGCGGAAACGAAGTAGATAGTTTTATTATTTTTGAAATTGCTGTTAATAATTTTCGCGTAAGAATAAAAAATGTTAATATCTCAATTATGGCTTACAATTATATGACGGTTTACTGCTGCTATATTTGCTCTCTAGGTATTTTGATATGTGTAGTATAAATTCAACATTAAATTTTATAGCCTATTATTTGCTCAAACTTTATTAACGAGAAACAATATTTATAGACTAAAGTTTGATGGACTTCTTTCTAGGATTGTGAACTTCTTAAATGAATTGAAATGGAAAGCTTATAGATCATGTTTTTTTTTTTTTGGGGGGGGGGGGGAGGGGTTTTATTCTTATATTCCGTCCTGCATTGGAATATCAAATCTTATGTTTGGCACTTTTGAAAACAATATGTATACGATGCTTCAGAAATTCTTAATACAAATATAACAATTTCAGGTGTTACGGAAACATTTGAAAGGAAATGTAGTTTCCAGGATTCTCTGTGTGGCTATATCAACGAACCTGGCAACGATTTCGACTGGGTTGTTAGAAGGTCAACAAACACTACTGATAATTCTATATCGTTACAGGGTGGGTTGTAAAGAATGTTTTATCATAATTTTCAATCATTGAGTTCAGATATTATTCAATGTGAAATTACTTCATATTGATCATTTTCTGTCTTTTAGTTGTTGTAATGTCATGGTTTTTCAAATAATGCCACGTCATAATATCTTAGGATTTCAACAAAATAATCATTGAATGTTTATCTCTTTTTCAGAAATTAGTTAAATGGAAAGCAAAGCTTGTAATATTTTTATCTGTCGTCTTATTTGATTTGCCTTAGGTCATTGAAACTGAATTTTACAAGTTTGAGAATTCTGGCTTATGATTGGTAAGTAATGTTCCCAAGCTTCACTAATAAGCTACACGTTTAATAAGGCCATACATTGTTTCTTACAATATTCATCTAAACTATCAGCATCAATTAAACGTTTTGTTTTGTAGGTAATGTGCTGCATGCTGAGTCCAATGTCTTGCTTGCCCCTGGGGCACTAGCAAGGATTCGCACGGAAGCTTTCAGTGGATTTTATACAAATAACTGCCTCAGTTATAAATACAAAATAGACGGGGGAATTATGGCAAAATTTAATGTTTACATAGCAAATGTAGTGCCAAAAGGGATAGATTCAACGACTTTTTCATCAGATACCGAGAATGACCTTTCTATTAAACTAATTTATACAGAAAATGGAAAGGAAGATTCTCGATGGTATATAGCTACTCAAAATGTGCGATCAGATTGTGACTTTCAGGTAAGCAAACGTTCTACGGATAAGTGTTGTAATACTCGGTACTCGGGTAATTGTTCATTACCTTTGTTTCTGGTAATGTAATATATATCTATTTAAAACAGAAATGCTTCCATGGTCACTTAAGAATGTTTATAGAAATATACCGTTGTATTGAGCTGTTACTTTTGTTGTGGTTGACCTTACGTTCACACCTTTTAAAATTGGAATTGTATATTCACAATCATTTAACATTGCAGGTTATATTCGAAGCCGCACTAGGAAATGAGATTGGAAGCTCTGTGTCATTGGATGACGTTGTAGTTACCAGAGGTCAATGTCAATAGTGCAGTAGAGACAATATAAATGACGGGTCGGCAGATTGTCCATTCACCTTTAATAATAAATACCAGATATCAGTGGACAACAAAGAAAGACATTGTATATAGCAACAAACTAAGTGATATGAAACAAAAGAGATTCTTGATGATCTCCACAAGGTTATGTTGCCATAAACAAGCAAGTGCAGCAATAACAAACTCCGCAGCTACAGTAAGGCAACTGGTAGAACTTGTATCTCTCCGAATCTAACCGAATCTGTTCTCTCTTTATAGTTGTCATGATCAACGACATTCAAAAGTTCTTAAACAGTCAAAATCTTTTTAGAAGGTTTAAGTTAAAGTAAATTCTACATTTTAAGTTTATAATAAACTTAAATAAAGATTATAATTAAAGTTGTTTGGTTTTGATTAACCGGTGTATTTGATTTTTTCTAAATGCCATTAATTGTGGTAATGTTTTTGTTATTTTTATGGGATTAATATAAAGGGAATACCACACAATCTTCAGAAAACATAGGTTATCACACCTAATATTGTTCGGAGAGCATGCCGCCGGAGCAACCTAGAAAAAGGAGGCATCCTTTCTTCAAAACATGGGTATGGTTACGGACCTATATAGCCATCAATTATGGCGAACAGTCAGTTTCTGAACCTCCTCTGGTAGTATGAAATTGTCTTCTGATATGTCATTTGTTGTTCAACAACGCAGGTGTCATGTGACCACTTGCTGGAAGGGAAATACGACACCATGAATAATCAATCTGTACGGTTATGAAACAAAAGAGATTCTTGATAATCTCGACAGGGTCATCAATAGACATGTGTCACAAAACAGACACCGTAACTACAGCAAAATAATACAGAACAATATGTTCAGTCTTGAGCTGTTAGCATCATTTTGGGATCGATCAAAAATATTTACTGTTTGCTTGAGTATTGCGCTTAGTTCACCGTAATGCGATGTGGGCAGTTATATGCAGTCAAAAAAATGAGCATTGACATGCTCAGTCAAAACGAGTCGCAATTTATTTATATATGTAGTATTCGATTGCTTTCAATTTTCTTTTTTTTTATTTCAATTCATGCTCATAGATATGAAGTATGACATTTTGCAAGATAACTCAAAAGTGTATTACTTAATATAACAGTTTAAACCCACGATGGATTAAACCCAAAGATGTTTGCAACAAGACCACGTAGATTCGTTATATTATTTATTGACTTTAAATTCTATTTCTTAAAGCATTTTAAATCAAAACATTCAAACATAAAACAAATTTGAAAGAAACAAAATTAAATTATATTTTTGTATGAAAAGTTTTGAACCTTATTGTCTAAAACTAAAAGTCACTCAGACATAGTTAATAATACTACAAACCGGCAAAGGTCTTCCTTTGGTTTCGATGGGAAGGAGGGCAGCATCAATAGCACACACCAAACATATGGATGCATATACCCACACTGCAGCTGTGAGAGAGGCGTCCAGTAATACCTGGTCATATCAAGCACATGCATTTAACTACGCCTGTGTGTTCTCAACTGGCATACTAATTGCATTCGGAACAACAGTCGATGTCTTGGTGAATTTAGCGGATACCAAAACTAATTTCCACACGAATGAAATTGAATTTGTTAAATTATTGAATAGGACAAATTGTTTGGGTTCTTATTTTTATTAATTGTTTGTGGTGTGTTTTAAAATTGATCATGTTATAAGTATTTTGCACTTGTTTCATGTCGGCAATGTGTCTGTGTGGAAAGGCAGTGTTTAAAGATTTGGGTGATTTACATTTTTAATAAAAAGTTCCGATATAACCATGAAGAGAACAAAAATAATTTTTATCCTCTCTGTGAAGAATATAGCAGTTAGACTATATGAGTAGCTTTACAATTTTATGATCGAGTTGATCAGAGGAGTTGGTTTTATCAAATACGAAAAAAAAACTGCATTATTGACTTCGATGCTTGATCGCACACATTCCTTGATTGACTTTGACTTCATTAACGTTGATAATTCCTACTTGCTATTAATGCATATTGTTTTTCTCGCCACCACTATAATGTCCTCGTTCAGAGACAGGAGGAGTTTTAAACTGGAAGTTTAAACAGCAACAACTAAAATGCAGTGGTTCAATGGATTATCACTTCAGTTCTTATCTAGAAGAAAGGATCAAACACACTCCACTAGTTTGCCGATTAACATCATTACATGTAGTTAGGCTAAGTATTGTAATGTCTTACCTGAGCTAAAAATGGTGTGATCATTGCACCAATACGGGCAAACATGGAGGATGTTCCCAGCCCTGATGCTCTTATCGATGTTGGATATACCTAAAAATCAAGAAACAAAACAAATGTTATTATTAGAACATGTTCAGTGATCAATATCTAAGTTATTAAAGAATTAATGTTTTATTTCCAAACAGTTGGTCGCTGAGTACCCAGCTTTTTGCTTGACAATTTCATTAGCTTGTTACGTTTCATACGCCTGTGTGCTTTTGCCTGCATCAATGTTGAGATTCACCAAGACAACTTGTTTGTTTAAATGAGAAAATGTTGTGCAAGTGAGAGGTTGGTACAACATGAAACCTAGTTTAAACCCCTACCAACTATTTGTGAATAATTATTTTCGTTAATTGTTTTATCTTTATTTGAAAACGATCAATTAAAAACCTTATGCTCTCTACGTTTTGGCTGTGTGTTTTCCGACTGTGGCTATTCCTAATATGCATTTAACTTTTTCATAAACCAATTTCAAAGAATTGAATAAAGTTTGATAATCGTTTGTCGCTACAAAAATAAACCATCATATATGATACAATCCAAAAGTAACTCCGGACATAATCATTTACTTTTAGTCTCTATAGTATATAAATAATATATTATATAAACAGTAGCAAATAAGCAAAAAACTCAGACATATTAATAGATTTTGTATATGCGCTTTTTGAATACCTGACATTATTAAATGTTTGTATTTCGTTGTGAATTTTACTTTTTAATGCCAATTGACGTAAAACAAGAAAATTAATAGTAGTTTTTTTATAAGATATCTTGCGGCTATGGATAACATGGTCAGCAAAATTCAACAGGTCGATTTTGATTAAGGATGATTAAGTCAAAACAAAAATGTATTCTTTCATCCAAAACTCTGTCGCCTAGACGCAAAACAAAATAAAACACATAAGAAAGCTAGCGCCTTTAGGGTTGCGGTAATAATACGCTATTTGAAATTATTTAAAGAAGTATTCATAGACTGCATATATGTATGTGATGGCATAATAGAGAATCGGTCATTTATATAAACTTATAAAGTGAAATATTTCGTTCAAGAACGATTTGCGAATAAAATTTTAACAGAAAAAGAATACCATAATCAGTTAAACTGAGAGAGTGGTTAAACTGTACGTACGGTACCCGAGGGAACAGCAATATAGTAGAAATAAAATAAGACTATTTTTAAAATCACCTCAGTTGTGTAGATGTAAACAAAGTTGAAGATTCCTGTAGAGAAGCCTCTGACCATGAAGATGAACAGGGTGAGCAGTTCCTGCGACACGTGCAGCTGTATGAGCAGGAAGAACACGGAACAACCGAAGAAGTTCAGAGCACCGGTGTAACGACGACCTATACAGTCTATCAGGACCATATTTAATGGGAGCGCTGGATAATATCAAAATCATATTAAAACAGTTTCCCATACAAGCCTTTATTTATTCTCGCTGTATTACTCTTAATCAAAACAATTTATCTACCACAGAGTTAAATGTTTTATATGATTAATGCACATATGCTTGCTTTTGGTGTTAAGTGTATATATAACATAGCTTAAAGTCATACAAATACAACGACAGCACATAGCCAAACATGCAAGAAACATACATAGTACATTCCATCTCCCCCACCCCCAACCCCCAAAGAAAAAAAAGATAGTTCAAGTATACCTATATACAGGCATCTACAATGATTGACATTCTGCATGGTTTGAAAAGAGCATATTGTCATCAAGGGAGGTAATTAAAACTGATAACTAGACTAAAGTGATGAACGGGGAGACATTTTACACCCGCCACACAGCACTGTACACCTGCTGTAGTGATATATTAAATGTATAGATAACCCTAAAAGTTAATATGTTAAATATATATGTTACCATATGATTTAGTAAATGTATTAGTAAATTTAGTATAAGTATTAGTGTTAGTTAATGATGTTATAAAAAGCATGCTTACATATAAATTCACCGACGGTGCTGACTATCATTGACACATAATCATCGTGCTTCAATTTGCTACAATGACACTGTTGTCCACCTGAAATGTACATCATAAAAAGTAAGACTATAACTTGATTTAATTGTTCAAGTTTTTCTCCTGTTTTGTTCAGTCTGATATGGTTTATCGAAAAATATTACTAAACGAAAATGGAACTTTGAAAGCCATCGAACATGACAAATATGAAAATATTGTTGCAGGCTCGGTTTGACTGAGCCTGGGTTGAAGGTTATAAAGCTGAGATTGGAAACCAGTCGCCATTTCAGCCAATCAGATGCTTGAGATTTGAGACTGGTTTCCATGCTCAGCTTTATAACCTTGGGCACTGTTCGTGGTAGTTATGGAAATGCATATTACTGCCCGCGCCGCCTAGCCCCGAGCGCAACTCAATATTCACACCAACAAACAGTACAATTTTGATCCATCCTAAACGATAGTGCGTACATGGCGGTGGTCATGGAACCTTCCATGCGATATTTTCATATTAATACCACTCCATGTTCAGCGGCGTATGGTCCCCAGATAAAAGAATGGTTTTGCCCTAAACGATATGTTTTATAACTCATATACTGATGTCTAAAACTAGAGAATAACTGTGCTGTCTGGACAGTTTGTGTAATTTGTGACCAAACAGAACGATCTTCTAGGTCGGGACCGTTTGCTGGCGTCTTTTCATTTCTTTTTTTTAAATTTTATCTTACAATGTATTGTCGTCCTATATTTAACTCTGTGTTACAAATCTTCATCTGACTTAGATTCTCGTTTGTATTTTCTGTTAACTGTTTATAACATTATTACCAGCGGCTTTAGCATTATGTAACTGGAGTATTTCAGCACTAGCCAGCACCATCCCATAGTAAGTTAGAGCCGTCCCAAACCAGAGTAACCACACCTGAAACGTCGTTCTTCTGTAGCTCCGTGAAAATAGCAGCTTTGGATGACCTCTTTCTGTCTTAGATAAGGTGAATCGAACAATAACATGTTTACTGTTAAACCTCTTTATGTCTTAGATAAAGTAAAACAATCAATGAAATGTTTACTTCTGAACCTCTTTATAACTTAATATTCTAGATTATTTTTCTTTGATTTGGTCAGTTTTTGATCATCATAGTTTCATTACTAAAAGCTTAAAGTCAGAACCATTGTTGTTCTAGTTTGTATGGTGCTATTCTGCGTGCAACATCTTTAATGCTATTCTAGACATTGTGACCATGTTAAAGCTTTGAATGAGCACAGCGCTATCGTAACGAAAAACATTAAAAAAACGTTTTGTATGGTTAAACGCCGATACCCGGATTTATTTTAGAAATGCCAATGTACTTTGAAACTATTTCTGCGAATTGACAATGAGAAGAAAATAAAAGCTAATAAATAAACAAAATATTCTACAACGTTCTGTGTGTTCTGTGATTACCTCTGTCGGCGTACAGTTGATTGCTTTACAAACCTTTTTTTGTAAGAAATGACAAGAGTTTAAGAAATCATTATCATTTCTGGACAAATATTAAAAAAGAATAAAGTATGTCGATCAGAGTTTTTATTCCTGCTGTCCTGGTTATGCTGATTATTATGCAGGTGGCAATAACATTGCCATTTTGTTGATCATATTCTTGTTTATGGTGCATGCAACACCGTCGAGTATACGGGTGAATTGAAATTGATTCACCAATGCTGTTTTTATTTTGACATACTTATTCAACTACTTTTGTAAAAAGTCTGCCCGTACATTCCATCAGTGGTGTTATCAATTTCGCCCTAGAACATGCTCAATCGTTTTTATCATGTTCGACATCTTTCAAGTTTTCCTTTTCGTCGATCTGAAGGCCTTTGATCACGATACATGTATCTGTGTAAATACTGAGATGCGCCCAACACAGGGCTAGGCTACTTGGACACATATGCGGATCTCCCTTCTAATTTATCACGCGACAGAGTGAGAGTTCCTAGTCATACTTTTCCTCTTGCGTTTTAACCCTTTTGTAAAACAATGCAGCATTTGAAATCTATTTAGTTTTGGTATTGTCTTGCGGTATTGGACCAAATGAAATATCAGCTATAGCTGATAGATATACCTGTGTCTCCTGTACTAGTCTTCCCTCTGGCATTTGAGCCCTGTTCAGTCTGGCAATAGTTTGAAGTACTTGTATCGCATCCTGATGTTTTCCAGCACCAACAAGATACCTTGCTGAGGGTGGCAGGAACTAAAACATGCAGTATTCTTTGTCAACAATACAACTGGTTTAAAAAAGGTTCATAAACCCAACAATAAACACCTTTTCGACCAAAACAAATAATTATTATGTTTAAATAAATAATTTATATGTAATTTAATACTCCTAATGCACATATTTACTTTGAGAACTTTATTTTGTATAATATAAAAAACGTATTTATCATGGTTTTAACCAGTTTCACTTGATTGAACAGCATTTCTTAGTAATGAATAAAAAACAGCAACAAACAATCAACAAAACAAGATTTCCGTACATCCCATATAGGCCCTACGTATGCCAGTTCCTAAAACAGATCCCAATTTCTTCGAAAAGTAAAGATTATGTACAAAACTTATCTTAAGTGTTGAGTGTTCGGACAGTTTGGAAAGTTTCAAAAGGTGTAATGGTTACTTGTGTAAATATTGAGGTCCGCCGCGCTGAACATTGAGCTAGGCAAACCGCAGTTATTTGCATTTCTATAACATTACTGCCAAAAAAAGCTAAATCAAAACGAAAATCATTAATATTTTGTCGTGTTCGGTGACTTTCAGTCGCATTTTCGTCTATATTAAACATTTGGTACCTTAAGCAATATGAGGATTAGAAATGTTGGAACAGATGACAGAGCTAGTAACCATCTCCAGCCTAGCCGTGGTATCACAATAGCTGCAAGAACTATCTCGAACATAGTGCCTGACGCCCAGCATACCTGAAAATATCTAAATATCGAAACCAGCCTCTAATCTCAAGCATCTTATTGGCTGAAATCGCTACTGATTGCCATTTCAGCCAATCAGATGCTTAAAATTTGAGACTGTCTCCAATCATAGTTTGATGACCTTGCACCCAAGTTGAGAAACAATAAGAATTTTTGTCACCAGTAAATAGATTTATCCTCAAAATTAATCAAATACTGATTATGAAGAACTGAGTCGTTTCGACATTTTAAGTGTGTAATTTAATCATTCAAAGCAAGCCATAACCTGCAAATCTCAGAAGTGATAATCGGGAGAGACATTGACATATAAAGTTTACTACAACTTTTTGTAATTTTATCAGTGATAGTTTCAAAAAATCAAACATCATTTGACTCACGGATCCAAATATAAGTATTTTTGCTCTGTACTTCTGTGGTAAATACTCCGTAAGAAGAGTAAATCTGAAAGATAATTTTATCAAAACAATTAAGAAGACAGATTGAAGTGTGAAAAGTTGCCAATGATGTGATAAAATTTGTAAATAAGACCATGATGCAATAGTATACATTAAGTAGACCATGATGTGATAACTTACGTAAATCAGAACATGATGTGATAACTTACGTAAATCAGAACATGATGTGATAACATACGTAAATCAGAACATGATGCGATAACTTACGTAAATCAGAACATGATGTGATAACATACGTATATCAGAACATGATGTGATCACTTACGTAAATCAGAACATGATGTGATAACAGACGTAAATCAGAACATGATGTGATAACATACGTAAATCAGTACATGATGCGATAACTTACGTTAATCAGAACATGATGTGATAACATACGTTAATCAGAACAGAATGTGATAACTTATGTAAATCGGAACATGATGTGATAACAAACGTAAATCAGAACATGCTTTGATAACATACGTATATCAGATTATGATGCGATAACTTTCGTAAATCAGACCATGTTGTGATAACAAACGTAAATCAGAACATGATGTGATAACATACGTAAAAAAGAACTTGATGTTATAACATACGTAAATAAGACCTTGATTTGGTAACAGACTTATAAAAATTATGAGACCATGATGTAATAACAAACGTAAATTTGAACTTGATGCGATAACAGACGTTTATCAGACTATGATATGATAACATACTAGTACTTAAATCAGACCATGATGTGATAACATACTTAAATCAGACCGAGATGTGATAACATACGTAAATCAGAACTTGATGTGATAACAGACGTATATGAGACCATGTTTTAATAGCATACGTATATCAGACAAGGATGTAATAGCATACTTAAATCAGACCATTATGTGATAATATACGAAAATTAGACCATGATGTGATAACAGACGTATATCAGGCCATGTTTTACTAACATACGTATATCAGACTACGATGTGATAGCAAATCAGACAATTATGTGAAAATATGCTTAAACAAGATCATGATGTGATAACATCGTTAATAAGATCATGATACGAAAACATTTGCACACACACTATGGTGAGATAGCAAACATAAATTAAACCATCATGTGATAACATACGCAATCCAGGTCATGTTGTGATAACAAACGTAAACTAAAATATGACCTTATAACACGTAAATTAGACAATGATGTGATAATTTATGTAAATAGTTCCATTTTGTGATAACGTATATCAAAAGACCATGACAGGAACTTCAAATTTGTTAACACTCCTGTAATAAAAACTAAATAAATTAACTGATCATCACAAAAAGTAAGTCAATGAAATTGATATGTGATATACGGACATTAATTACGGCTGTCTAATGTTATTAGATTGTCAACTTGACAAGGTTACCCATGTGGCATTCCAGCCATTCCAGCACCGACCAGACATCGTAGAATGAGAATCCAAACATAGGAGGGACTGAACGTAGTTAGCAGACCATAGTAACACACCGTGAACGAGGCGAGAACGAGAATCTGAAAGAGAACATATGCTTATGGACTTTTTAGAATCTTTAACCTAGATGAGTAGGGCTGCGTATTAGTAGACAGGTAGGTATGACTGATCGGGTGAATGAATTGATTATAATGATGTTAATGTTGATGATGATAACGATGATTATTATCATCATCATCATTGTTGTCATCATCAGCAGCATCTTAATGTTCGTAATCAAAGACTTACATTATTTCTAGCCTTTTATTATGCCTTTGCATTTCTTTTGCGATACTGCTACATGTGTTATTTGTGGCGGATGCCAAGTGGTTACATCTATATGTTTATATCTATAATATTAAAGCACATATCTGTATCGGAAAGTCACATAATTTACTCACGTTTTTTCGTCCATATTTGTCTGCCATAATACCCCAGAGTGGGGACATTGATCCCATTCCGATAAACACCACCTGCAGAATTAAACCAAAGATTTCATACAGCTTTTGCAAACCATTGAGAGCATTTTTTGTAGACCAGTTTAGTTTGAAAATAATAACAAGCATTATACTTTATCAGATGAACCATGTTTCCCTTTGCCTTTTACTTTAATATATGATTGTTAAATTTCTGCTCGGCGCACTGAAACATTTGCAGCAATCGTAACTGCAACTTTAATATACATGTACCTAATCATGCAATGCAACATTTTAACCATTGTAGGATCTATAACAATATAACATTGAAACAATAAATAACTAAGTTCAGTGCAGTTATCCGTTTCATTTACCTCCATTGATCTCAATATGTTGATATCAAACCTTGCAGAATGTCAATGATTGTGGGTGGCAGTATATAGCCATACTGTAACTATCCCTTTCTAGGGATACAGATGGTATGTACTGTGCCTGTCTCTTGCATGGTTGGTTTGATGCTGCCACTGTATTTGTATGGCTTTAGGGTTATTGATAATTTCAGGACCATAGATTTCTGGCTTAAGCATTTGGAAAAATACGAGCAGTTAGAAACATGGTGATGAAATGTGATCATAATTCATTCATTAAAGTAAATGTCACTTACTGTAGTTATCAAAGCTATCTGGGCCTGAGACAACCCCCACTCACATCTCACAACTGGTGACAGCACCGCCAACAACATCATCTCACACGCATCTGCAGCCTACAACAGTATAAGGCTTAATTTCTAAACGAGATATATGTTTTAAGCTTTAAGCTTTGTGAATAAAAATGTACTGTTTATTGGTGCAAATAATGATTAGCGCTCAACATCGTTTGGGATTGAACGAAATTGTACTGTTTATTGGTGTAAATATTGAGCTGCGCGCAACCCGGGGCTAGACAGTGTTAGCCAATAATTATAATTAGTATTACCAATACTGCACATGAACTGCCTTTTAAAAAAACTTATCCTGTAATATTTTCATTTTTGTCGTGTTCCTTGGCTTACGAAGTCCCCTTTTCGTTTATTTTACAAGTTCAATGTTCGAGCAAAATTTGTTCAATTTAACATTATTGTAGTTTTCACATTGACACTGTGTTTTTATTAGCCATTCGCGCCAAATTGTTTTACCTATATTTTCCGAGTGTCCTTTGACAACTGATTTAGTACCTGACATGTGTACTTCTGTTCGTTCACTGATTTAATAAAAATATAGTCTAAAATATAAGTGATTCAAACTAAACACCTTCTCAGGATTCATAAGAATTGAAACCAAATATAAATATATAAACGGACGTTTCGTGAACGTGTAATGAGCGTAACGCCGTATTTTTTTCAAATCAGGCTGAAACTCACGGAGAAGAGCCCTGTAATCCCCCAGAGTCGGAATTGAAACCAGCCAATACCAAGCTTTTCTACCGCCTCCTCCACAGTATATGTTCCTTTACTGGCATCTCCTTTTGCAGCATCATCGTCATCATCACTGACGCTGGCCTGTATGTCGCCGGCGAAAGTTAGCTCCACATCATCATCTGACGTTAGTCCTGACACATCTGATTTAGCAAAATCGTGACATACGTGCAATTGTTTTGTATTAAATGTCAAAATAAATTTAAAAAATAATAATCACAATTCTGCTCCAAAATACGATTTCTATAAATTTAGGTTTTGCACGAAAGTTAAGTTTGAGTAAACATTTGCCTTTATTGAGCGTCAATTCTAGCTGCGCAGAATTATTTTGACAGTTTCTGTTATTTTTGTGAGTGCAGAAATTGAACAAGAAAACACATTTTGATGCGATTTAATGATTTAAAAATAGGTTAAATTTTAATTGCATTTTTTATTGTTTTTTAGCTCGACATTTGCCTATAAAACATATATTCGCCAAATGACATATTAATGAATGGGTTGTTAAAGAATACGAGATTCGCCTGGCCAGTGAAACCATACTTCAGACTGGATTCACATTAACTTGAGAAGTAAACAATGTGAATATCTCCCGCCGCATAGGAGATAAAGAAATGGTCTATACAAGCTTCCGTGCGTACGTCGTCTGTTAGTTTTTTTGGTCTTAAAATTTCGTGTCCGCTCCATAATGTATATCATGAAACTTTTGCCACATGTTCACCTTGTCAAAATCTGGTCGGTTCTAGGTCTAGGTCACCTGTGGTGTTTAAGTTTGAGCTATGTGCCCAGATCTAGTTTTTATATATGTTTGTGTTTATTAATGAGCAATTACAAAATGAAATCGTTCTAGTGCGGCACAGCTGGACAAAGTATAATTTCAACCACTAACTTGGGTTAAGATGATTTAACCAGAAGCAAACATTTGCATTTATTTGCCAAGTTTCATAATAACAGGGAATTTTATACATTCCCAGGTGAAATTTTAAGGTGCCTACATAGACTGTTTTACATGTAATCATTCACCTCAACGCGACAACGTATTGCAAAATTATCACATATTGGTAAAACAACTATTTCGTGATCCAAATTTTAAGAAGAAGAAAGCAAAGACATACGTGTATAAAATATTCTACCATCCGCTATCTCCATGTTTTTTTTCAAATCGCTAATACTAAATACTCCACTGTGATTCTGTTTTCCAATAGCGCGTTAAGTATTTCAATCTCGATCGATATTACGGCAAATGTATTGACAATTCCTGTAAATGAGTTGACAACGATTTGTGCAGGCGCGTAGCTGTCTATACGCGTATACGCAGCTGAATCCACGATTCACCTCAGACCGCCTCTGATGCACCAGATTGCACCTCTGTTATAAAAATCCGGACTGTGTGGGAGTTGCCTCAACCCACCTCCAAATACAATCATGAATCCACGTGAATACGGGGCTAGCTACTCCCCTGTTGTGTACATGTATTTTACAACCCCTCAGTTGAAGTCTTAAGTGCACCGACATTAAAGCACTGTTGGTTTTTGTTACAAGTTTCTCTAGGGCTATACCACGGCCTAAAAGATTTGCTCCACCTCTTTTTTTAGGTTAATTAAAAAAATTCTATTTCAGGTTTGACGCTCATGACAGAAACTTGGCAGAAAAAGTTCGTTTTATTAATTTCTTTAAGAAATATAACGTCAGATTTAAAACAACGGACAATTTAGTTGCACACAAAAGTGGTTTTACCTTATATTTCAAAAGTGAACATATTTTTACGTGAGAAACTTTGAAAGTATTGACAAAGGTCCAGCCTATTCAAACAGAAAATTGACATGTGTCAATGTATTTCTTAACAATTTGTACAAGCTAATTAGTTAAAAGAAACAGTACGGAATTGATATTGTGTTACGTATATTATGTTTAAAAATGAACTAAGTTTACAGAATTACCCGTAAGTATGCATCTTCTACGATCTGTGTTTGAAGAGGTGGGGCTTATGCATTATCAGTTAGTAATGAGTAGTGGTTTCTTTTAAATATATGTTAGTTATGAGTTAAGAAACCAGTTAACCTTATAATCGTTTAAATAAATGCGATATAATTTTAAACAATAACACTTTTTTGTTACTTAGAGATTTTTGTCCTTGACAATCTTTGATTTTACAATATCCAATTTAGACAGACACTGATACCAAAACAAGAAATACATTAACATTACTAAACGTGTAGGATAATCTGGGTAGGCAATATTTGTTTTACTCACAAATCTTCCTTTTAATTTCCCTAAATATTCCAAAACATTTGCGGCAGGATTTTACATGGTTTACAAGCTGAATATTTATTGTGATAACGTTGCTGTGAATTCATTTTCTGATCCTATCAAATTGTACCAAAATACGTGGACGCAAGTTGTCTTTCTGTTTGAATCGGAACTATTTCGCGACTGTCAGGATCTCACGTAAAGTCGTCATATCAGATCAAGCTTCATGGGAGTAAGATAAAACATTTCGCAGTTTAACTACATTGTCCTTTTAGTGAATTCTGGTATGATAGTAATCAAGATATACGATGAACTCACAATTTTCTTTGCTTACATTTTCCATCTATTTTTTCAAAATTTGAATTCACTTCCAAAATGTTTGACAGGCCGTACATGCATATTAATCTTGAAAACTACACGTTTATCGTTTAGCCAATAGAAATTCCCCGCCCGTATGGGGGAGTGGGGAATGTTGAAGGGAAAAGCAGAACTGGATGTTGTGTTCTTCATTATTTTAGAAAATTTAATCACCTACCTGTATCCGTCGGTTTTAACCTTGAATATTTTACAGACATATGCACTTTAAACCATATACACGCACTATTAATCCAATAATCAACAGCGAATCAAGCGTGCAGGAAACCATTGAAAAAATATTACTATTAAAATTATTAATATAGTGATTTAAAACAAAACAGAGTTAACATGTTCCATAGTAAATACATATTTCAATGTTAACTACTCCTTTATGCCTATTTCTGAACCATGACTGTACCTGTACTCGATTTTAAAAGGATGTAAATTTTTCTAGTGTAACGTATTATAGTGTTGCCCTGTAGTGAATTTTGACTACCCTGTATTTTCAACTAAACGATGGCTTTTTAATTTGTGTATTTTTTACAAGATCAGATAGCTTTCAGTTCATGGAGTTATATTTGTTTCTTATGACCAAAACGTTTGTTGTTTCAGTGATTAGCTGATTGCTTTACGGCCAACATCACTGTTTTCCACTGTAGGTTGCATGGAATATATTAACCCAGTATTCCTTCACGGTCAATTCAAATCAAATCGTTTGCAATAAATAGTGATTTTTCTCTTTATCTGAGGTCTAAATAAAACTAAGAAATCGAGCTGCATGTGGGCTGTTTGCATGGAAAATATGTCAGGAGGAACACAATCAATTTAATACATACACGAGGTATTATTACCTTATCTTGTTGGATACAAGCAAGCTTATTCTGGAAGGGCGTATGTGTTTTTGTGGCATATCGGGTTTCTAAGAGAAATAAGATATGTTTGGTCGGAGAGCAATAATGTTCTTACAAGTTGGTTTACATCCCCCCGCACCCAAACCACATATCACTCGGAACGTAGATCATCGCTGAAGGTTATACAGGTGAGCATGGAAACCAGTCTCAAATCTCAAGCATCTGATCGGCTGAAATGGCGACCAGTCGTCGTTTCCATTCTCAGTTTTATAACTTTGGGACCATGACACCGATATACGGTTTTCAAGAAACTAAGACGATAGAGTTGAGCGACAGAATGACAGCGAATAACTATCGCATCGTGAGAAAAAATAAAGCCCTGACACAAAACTGTAACAAATTGATTTATTTAAATAATAACATCTTCAGAGGAATGCTGGTATATGTCTTGTTGTTAGCCAATAACCATTATATTCTCTGCACTGAAGAAAACAAAATGCATTTTATTTTAAGACAATTTTAAGGACTTTAAGGAGTTAGATTTGTAATATGTGGTGCAGGGCATAGATTAGGGACTGCGTTAGATGTGTGATGCGATGTAGGGCATGGATTGAAGGATTGAGGATTGTGTAAGATGTTTGATGCGGTGTCGGGAATGGATTGAGGACTGTGTTAGATGTGTGCCGTTGTTGAGGGCATGGATTGAAGATTGTGTAAGATGTGTGATGTGGTGTCTGGCATGATTTTAGGACTGTGTTAGATGTGTGGTGTGGTGTAGTATTGAGGACTGTGTTAGATGTGTTATGTGGTGTAGGGAATGGATTTAGCATAGTGTTTGATGTGTAATGTGGTGTAGATCATGGAGTGATGACTATATTTGATGTGTCTTATTGGCATAGTTCAATACTTTGTTAGATGTTTGATGCGATATAGGAAATGGATTAAGGACTGCATAACATGTATGATGTGGTGTCGGGCATGGGTTTAGGACTGAGTTAAATTTGTGATTTGGTGTAGGTCATAGATTATGGACAGTGTTCGATGAGATGGTGTAGGACAAAGATTTAGGTATGTGATGTGGTATGGGGCATGGACATTAGACTGTGTTAGATGTGGATTGGTGTATGGCATGGGTTGGATCTGTGTAGGATATGTGAAATGGTGTAGTGCATGTATTTTGGACAGTGTTAGATGTGTTTTGCAGTGAAAGGCCTGGTTTACGGAATGTGTGAGATATGTGTGATGGGTTTGAAATCGTCTGAGGACCCGGTGAATTTGTGAGATGTTGTAGAAAATGACTATAAGGATTTGGTTGAAATTGTGAGTGGGTGGATGACATGGCTTGAATGCTTGTTGGCTTGAGGAGGTAATATATTTATGAGCTTTTATAAAACATGGCTTGAGAACTATGTCTGGTGGTAAACGGCAGGACTGAGTTTGATGTTATGTAAAATAGTGATGACTGGAGGACGGGAATAAATATATCCGGTGGTGTAGGGCATGACTGTAGAACAAGGTCAGATGAAGTTCGTGGCACACGTATAAACTTAATATAAAATGTGACTTTTAAATTTTATAACTAGCTAGTTCGTTACAAGTTCGTCGTATTTTCCCGTTTCGGCAATAATTTAATTTATTTAAAATATACTTAGAATATTATACTTGGAAAATTTATCCTTTACATGTACAAGATGAGGCTTTTTCTTTGAATAAATCTGACCTTAAGCATGATTTAAATAAAATGGCATATTTTAAAAGATACATTTAATTATTCCTTACCTCGATTTACAAATATATTTCTGAGTTTGGTCACACTCTGAGTCTGTCCACTGGGCGTTGTGAGAACCGTCCAGCTTGACACAGTTCTCATTACCGTGGGCATTGTTGGGCTCGCCAGATGCCCAGTTCGTGAAGCTGTCCGCACTCAGCTGAGACATGCTGGTCTCCCAAACATACTCACCTTCTACTAGCTTATCTGTAAGGCCTATCCACCAGGACTCTGTAATGATATAAAATGCTGAATTGTTGGATGATAATTAATTTCCAAGTCGTTTAAACATCATGTCGTGAAAAGGAGATGGTTGTAACTTAAAACATATTCAGAATTAAGCTTTTGTTGGCTGATGATGTATGATAACCGTTTTTCAAGTGACGGCAAATGACAGACAATAGAAATGGTACACATGTCGGCCCTGTACTTTGTGTATAATAACAGTTATAACAAGAAATATCTTTAAAAAAGATAAACGGCGTTGATGGAAAAGATTTATATATACATGTATATAAGAAAGAAAGAAATACAGATAGGCAAAGCAGACACAGTTTAGTTATTTTATTTTATTTGTTATAGCTGTTGACGAACCCTCCCTGCCTTCTTAGTATGACTTAGAGATTAAGCGACCGAATGATGACAACTCATAAATTCATTGAAAGTGTCTTTCAAAAAAAATGTTGAAGCTGTTGCAACAATTTCATACAGTGATAACAAGTCGATTAAAGAAGCAAAATATTCAGTTTCAATAAAATACCTCGTGTAGAGTGAGAATTCATGATGAATAAATGTCCTTGAAATTTAATAAATATAAATAATAACAGCCTGTTACAAGAGCGAAATCTACCAACTTTTACGTATATTAAGTTTAAAAAAAAGTGTCCGTCCTGAGTATTGAACCCGGGGCCTCCGCTTGAGAGGCGAGAGTTTTAGCCACTACACTATAATGAACTTGTCTTACGAACTTGAAATTAACAATCAGTATCAAAGGAACTAGAAAGGAACCAGTAAGAACACTTCTCTTTCGTTTTACACTGTGTATTGTATGCAAGTGACACCCAAGAATATTCCATATAATATTATATTTAAGCTATCAATATTGACTTAACTGGTTACTTAAATCGTAATATGTTTTTCCTCCAATACAACACCCACTAACAACCAATCTAATTAATCTATTTGATTTTTCCGCTGCATAATAATAAAATCCCACTAGATACCTCTCCAGCCTGCTAGATGCCTCTCTGGTGTAAATAGCTACCAATCGAAATAGTTTATTTCATTTTCCCTCTGCATAATAAGAGAATACGAGTATTATTTACAACATTTCATTGGTCGAAAAACTAGGTCAAAAGTGAGCTTAGACAGCTAACGCCGAAAAACAGTGTAAACAACACAATTCAATCTGCCAACATTGAAAAAAGTTAAATATTTAAAATTATTTTAAAAATTTGACTGATGATTATAATCTCACGAAGTAAGAAAACTTCAACTGTTTCATTCCCTTACCCAGAAGTCCATACCTCATGATCGCGTTAGTGGCTAGTATGCATTTTCATATGACCCTGTTCATAGGCATTGCTCTGACTCTCAATTCATGAACAACCCTATTTCTGACGGTCATTTATGCATGTTAACGTGCTTTAATACACGAATTGTAGTATTTGTTAAATTGTAAAAATATAGTTTTCGAGTCTTCAACTAATTAGTTGATTCCCGATGCGTCTCTGTGTATCGTCTGCAAGAGAGTAACATATCCTATATACTCCTTTAAAGTGCACACATCACCACGTTGCTGTAAAGATCTATAGAAACGCATCACTGAAATAGATATCTTCATTTGTACACAGTGATGCATTAGCATGATCAGGATTTATTTCACTTACCTCTCAATATTTTATTGGTAATAACAAATTATAATGATTTTGATATTCTTTGGGAGGGTTCGTCAAAGGTAGTGTTTAGATTGTTGGTTAAAATATTACATAATAGGGTGATTTTCTTCATACCGACCACTTTAAGGAAATACCTGAAAAAAAAATGGGTGATGCGTTATTAAAGTCTTTCAGTATATATTGTGTTCACCTACCCACCTTCAGAAGGAAATATATGCTCCCATTGTTGTAACGCTGCGCCTCAAACATGTTTGTACGAGTTTAACCCACATCTTACCAACAAACAGGATCCATTTTGTCCCTTCTCTCCTTCCAACGAATACAAACATGTCGGTATCTTATCTGTACTGGCCATCAAGTGAAAGGAAAAAGAGAATGGATGTCGGAGGAAGACTGAATAATTTGCCTAATGCAAATTATAAAAATAATTTGATTTATACTAATTTAAAAAAAAAAGTTTTACGAAATTGTATACTACATCAAAGGATTTACATACCTTTGGATGCAATTGAATGAGTCTTGCTGGATAAAAAGTCGCTCTCCGTTCGGTCATTTATCTCAACAAGCATTGCACCAAACAAATGACACGAATCCTGAAATAATAATACCTTGAAGAAATGCAATAGGGGCCTCAATGATAACTGTTAACAATTACATGTATGATGTCTTAAATTTTCTTGGAGCTATAACTTGCACGTATAGACAGAGATGGCAGTCAGCTTGTTAAGACTTGTCAATGAAGCAAAAGAGGATCTTTCAGGATCCAGAGTTTAAACGCCATAATGAATTATTGCATAAGACAACAGAAAGAAAACTGATGTAAAAATGCACAAATCGTGATTATATGCATATTGCATATACGCAATATGTTAAAATTTATTTCAGTCTTTTATATTGGTTTGCTGCTCCATTTACATTTCATTTTCATTACATTGTGAAAATCGCTACTTACGAAAGCCCCAATCCAGGACTCTTTTCCATGACTGAAGAAATAGCAGGATTCTTGGAACAACACAAAGCCATGTGGACAACCCTGATCACCGAATACCACTGTACAAAAGCGCCATAAAAATGGTAATTAAACATGTTGCATATTGTATGCAAATGTTTATTTAACCAATCAATGACTAAAATAAAAGCAGAATCTCTGGAATTGCTCAGAAAGATGTGGAAAGCCTTATAACCGTAGAATTATAAAAACTTTAAATATTATTACTCTCAATTTGTTTAAAAGTAAAATATGCATCAGGAATAGCCACATCCAGAAAGCCAAAATTGTTGAAAGAAAGACAAGAGAGATTGGGTTTAGAAGAAGATCCATTTCAAATAAGACACCACAAACAAAAATAGAGAACTTTTGAATTTACCGTCTTGTAACGGTCAGTGGCAAAACAATGTGCAAACGATGTAACATAGGAAATAAAAAGAACCACTCGGTATTAGATGTGTGAAGTTAGCGGCCTGGCGGCCTAGCGGCCTGGCGGCGTGAAGTTAGCGGCCTGGAGGCCTCGCGGCCTGGCGGCGTGAAGTTAGCGGCCTGGCGGCCTAGCGGCCTGGAGGCGTGAAGTTAGCGGCCTGGCGGCCTAGCGGCCTGGCGGCGTGAAGTTAGCGGCCTGGCGGCCTAGTGGCCTGGCGGCGTGAAGTTAGCGGCCTATCGGCCTAGCGGCGTGAAGATGGCTGAATTTATTGCAATTAACGTTGATCTTAAAAACTGATTGAAATCTATTTTTACAGATATAATGTAAAATGCAGGGGTGTATAAGAAAGTTACCGACATGATTTAGCTTTTATTTTTTAAATCAAAGTTCTAGCTTATCTGCAGAGACGACTCGGAATCTATGTGTACATTCACTTCCATGTACTCTTTGTAAATTACAGTTCAGTTGATGATAAAGAACTAAGTTTGATTGTTTAACTTTTCGAAGCCTGGCGGCCTAGCGGCCTAGCGGCCTAAACTTAATATTTATCATAATTTATGTTTATCTTTAAAACGGCTTGAAATCGATTTTTACAGCATGCAATGTACATTTCAGGGATGATTAAGTAAAATATCAACAAAAACTAGCTTTGAATTTTTTTTAAGTTTTCGAAGCCTGGTGGCCTGGCGGCCTAGCGGCCTAGCGGCCTGGCGGCCTAGCGGCCTAAATTTTAATATTTATCATAATTTATGTTTATCTTTAAAACGGCTTGAAATTGATTTTTACAGCATGCAATGTACATTTCAGGGATGATTAAGTAAAATATCAACAAAAACTAGCTTTGATTTTTTTAAAGTTTTCGAAGCCTGGCGGCCTAGCGGCCTGGCGGCCAAGCGGCCTGGCGGCCTAGCGGCGTGAAGATGGCCTAAACTTAATATTTATCATAATTTATGTTTATGTTTGAAACGGCTTGAAATCGATTTTTACAGCATGTAATGTACATTTCAGGGATGATTAAGTATAATATCAACAAAAACTAGCTTTGAATTTTTTTAAGTTTTCGAAGCCTGGCGGCCTAGCGGCCTGGCGGCCTGGCGGCCTAGCGGCCTAAACTTAATATTTATCATAATTTATGTTTGTCTTTAAACCGACTTGAAATCGATTTTTACAGCATGCAATGTACATTTCAGGGATAATTAAGTAAAATATCAACAAAAACTAGCTTTGATTTTTTTTTTAAGTTTTCGAAGTCTGGCGGCCTAGCGGCCTAGCGGCCTTGCGGCCTAGCGGCCTAAACTTAATATTTATCATAATTTATGTTTATCTTTAAAACGGCTTGAAATCGATTTTTACAACATGCAATGTACATTTCAGGGATGATTAAGTAAAATATCAACAAAAACTAGCTTTGATTTTTTTTAAAGTTTTCGAAGCCTGGCGGCCTAGCGGCCTGGCGGCCTAGCGGCCTAAACTTAATGTTTATCATAATTTTTGTTTATCTTTAAAACGGCTTGAAATCGATTTTTACAGCATGCAATGTACATTTCAGGGATGATTAAGTAAAATATCAACAAAAACTAGCTTTGATTTTTTTTAAGTTTTCGAAGCCTGGCGGCCTAAACTTAATATTTATCATAATTTATGTTTATCTTTGAAACGGCTTGAAATCGATTTTTACAGCATGCAATGTACTTCAGGGATGATTAAGTAAAATATCAACAAAAACTAGCTTTGATTTTTTTTTAAGTTTTCGAAGCCTGGCGGCCTAGCGGCCTAGCGGTCTAAACTTTATGTTTATCTTAAAACGTCTTGAAATCGATTTTTCAGCATGTAATGCACATTTCAGGGGTGAATAAGCAAAATATCAACAAGAACTAGCTTTGCTTTTTTTTAAGTTTTCGAAGCCTGGCGGCCTTCTTGATTCTTTGACTTTAATTTTATGCATGTTTTGAATGTCCAGCAGTGCATTCTGCGTAATGTTTGACGATAGAACAAATCCATATTCTGCATATAGCCGCAATTACGGAGGCTCGGATCTGTACAGTCTTCTAAGCTTGTCAAATAATCTATACATGGAATCAGAATTTAAACCCTCGCAAACATAAATGTTTACATTTAAGATATGTCCCTCTTTTAATGAAATAAATATCCGAAACCGAGACCAGCCTCGGATTGGTGCCTTACGTCTTTCGCTTTAACCTGGATTTCTTTGTTGCGGTCTCTTCTGGTATGTAGAATAATTTTCAGATCTCTTTTGTTGCTATTAAAATGGTATACAAAACATGAAAACTGTTCATCAACTGGCGGAGATTTAGGACGACGTAATGTTTACTTATACAAAGAATGCCATATTCTGCATATACCCGGAATTACGGAGGCTCGGATCTGTACAGTCTTCAAAGCTGGCCAAACAATCTATACATGGTTGGAACCGGAATTTAAACCTTCGAAAATATGTATGTTTGCCTTTACGATATGACCAAATTTTAAAGACAAAAGATACCAGTAACCGAGACCAACCTCGGATTAAAGCCCTCCTTCTTTCGCTTTAACCTGGATTGCTTTGGTGCGATCTCTTCCGGCATGCTGAATAATTTTAAGATCTCGTTCTGGCGATTAAAATGGTATATAAAACATAAAAACTGTTCATAAAATGGTGGACGACGTAACGTTTAACAATAGAACAAATCCATATTCTGCACATAATCGCAATTACGGAGGCACGGATTTGTACTGTCTTCTAAGCTGTACAAACAATCTATATATGGTTGGAACCAGAATTTAAACCCTCACAAACATGTATGTTTACCGTTACGATATGTCACTCTTTCCATGAAATAAATATCAGAAACCGAGACCAGCCTCGGATTCGAGCCCTACTTCTTTCGCTTTAACCTGGTTTGAATTAGTGCGGTCTCTTCAGTCCTGTAGAATAATTTTCAGATTTCTTTATTGCGAGTAAAATGGTATATAAAACATGACAACTGTTCATGAAATGGCGGAGATTTAGGACGACGTAATGTTTACCCAGAGAAAAAATGCCATTTTCTGCATATAATCGCAATTACGGAGGCTCGGATCTGGACAGTCTTCTAAACTAGCCAAACAATCCATTCATGGTTGGAACCGGAATTTAAACCTTCGAAAATATGTATGTTTATCTTTACGATATGTCCCTATTTTAAAGAAAAAAATATATCAGAAACCGAGACCAACCTCGGATTAAAACCTTCCTTCTTTCGCTTTAACCTGGATTGCTTTGGTGCGATCTCTTCCGGCATGCTGAATAATTTTAAGATCTCGTTCTTGCGATTAGAATGGTATATAAAACATAAAAACTGTTCATAAAATGGTGGAGATTTAGGACGATGTAACGTTTAACAATAAGACAAATACATATTCTGCATATAATCGCAATTACGGAGGTTCGGATCTGTACAGTCTTCTTATCGGGCCAAACAATTCATACATGGTTGGAACCAGAATTTCAACCCTCGCAAAAATGTATGCCTACCATAGTGATCTGTACCTATTTGAAATAAAAGAAAAATCAGAAATCGAGATCAGACTCGGTTTCAAGCCCAACGTTTTTTTTTATTTATTTGCATCGCTTTAGTTGAATTTCCTCAGGCCTCTAGAACAATATTAAGATCTCGTTATTGCTAGGCCGCCAGGCTTCGAAAACTTAAAAAAAAATCAAACCTAGTTTTTGTTCATATTTTACTTAATCATCCCTGAAATGTACATTGCATGCTGTAAAAATCGATTTCAAGCCGTTTTAAAGATAAATATAAATTATGATAAATATTAAGTTAAGGCCGCTAGACCGCTAGGCCGCTAGGCCGCCAGGCTTCGAAAACTTAAAAAAAAATCAAAGCTAGTTTTTGTTGATATTTTACTTAATCATCCCTGAAATGTACATTGCATGCTGTAAAAATCGATTTCAAGCCGATTTAAAGATAAACATAAATTATGATAAATATTAAGTTTAGGCCGCTAGGCTGCCAGGCCGCCAGGCCGCTAGGCCGCTAGGCCGCCAGGCTTCGAAAACTTAAAATAAATTCAAAGCTAGTTTTTGTTGATATTTTACTTAATCATCCCTGAAATGCACATTGCATGCTGTAAAAATCGATTTCAAGCCGTTTTACAGATAAACATAAATTATGATAAATATACAGTTTAGGCCGCTAGGCCGCCAGGCCGACAGGCCGCCAGGCTTCGAAAAGTTAAACAATCAAACTTAGTTCTTTATCATCAACTGAAATGTAATTTACAAAGAGTACATGGAAGTGAATGTACACATAGATTCCGAGTCGTCTCTGCAGATAAGCTAGAACTTTGATTTAAAAAATAAAAGCTAAATCATGTCGATAACTTTCTTATACACCCCTGCAATTTACATTATATCTGTAAAAATAGATTTCAATCAGTTTTTAAGATCAACTTTAATTGCGATAAATTCAGCCATCTTCACGCCGCTAGGCCGCCAGGCCGCTAACTTCACGCCGCCAGGCCGCTAACTTCACGCCGCCAGGCCGCTAACTTCACGCCGCCAGGCCGCTAACTTCACGCCGCCAGGCCGCTAACTTCACACATCTCTCGGTATTTATAACTGATTGATATTTAATTCAAGTTATGTAGCCAGGTTATATTTGTTTTTAAGTCCGTTCAGCAAGAATACAATCCACTATATTCGACTTAAAAGCATCTCAGCTATTGTGCTTAAAACTAAAATATAAAACATATTCGATTAGCGTCATGACTGCACCTGGGGCGGTATTCATAAAGCTCCTCAGGAAGTTTTTTTACCTTAGTTTTTAAGATTTTCCTTAGTTTCAACTATTTTTTAAAGAATTTCCCTTAGTTTGACAGTTATTCCTTCAAGTGATATTCATAAAGATCCTAAGGTTATCAAATTTTCCCTTAAAAGTTAAGGTAGCCCATTAGCTACCTTAATATTTAAGGAAATTTCTTAAACATGGCGGAATAGAAGACGAACTCGGTTTGTTTTGCGAGAAGATTATAAATAATCAGTAAGTTTCTTTATATATCATAAAATTTGTAACGAGTTGAACTGTTATAATCCAGTCAGGCTAAGCTCGCATATTTGCGAGACCGCTGTACTGTATGGTAGAGCGTACTTCCGCTAGTGTCGTCACCATATCACTCTCTTACTCTCTCGGCTCATTACATTCACCTCTGTTATAGGCTGGGACTACTTTCAACTACTTTTAATTTAACTCAAAGAAATAGTTCACCAATTACATTTACAATAGCTTGGGTTTCTTCGGTTTTAATGAAAGATAGTGAAGATTTCTGTCATTTGTTTGATCTCAAGCTTTTAAATTCATAATTATAACTGTATAAAATAAGGCTGTCGAGTTTGGTCAAAATTCTTGACATTGAGCCTTTTGCAGAGATGTAAAGTGAGTGTAAGGAACGACAACTCTGTGAAGGAGATTGTCACCATATATCAAATTAAATCTTTCCTCGGAAGCCTTTTTTCACTTAAGGAATTTCTTACCTAAGGGGAGAGTTAAGGAATTTTTTGAGATGCGATTTTAAGGAAAATCTTCCCTTAGGGAAAAAAATATTAGTTAAGGAGTTTCCTTACTTAAAATCTAAGGAGCTTTATGAATACTGCCCCAGATCAACGTTCTCTGAACGTTTCAATCGTTCATTTTTTTGAGCGTTCTAGAATGAGGATGACACATCTGGCGTGTTATTAACGTTTTGTCTAACGCACCACTAGCGTGTGTCTAACGCACTAAAAGCGTGTAATAGCGACATGGGCCACAGGCGCGCGAAGAACGATTTGTCAACGTTAGACGAGCGTGCTGAGGCATGGACGTTCGGGTAACGCTCGAATGACGCTCAATTGACGTCAAAAAGACGTTCGTTTCAGTTTAGTCACACGCTGCGTTCGCTAGGGGACCGTTAAGTGGTCGTTGACAGGTCGCCAGCGAGTCGTTCACAGCAAAGCAAACGCTTTGTTACAATCAAGTAACGCTTGAGTAACGACTGTCTGACGATAGCCGAACACGTGCAACGCTCGGCAAACGTTAGTAAAACGTTCCCGAACGTTCTTAAACGTTCTTCAGGGTTTACAATTAAACGTTGAAGAACGCTCGTCTCAGAGAAAATTTTTGTGCATGTTCAAATTTTTTTTCCGGACCAGCGTTCTCCGCCGATTCCCTGCGATCATTAACGTTCACCGACGTTCACTAGCGTTCAAAAACGCACTTCTGGCGATATCACAGCAACCATGGACGACTATCAACGTTTCATCAAACGTCGTAGAACGCTGACCAGAACTTCATAGTGTGACGGCCCCATCAAAACCATTTAAAACTGAGATTGGCAAACATATGGACTTATTAACGACGGTTTATATCCTTAAAAGTGAATTATATCGTGAATTAAAAAGTTATTTTCTCAGATAGTTAGTTACCTTGTGTCCAAAACAAAGTTAGAAACAAAAGTGAAATCGACATTGATTACACATGTAAGCCGTGGAGAGAATACAATTTTAATGGCTTGATATTGAAAGTCGGTCAGCATGGTGATAAAAGAAGTTCACTTTCAAGGTCTCTAATATAATACACTTGGCACCATTTATAAATAGGATATGTTTCAATTGTAAACATAACACATATCTTATGAAGTTTTTAAAGTATTGAAATACAAATCATTAATGTTGTCTTTTCTAGGTGCACGCTAAATCTGTATGTTGGGTCAATATTCGACATCATTTTGAAGACTTATCCTTAATTAGTTGCACTTGTAAGACATTTAGACAACAAATTTACTACAAACTAAGTGTCGTGGATATAAAAATGCAAACTCACGTCACAGCTCACATTGACAATGTAATTGATTTTCATTTAATACAAAATGATCCTTACTTTAAAATAGTTACCCAAACATCTTTGCAGATATAATATGCATGTTATTGTATATTTTTGACAGCATATCATCTAGTCTGAAAGTGGAATAAATTTTGTCCTTAGATAGGAATCGCAAGAAAGATTTAATCAAATTATTCCTATTGGCTGTGTGACACCGAATAAAAAAGTAGCTTATACGACAAATGATGTTAGACTTCGAAACAATGGTTAGTATCAAGACACAACACGATCCGATATATTTATAGACTAAATATGTCAGTGACACATGACATGTCACATGACAAATAACTTAAAGAAATGCTGTTACACATAAACTCTTACACTTAATGACTCAAAAAAGAATACTGGAAACAATATATGCAGATGTAAAATTCTGAAAGGTTAGTTCGAAATTAGGCCGCAAGGCGACTAGCTGCCACCCATATTCGGCAAACAATAATTATATTATAAACACCAGAATAATTTTTATTTGAAAAGAACAACAATGTGGGAAAACCTCTAGAAACCTACATCCAATGAATTGAAATATAAGTTTATCGTTCTGCGTAAGGGCCACAAGCAGTTATATGATTAACTTCAAATCTGAACTGAAATGGTAAGACATTGAAAGGAACCTTGAAAGTTCCTTAATTGAAAACACGATTTCTGTTTTGTGTTTCGTATTTTATATAAAGACAACAGGCGGGCATTTTTTTCAAACATTAATCATTCAAGCATCGATGCAAGGTGTTCAAATATAGTGGCAAGAGGATATCCTTGAAATAGAAAGATCAAAACGAACCCAAGAATTGCCGAATTTGAAGAGATTTGATTAAAAATGAGCAACAACTAGCTAAGATACACAGACTGCTCAATCAGATCTGACCTTATTTAACATGGTGTGCATTGCCAAGTTTAACAAAAATACTCAATAGCCAGTGACATAACATTTTTATAATTTAAAGTGAGCATGAATTAAGAACTTTCATGTGAAAACCAGCATCTACTGAACTGTATGGATACTCTATTTGCTGTGACTAAGAAGAAAAGTAGTTAAAAAGCTATTTGTACTTTTAATATCATATCTTTTTTTTTTAAATTAAATCATCAAATCAAAGCAGCTTAATAAACCATTAAACTGTTATTGAAAATAATTGAATGCAATTACTTTAATTACGTGTATTTTAATAAAGTAATTAATTTAATTACAATTATAAGAGATTGAAAAAATGCTCAATTACAAATTACATTTAATTACTAGGCCACATGTAATTAATTACGCTTAATAACGATTACATTTTTCAATTACCCCATCCCTGGCCGCACATCAGTTACAATAATTTTTTTTTAATTTTTAAGTTTTACATTATTAGAGGTGTTTTTAAACTTTTTATTTAAATTGTCAGATATTTGACTTTGTTACCGTTAGAAGATACGGCCTCGACAGAATTGATAGAAGTTAATCGAAGCAAGAATCTTTAAGTTACATTTTACAAGACGGCTAAACCACAATAATAGAAAGTATCCGCGGCCTGGAATTAGCGGCAACATCCTAGAGTCATATACAATTATGCACGTCGTGGGGTCTTATTTCTCATAATTGTAGATAACACGTGACAAACTGCTCAGACAGGATGGTAAGCTCATGTCTCCTCGAGGTTGGTTTATTGGTATTTAAACGAAATTGCCACTAAAGGGGTGGGGGGGGGGGGGGGCGAAATAAAGCACTAAATAAATGAAATTGATACATAGTTTCTTGCACTTATTCAGTCGGGGATCTTTCCCGATCGGGAAAGTTGGGGATTCCCCTTTTCACTTTCCTGATCGGGAAATATTTATTGAAAAATTTCCCGATCGGGAAAGAAAATTGACATTTTTATATACCTTGGGGTTTGAGCTTCGGGCATCACAAAATACGTTGGAGCTACATATTAATTGCATGTATCCGTTCTTAAAACAATTATCTAAAATTCTACCGAGGCCGAATATTTAAAACATAACCGTTTTTGAGATATTCAAGCTCAAAGTTGAATGATATTCCAGAAAACCAACCATTTTCAGCACTTTCCCGTTTTGAACAAATACTTTCCCGAACAGGTAACTATATCGGCATTTTCTATTTGCATACCATATATAGTTGAGTATGTAAACTTTGAGTTGCGCTCAACCTGTGGCTAGGCGGCGTGGAAAGTAATACATTGTATGCATTTCCATTACTGTCCATAAACATGCTCAATCAAACCGAGCCTGCAATATATTTCATATTTGTCGTGTTCGGGGGCTGTTAAATTGCCCTTTTCATCTTATTCTATAACAGGCTGACATGTTACAACTTTCCTGATTTGGAAAGCAATTTCGGTGATACAAAGTTAACATGGCAGGAAATTTTATCGAGACGTTTGACCCTGAATTTAGATTCTATGCTATTTTCATGCTCATATATTATATATATTATATTATTATGCACTTGTCAGGTTTAAAGTGGATAAAGCATTGATAGAAACAAGTCATGGTATCGAAAAATGTATATCGTGCAATGGTATTTCGAAATCAAAATAATAACAAGAAAAAGTAAAACAGTAACTTACTGTTTTACAGACGGTCTATTATTCAGAGACAACTGAACAATCTCTCACAGAATTGTATTGCAATGTCTAGCCTATTTGTTGATTTGTTTTAATGATATTTTGAAAGAAAGCAATCCAACCTGCATTCTGATTTCAAACCTTGCCTATCTGTATCACACTTGTCCTTACAAATTTTCATAATTTTCCCTTTTTGATAGTGTTCTCACCACATATTATTTTCATTTTACTTCATAACCTTGCTTATTTCAATGTGGTTAATAATAATAACTTAAATGCAGCTAAAATCTGATTGCGTTTGTAATATTGACAGAAATCTAAACACTCTTGAGGTGAAAAATGCATTATAAAAACACAACATGATGACAATACATGTACATCCTGCATTCTTGAATGTTGCATCATGTTAAGAGACTCAGAGATCAGTAGGGCAAGCGGTTTGCACAATTGACAATAACTAGGTTTACCACCCGATGACCATAGTTATTGGTGAAAACCCTAGATATAGGCTAATAACCAGATGTCGGACCAATTACCTTGGATATTGGCGAAAACTATAGTTACCGACTGAAAACCGTAGTTCTTGGAGTTAACCGTGGTTAACAAACAATATTTATCTAGGGTTTTCACTAGTAATTATGGATATCAGATCTAATGTGCACTTGGCACAAAACTCTAGATATAAATCAATATCCTAGGTTGTTGTCTTGCCATTGTATCTGTTTCACTTTGACATGCGGTTTGCCCAAATAATCCAATATCTATAGTTATCGACCAATAACTATTGATATCGGCCCTATTCATAATTCATTTTCAGAGGTCGCAAACATTGCAAATGGCGAAAACTAGCTAAAATTTCAAAAATGAATTTTGGGGAAAATACTTATTTCTTCTTTCACTTTGAACCTGGAAGTAAGATTTCCTTGAATTTTTTGAAAACCCTAACATTATTTTGATGAATTGGCACTAAACATTGTAGATCAGCATATACTTATTTCAGGTATGAGTTGTTTTGGTATATTGTTCATGAATTTCAGAGTTCTCATGCAAAGGTTTTTCTTTTGTTTTAGTATGTGCTTGGTAATTAGAACATGAATTAGACTAAACTGAGCTTGCAAACATTTACTACATCCATAGCTAAATACATTTCTTGACTAAAATCTAGGTGGCAATAAGTATTTCCCCCAAAAGCCATTTTTTGACATTTTAGCCTGTTTTCGCCATTTGCAGTGCTTGCGATACTTTAAATCACAACCTTGCTTATTTGAATTTCAACTCTGTTAAAAATAATAACTGAAATGCAGCTAAAATCTGATTGAGTTTGTAATATTTCCATAACATAACAGAAATCTAAATACTGGTGAGGTGAACAAATGCATTATAAAAACACTACAACGATAAGTACATCCTGCATTCTTTAATGTTGCATCATTTTAAAAGACTCAGAAATCACTAACATCATCGTCACTATGGCAAGCGGTCTGCACAATTGATCCGATATCCATGGTCAGAAACCCATAACTATAGATATTGATCCGATAACCATAGCTATTGACAATGACCAGGGTTACTGTCTAAAAACCATAGTTATTGGTGAAAATCCTAGATATCGGCCGATAACCGTAGTAATTGTCAATAACTGTGGATATCAACGTAAACTCTAGTTACCTACCGAAAACCATTGTTCTCGGCGTTAACTGTGGTTACAGTGATTTCAATTAATTCAGATTCTTGCTTTTTGAGGCAAGCATATTTGAATTTTTTCCACTTTTGACATCTAATTCAGAAAACAATATATGACTTGTGACCATCTGATTATGAACCCTTGAAAATTTCAAACAGGGGTCAGATGATCCCAGATTTTCAAAAGTTTTTGAAATTTCTGGGTCAGGGGTTCCATTTGACCCTGGAGATGACCCTTTGACTCTTAAAATTTTCAAAACCCCTCATTTTGACCCCGATGAATTTTAGCTGAAGGGTCATCTTTTCCTGAGAAAAGAGGTATTTTGGCCTTAAATTGCCTAAATCCAGTAAAAAGTTACCAAATGACCCTTGGGATTTGGCAGCTAATGGTTCCCCCGTGGGTTAACGGGCATTCTAACACGACTTGATGTTTTTCCAATTGAATTTGATGTGAATTATTACACGATAATTCACGGCTATTACTAAATACCTGTCGGTATAAACTTATCACGTGACAATTGTATTTTTCAATGGGATTTAATTTCGCGCATTTAAGAAAGCAAAAAAGACGCGAATTGTTTACCCGGGCGTAATATGATGACACCACAGTTATAGAATAATGTTTATTATATATATTTAGATGAAATACCATAATTATTTTCCGCTATTTTGCGGCAACGTTAAGGTGACGTTAACGCGCCATTTTAACGACGTCGCGTCATTTCTGTTGTTTACATGTTATTTTCTGGTGCAGTATTAAACCGTCGTTCAGCTGCGTAGATATATATCACTCGGGGCTACGCCCCTCGTGATATATCCTTACGCATCTGAACACCGCCCCGTGAATTATCCTGCGATAATTCACCGGAAGCTATTGATTATTTCTTAAATATCTAGGGATTTCACTAATAACTATGCATAACGGATCTATTGTGCAATTGGCACAAAACTATAGATATAAACCCTTGGCTGTTGTCTTGCCATTGTAACTGTTTGACACGCCGTTTGCCCAAATAATCAAATATCTATTGTTATCGACCAATAATTATGGATATTGGTCAGATAACCATAGTTATTGATGATAAATAGGGTTACCAGCCAGTAACCATAGTTATTGGTGAAAGCCGAAGTTCTTGGTCATTTATCATAGATTGCATTCATATCTATTGCACAATAATTCTGATATGGTTATTGGTGAAAACCCTAGATATTGCCCGTTTACCACGGTTAAGGCTGATAACTATGGTTTTCGGCAGGTAACTATAGTTTTCGCCAATATCCATAGTTATTGGTCCGATTACCATAGTCATTGATTAAAACTATTGTTATCATAAGGTATCACCAATAACCATAAATGGGTCAATAACTATGGATTTATTCCGCTTGCTATAGATCAGTCCACACAAAAACTCATACAAATACATATCAAAACTTTCAATAAAATTACACATACATGTATTATGAAAGATGTTTTGGGACCATACTACAAAAGTTACTATAAAGTTACATGCACTACTGAGTTTCAAAGCCACTTGTTGAAGTTGTTAAAAAAAACAACACATCTTATCACAAAACACAAAATATATTAAATTTATTAAGACAAATACTTTTTGGGCAAAATGCATCATAAAACATTTGTGAATACATCAGGAATTAATTTTATTTCTTGATGTATTTAAGAATGTTTTATGTCCTTGGACACTGATGCCCCCACTGCGGCAACATAATTTTTAATAACAAAGGGTTATAACTCTAGTAAAAATGGTCATAGGAAAAAATCCTTTCTTTACTATCATCTACACATGATCCTGCTTTATCACCTGTGCAAGTTTGAAAGAAATCCGCCTTATTGTTAAGGAGGAGTTGATGCCACAAGATTTGGGGACATACACCATTACGGGGGCATGCAACTCTACCAGTATGCCTCCCACTTTGTGGGGGAATACTAATTTTAAATGCAGAATCCTTAAATACAGTCGTGTGGGGTAAGTCTGTGCATTGCCCAACTCTGCGCACCTGATTTGCATATATTTTCAAAAACACTGATGTCAAAAGAACTGGCTGCAAACTGTGATTTTAGTCAAGTACGACAACTTTTTGAAAATTCTAATGGGTACATCTTGCTAGAACGTGTCTTGTAAGTAAATTATACTAAATAGCTATTATGAAGTATCAAAATCATCAAATAAATTTGCTATTAATACCCCCCTCATTCCAAAACTTCTTAATTTTGACAAATGTGACCCAAAAAAATGGTTGCTATTTATTTTGCCCTTTCAATAATATTCTTTTCAAAAGTTTTATAGCTTGAGAGAGCGGTACTTTTTAATATAACAGAAAAATGACAGTCAACATAGGCATGCACAGAGTTGGGCAACGTTTTCGACATTATGTAAACATGGGTGTGGCTTCAGTATGACATCATTTTACAGCCTCATAAGCAAATTCGTGCACATAAATGATAACAAACCAATTCCTGAATGGTTACAGTTTCTTTCTGGCAGGTACTTGTCTTTAGCTACTAAACGTGTTATACACCACAGTTAAGCTTTTATGATAGGTGCGCAGACTTGCCCCACACCACTGTACATAACAAACTTATACTATCAATGTATGTGATGTAGACCACTATTTATTTTATGTTTTCCAGTGAGTTATAGAATTTCTCTGTGAAATAAATGTAAGTGACCATTTCTTTACCAAATTAGCCAACAATGAAAAAATCTTCCTACCTTTGGATTATGAATATGAGCCAGTCTCACTTCAAATTCATATGTGTTGACCAATATGGACTTTGTCTAATGGTAAGCTTCAAATAGCTGTTACTTCACTTGCAGAAGAGGTTGCTTCTTCATCTTAATTTGTAGGCCAGACAACAAAGATGCACTTGCTATCTTATATGTTCCTATATGTACAGCGACACTGTCCATATAAAAACGTAAAAAACAGCTCTTTTTCAACACTTTTCTGGATCTGATTGTATTTTCAGCAGTGATTCTTGATTAGCCATGCTTTATTTCCATGCTTCAATATAATCTTGTTCTACAATAAGATGTTCACTTAATCAATCCTTCCAAACTGAATACATGTATCAGTCATTCATTCAATAGCTTCTGAAATCCACATTTTACCCACCGAGTTTATTAGTTGTTTCAAATTGTGTAAACATCCGGTATCGATTTCACACTTTTCCAAAGATAACAATTAAACAAAACGAATCAATGGAACGAAAAGATAGCATGTCACTAACATGGACAACTGTGTTTTTCTCAGCAGTAATAAATGCCGATCGAATATTAAAAACCTAACTTTTGATAGATCGCAACAAGGTCAGCAGTCGCTGACAATGTTCACTCTTTTTTTACAACTCGCTGCAAGTCAGCTGACCTACTTTACTGTATTCCACTTTAGGGGGCATGCAAATTCATTTTTGTTTCATTCCTCGTAATGATAAAATTGTTCAACAGAAATCTACATGCATCTTCTTTTAAATTATAAAGTTTAACAAAGCAAAGTGTTCGATTCCTGCAATAAAGTTGTTTATTTAGTTCTTAATCGCGAAGTCCACGACAGTCGAATTACTATTACTGCGCATGCCCGACCGTATCCTGGGACACAATACAATAAGACTAACAATATATCTCCAACACTAAGTAGCATTAATATATTCCCACTACCTTATACCGTCTTGAAAAATATTTTATTAAATCTAATAAATATTTGAAATGTATTTCACTTTCATGAGCGATGTTCAGATTGGAAAGTGCGTTTCCCCAAATTCCAAATTTTCCTATATGAACAGAGCATACGTAACGGTTATGCCTTTTTTCTTGTTTATCATTAAATATGATTTTTGTTCGTTAGCATTTTAATGGTAGGTGAGTTATTGGTGATGAACTTATTTCTCTTTTTTATCATTCCTGATAGTGGAAGTTGATGCATTACTTTAAAAACGAACAGTTATGATATATTTTAAATCAAAGTACTGAAAGTACAGAAAACCAGCGAAGCGTTTTTTTTTCTTATTGAGAACAACCAGTGCCATGATTCTCATACATGTATCCATTTACGAAAAAGCAAAAAAACTTGTTTCACTCGCAAAGAACTTCCTCTTGTCTAAATGATAGTGGAAATAAGGGTTTCCATGTATTATCTGGATGAAGGCTTCTGTTAACCCTTTACTCCATAGATATACCTTCATAGCTTGTGCGAACAGTTTAGATCCATATTAGCTGGCACATCTGTGCGATCTGATTAGGATTTAAACTGTTCGCTTTTATTATCATTTTTTTCTGACCAGTAATCACAAATTTTAAATCCAGATCAGATGGCACTATTGTGCCAGCTGATTGGGACCTGAACTGGTAACCTATGTGATGAAAGGCGTATATATTGAGTAAAGGGTTTTAGGCAAGAAATTGTAATAGTGAAATCTGTGTACTGACATCCCAAAGACATAATGAACACGAAAAATGACGCTCCTTCTTTGTTTTTGTCGTCCGCACTTTTCAACGATATTCTATATCATCCGCTAATTGGACCGCATTTTAGTGCGACCCATATTCCATACCTCCGTGTCCGTTCCACGTCGGACGGACACGGAGGTATGGAATAAACCCAACGATATCTTGGTGAGTGAAAAATCGCGGACACGGACAATGTTTGACCATTGTTGCACCGCACCGATCAAGTCCTAGAAATATGAACCGCACCGATTTTACATTTACCATTGATGCACCGCACAGGTTTTGTCCTATCAACATGACGTAGATAATACCAACTTTAACACGTAACAGGAAACTTGGGGACTACTTTACTTACTCTGATTTCTCTGAAATGCGTAAATCGCCTTTTGCAAGTTGGTTTGATACCGATTTCAGAATTGTGATTAGTAAAACCAGCTTCGCTGGTTAAAAATATAGATGCTTTGTAAACAGGAAAAATGAAACAATAGAAGACTGCTTGTTTGAATCTAATTGTGAGGATATAAATTGGCCCATATTTGCATTATATTATAAATGGCAATATTAAAACAATATTTGATCATATGACATTTCGATCACTTTTAATGTTATTTTTTTCTGTCGAAAATTATGCATTAGCAGCAGAAAATGTATGTGTTTCCAATGTAATATAAATTAATTTCAATAAAAAATCAAGGCGATCAAGTCTGGGATTTTGTCACGTAAATTTTGTTAAAATGTTGACAGTTAATAGGTCCAGAACCTGTAGAACCCTGACGTAAAATTAAAAAAAATTGCAAGGTTCTTTAAATGCTCTAACGTGTTTAATGCTCATAATATAAACTGTATTTCAGGTTGCGATACTAGCGCATTTTCTGAATATTGTGTCATCTTTTGGGTGCTTTATAATTTTCCAACCGGCATATGCTTATAAAAAATTGCATAACCTGGTTACCTTACAAAAAATCTACCAGTTGTTATTATATGCATTACTGTTTAGAAGAATCGACCACCAAATATGTGAAAAATCATGCTAATATCTAAAACAACATTATAAAAGTAACGCAGTCATAGAATACTGTAAATAACTGGCTAAAAATCATCGATCCCCATTTTATCACTAAACTCCGTTTTGATCTTTGGTTCTAAAGTCTGGTTCAAGTTCAAATTTTACAGATTTACTACCTCCGGTTACATATGAAGAAATGATGTTTATAGACGTTGCATATCTACTATTCGCTTTAGTTAAATATACCTCACTTTAACTAAGATTTACAATGTTGTGTTTTACTGAATTGTAATAGCTTGAAATAACAGGTTATCTGGCTCGCCTCCGATCCGAGTCAGCCGACTAAGCTGTTTGTTCGGCTCACTGCAATACATGGGATTTTGTTTCTTGGTTTAAAAAAGTGAATTTTGTGTTGTTGTTTTGAACAAATAAATGCAAATAGATTGTTCTGTAATGGGCTCGAACCATTGGGTTCAGCCAAGCCGGATATTGTTTCAGCAAGGTCGGGTAGACATTGCCAGCGTAACAGCTTATTTATTTTTAGATAAAACTGTCAAAATGAAACTTTACTGCTTACGCTATATACAAAGAATAAGCGCTTAGCTACATACGAATAACACAAACGGGCTACGGTAGGGCTCGAACCACTGTTTCCAACAACTTTGCAGGCCAGAAATCAGCTCCACTAGGTCGAAGTGGATCCCCAGCACTATTTTATCAGATCAACATATTGTATTATCAATTGGTCCCACAATTAGTAGATTTTTTCGACATTTTAGCAGTATAAAGCATGTTACTGCTGGCATTCAAGAATTGAAATGAAACTTTACCGATTTGAAAATCGCTTTCCGGATCAGGAAAGTTGTTAGATGTCTGTTTATAATAGAAAATGCCATTATAGTTACCAGTTCGGGAAAGTATATGTCCGAAACGGGAAAGTGCTGAAAAATATTTGGTTTTCTTGAATATCATTCAACTTTGAGCTTGAATATCTCAAAAACGATTATGTTTTAAATATTCGGCCTCGGTGGAATTTTAGATAATTGTTTTAAGAACAAATACATACAATTAATATGCATTTCAAACTTAGTCTGTGATGCCCGAAGCTCAAACCCCAAGGTATATAAAAAATGTAAATTTTCTTTCCCGATCGGGAAATTTTTCAATCAATATTTCCCGATCAGGAAAGTGAAAAGGGGAATCCCCAACTTTCCCGATCGGGAAAGATCCCCGACTGTTATTGAGGAAGCCTGTTCAGCGTAATACAGAAATATGTTCGTGTAAATAACCGGAGATATGCGGCGTGGACAGTAATATGCATTTTCATTACTGCCCACGAACAGGATCGATGAATCCTAGCCTGAATAATTTGATTATTTTTCGCTTTCGGTAACTTTCAAAGTTCCCATTTTCATCTATTTATAAAAGGTAAATATAGCTCGATCATAAGAAATGAACACATTTTCCAATGTTACGTAAATAAACACGGGAAAGTCGCGTTGACACTGAATCCGAAATGTATTCATTGGAAATATTACTTCCTCTCTTTGCGTATCGGATGTGTAAACTAATCAATACGACCTTGAATACGTGTTTACATTGATTTAATCTTTGTGGTAGTGCTTTATCTTTAACGTAGTTATATTCATGTAGATGACATTTAAATAAGTTCGGTGTTATAAACTAGGACACTCGAGGTCATTCTTTAAATAACGTGTAAACATGCCGCTGTGTTACATATTTACCAATCTCAAGGATTCGGATATATCCGATGATTTGGAGGATAAACTACAGAACTGTATATCTGAGATACTCAATAAACCACCAGAGGTGAGTGTTATAAAATAATGCGTTGTGCTTAACTACACGTATTGAGTTCTGACCTTCATTGTAAAAGGGTCTAGTCACTAAAGTGTAGTCAGCATTAAATAGATATAATCGCTAGCATTAGGCTACGTACTTGACCTTTACATTTGTAAATGTGGGCGTTTAGTTAGTTTTCATAAATAATTAAGTCAACAGACATATATACAGAATTTTTGATAATTCAGTTAAATATTAGTAAGTATTATCAATAATTAGCAAATGTATGAAGAATATTTGATCATTAAGCTCAATATTGGTAAGTATTATCAATAATTATTAAACAAATATATGCAGAATATTCGATAATTTAGTTAAGTTACTGGATACAGATTTCGAATTGTGTGATTATTGACCACATTTTAACTGTTAACGAATCAAATCACCAGGCTATTTAAACTTAAACATATTAAGAAACTCATCAGTAAAGGCAAAATTTTATTGTCGGGGCTATTAAATATGCAATCTTTAATATTACTATTATTCATAAACAACAAATAACTGATTGATGTTTATGCTTAAAACGCATATAGTTTAATGATTTTTATTCATAAACAACAAACAATTGAATATTTATTCATAAAAACAAAATAATGAATGATTTTGATTTCAGAGAATATCTGTAATGCTAAATAGCGGGATTCGTATGAAGTTTGCCGGAGAAAAGCAGCCCGGTTTAGTGTGCCAGATTCATTCCATTGGCGTCTTTGACGAGGAAAGAAACCCCGAATACTTCCCAAAGATCTTTGACGTATTGACTTCGTGCACTAAGTTACCGGCAAGCAGGTATAATTAAATCATATAATATAGTTACTTTCATGCCTCTGTCAGGTTACTGAACAATTATCCATTTTTTATCATTCAACTGTATTAAAATTACACTGACAGCGTTGGCCTGATATATTTTCAAGACTTAATGTTATCAGTCATTGACTGAGCCTCGTCTTTCCGACATTTATCGGCCTTATCCTTGCTGCTAATTGTTGACTGATCGAACTTTGATTTGTTTTTTACCACATTATTATTTCAGTGTGACGATAGAGCTGGTAGATCTTAAGGGATACATGGCAAAAACCGGTGCTGCCGTTTGATAGTCGTTTTGTTGTAATGTCTTGATTTCTATGCACATAAAATATTCTCTTGATTATCAACATTGTATTCTTCTCTTATACAATGCGACGAATGGGTTGCGGAGAAAATGACCACAATGTTTTCGTTTTAAATTAGAAATGCACAAAATGCCCTTAATCAGTGCTGTTATAAAAAAAGATATTTGGTGGCTGTTGATCACGATACACACGATATATATCTGGTAAACAATCTTATTAAAATCATCTCATTAAACCACTACGCTATCAGGATTTGTAAGATATGACTTTAGCGAGACTGTTGTAAAACTGAGCCGCGCTCCAACCCGGGCTAGGCGGCGTGGACAGTACTCTGCAATTCCATTATTGACCATGAACAGGCTAAATCAAAGGCTGCAATATTTTAACTATGTGTCGTTTTAACATTCCCTTTTCACCTATTTTTATGCACAGGTGTCACGTGAAGATCACACGGAAGTCTGATATCTAGGTTCGACCCGAAAATGTCACGTTCAAATTTAGATTGACATATATTAGTGAACTTTAATAATCTCGGACCGGAGTAAATTTCTGATTCAACTTAGCTTAAAATTTTAGGAACTATTGCTAATTGATGACTGATCGAACTTTGAAGTGTATGTCTGTCAAACGATATAACCTGATTATACACACTGTTGCAAGAGTTCATAAAACGACGCAATTGTTACGGTCATAATGTCGGTGGAACAGATTTTAGCTGCATATTAACAGTTCAGGATGGAATACTTTTAATGATTCAGATCTGATTTACATTGACTGTATTGCTGTGCAAAACCTATAGTTGGCACTACTACCCAGCACGTTCGTCGATAAAAAGAAAATTATCAAAATCTCAATAACGGCAAAATGCCATTAAATGAAACTTTGCACAAATGGGTGTTACTAATGTATCTTTATTTTGCATATGGTAAGACACGTTAGAACAGTAAAGAAAAAAAGCGAGATTTAAAAATTCCTTAAACTTCTATTTACATAAATTCACAAAAACTAAACACAAAACATCATTTTAAATGCCCACATGAGTAATATGATACTGACAACAATCTTGTGTCTTCGTGACTTACATATGTAAACATTATGAGATATTAGTAAAAGAGCGTTTGACCGTCGATTTCCTAGTCGCTTCCTGGTCGCGAAAACGGATGACAATCATTGATTTCTCTTTTAGTAGTCGAAAGTGGGTCGCACTAAAATGCGGTCCAATTAGCGGACGATATAGAATATCGTTGAAAAGTGCGGACGACATAAACAAAGAACGAGTGTGAAAACTGCGGACAATATAGCGAATGAAGGACGCCTGTGCGGTCGCTTTTCAATTTTAATATTACATGATGATTCATATATCATGAAAGTAAATAACACTATATAATATATGTTATATATTTTATTTTTTTCATTTTCAATTTTAATCTTAAATAGTAAATTAAACAGATATTTAAATAAGCGAAATGAAAAATCAAAATAAATAATGACAGCATAAATATGCAAAACAGCCGCATAAATATGAAAAGAGACAAAACCATGTTCTATATAAAATATGTTATATATTTTTTTTTTCATTTTCATTGTTATCTTAAATAGTAAATTAAGCAGATATTTACATTAGCGAAATGAAATAATCAAAACAAATGATGGCACATGAAGAATTATCCTGCCAGATTCACCATAACAAAAGATATGCTGTAACAGTTGCATAAATATGAAAAGTAATAACATGTTTGCAAATAACACAATGTTTCAAACACAATTTATACAAAGACATTCTACGCATGAGTGAGAAATATTGTTTGGTGCATTGACGTAGTGCTTAAAATACCGTTTGTCGCAGTTATCACATTGAACTTGATCACCTAAGCAGTCCGACAAGTTACAGATACAATAAATTTCAATTTTAATATGTCTTTGTTGTTTTGTACGACGCAAACTGATTGTTATTTGGTGGTTGGAAATTCTGTTAATTGTTCATTTTCAAAACATTGTATTAAGTGTTCCCGTAATTTAACAGAGTTAAATAAAAAAATTATAGCAAGTTATTAGATAAATACCATTTTTATATTTTATAGAAGTTACCCAATGATCTTTATGTGTATGGTGAATCTGGCAGGATAATTCTTTATCTGCCGGCTGCATGGGAGTGTGTGTTGTCCATATCTTCTTGTTTTCATTGTATATAGGTACCTTTTCCGGTAACTGTAGAACTCCAATTTTATTTCCAAACTGTTTTTTATGCCCCCACAAAGTGGGAGGCATATAGAGTTGCACTCGTCCGTCCGTCCGTCCGTCCGTACGTCCGTACGTCCCCAAATCTTGTGGCATCAACTCCTCCTAAACTATAAGGCGGATTTCTTTCAAACTTGCACAGATGATCAAGCATGATGTGTAGATGATCGTAAAGAAAGGATTTTTTCCTGCGACCATTTTTACCAGAGTTATGGCCCTTTGTTAATTTCAGTTATAAAATCTTGTGGCGTCAACTCCTCCTAAACTACAAGGCAGATTTCTTGCAAACTTGCACAGATGATGAAGCAGGATGTGTAGATAATCGTGAAGAAAGGATTTCTTCCTGCGACCATTTTTACCAGAGTTATGGCCCTTTGTTATATTCATTAATTAAATCTTGTGGCGTCAACTCCTCCAAAACTATAAGGCAGATTTCTTGCGAACTTGTACAGATGATGAAGCAGGATGTGTAGATGATCGTAAAGGAAAGATTTTTTCCTGCGACCATTTTTACCAGAGTTATGGCCCTTTGTTAATTTCAGTAATTAAATCTTGTGGCATCAACTCCTCCTAAACTACAGGGCAGATTCCTTGCAAACATGCACAGATGATGAAGCAGGATGTGTAGATGATCGTGAAGAAAGGATTTTTTCCTGCGACTATTTTTACCAGAGTTATGGCCCTTTGTTTTTTTTCAGTAATAATATCTTGTGGCATCAATTCCTCATTTACTTTTGGACAGATTTCTTTCTAACTTGCACACATGATCAAGATGGCTGGGTAGATGATCATAAAAAAAGATTTTTTTCTGCTGCCATTTTTACTACAGTTATGGCCCTTTGTTTATTTCACTTACAAAATTTTGTGGCATCAACTTCACATTTTCTATTTGGCTGATTTCTTTCAAACTTGCACAGATGATTAGACATGATGTGAAGATTGTTGTAAAGGACATTGTCTTGCAACAATTTTCAGCACAGTTATGGCCTTTTGTTTGTGTTAGTTATTAAATTGTGTGGCACTTACTCCTCATTTACTAATCATGATCACCACATGTTGTTAATACCTGGTACAAAATTTTGTAACAAATGTTATTGCAGCAGTGGGGGCATCAGTGTCCTGTGGACACAGTCTAGTTTTAAGTTTATTTGCTGCATCAATATGTTGTGAATTCAGTTTCCCATTTCTTTCATATAAAATATTTTTTTCAACATTTGTACATTTGGAAGTCCGAGATTTTTTATCCATAAATCCCGAAAACATATTCGCGGGGTCATGAATTAGCGCAACAGCATTTTTCTATACAGAAACACTATTAAATGGTTGAATTTCGCTGGGTTGAATTCCGAGCTCTCGCCTGAGCGTGAAATACGCGAAAATTAAACCCGATTAATTCTTTATTCTGTTTTAAAAAGTGCGGCCGATATAGAACATTGTTATACAGGTATTTGAAAGTGCGGACGATATAGATATATATCCATACATGCATTTGAAAACTGCGGACGATATAGATATATAGCAATACATGTATTTGAAAACTGCGGACGACAAAGATATATAGCCATAATTCAGCTAATCTGTTTTAAAAAGTGCGGCCGATATATAGCCATAATTCAGCTAATCTGTTTTAAAAAGTGCGGCCGATATAGAACATTGTTATACATGTATTTGAAAGTGCGGACGATATAGATATATAGCCATACATGCATTTGAAAACTGCGGACGACCAAGATATATAGCGATAATTCAGCTAATCTGTTTTAAAAAGTTCGGCCGATATAGAACATTGTTCTTTACAAAGTACACAATATTTTCTTGTCAGTATCATTACACTCACGTGGAAATTTAAAATTATGTTTTGTATCGCTTAGTTTTTGTGAATTTATGTAAATAGAATTTTAAGGAATTTTTATGTCTATCATTTTCTTTACCTTTCTAACGTGTCTTACTGTATGCAAATTAAAGATACATTAGTAACATTCATTTGTGCAAAGAATCATCGAACAACATTTTAACATTATTGAGATTTTGATAATTTTCTTTTTATCGATGAACGTGCTGGGGAGGAGTGTAGTAAGCCCTTAACAGGATTACATTTCGCCGAAATTTAGAACTTATCGGTACATTTTAGAACCTGTTGTGTAGAGATTGGCCGATATCATCAATGCATGGGTGAATCGTGACAATTGGATTCACGATACAGTATTGCGATGCCGAGGTATCGATACAGGACGATACTATTATTATTCACGGAACATTAATTTCTTTCCGTATTGTTAACTTACATACTGCCTACATAACTGAAAAAGGAATGAATCTATTATACTGCTTAAATTCTTGAAAAACAATAGATAACGTAGCACTAAATTTCATAAACATTTGTTACAGGAACAGCCTTTCATTGACTTAGTTGGAGAAAATGGACCTCTCTTTCCTTAAAACATTTTGTTCTTACCGGTAACAAGCTGCAAGCGTGTTCTTTGTTCTAATATCAATAACATAAGCAACATATATGCCCTTTTCTCATGGATTCGAGCCTTCCCACCGATTCGTGACGTAAAAGTTATAATGGAATTTGCGCTCGTGCGACGACTTTCACTATCCGAAAATAGTGCAATTTGTCGATCAGGTGATTTTACATCATCCAGGAGTAAAATATGCGTAAAAAGCAGGTATGTATGTTATTCCCCAATAAAATGTCTTGCAACTCTGCTAAAAAGTCAATATTTTACCATAAAACACCTATAAATTCTTTAAAAAATAAAATAATGTCTTCGCTGTCATCATTCCGGATTTCTGTGATAAGTTGTCTTTCCTTCGATCTGCCTCAGCAAGGTGCTTTTAACTTATATTGCTCATAAAAAGTAACGAAACCATGCCAGAGTCTATCTTTTAAATTCAATTAACAAACGTCATTCTTTGTTGTAAAACCGAAGTGCTTAATTGAACGCTAATTATTGGCCCTCACATTTTTCAAAGCATAATTTCCTTTTAGGTGAATCCAACTAAGGTTGACCGACGGTACTGAAAGTACTCTGCAGAAACGCTGTTAAAAGCGTACGAGGCAGTAAAAGAGCGAAAGGTCCCTGTAAAGACAGCAGCTAGGCAGTTTGGTGTTCCTGAGAATACTTTAAGGGATAGAGTTAAGGGACGCATAGATCCTTTTGATTTTTGTATTGGGGGTAATACTCTAAGCAGAGGAGAGGAAGAGGTTTTAGTAGAGCATTTGGAGGCCATATCGTTGTTAGGTTATGGCTATACAAATACCAAACTGCAACAAATTGCTGGTGAATTAGCATTTGACATGGGTAAAAATAAATCCATGAGCAACAATTGGTTGTACTGGTTTCTGGGAAGATGGGAAGCACGTATTGCATCATTTTCTCCAAGGAGTTTGGACAGTAATAGGGCTAGATCATCAACAAAAGAGATAGTTTCAGCATACTATGATAATTTGAAGAAAATACTGACAAAGTACAACCTGACTGATGAGCCATTGCACATTTTTAATTTGGATGAGACTGGGTTGCAACCAGACCACAGACCTCCAAATGTAATTGGTCCAGTACATACAAAACCCCAGGCAATCACGTCGCCAAGGTCGACCACAACAACATTGATTGGTTGTGTAAATGCTGACGGAAACTCGGTGCCGCCTTATTTCGTGTTTAAGGGCAAACGAATGAACAAGCGACCTCATGGATGGAGCATCAACTGGAGCTAGAGGTGAAATGTCCGAATCGGGCTGGACCCACCGGGATCTATTCGAAACATTTCTCAAAGAACACTTTCTCCCTTTTGCTCGTGCTGGCACTGACACATCACAACCAATTTTGCTAATTTTTGATGGCCACTCCTCACACGTATCACCGACTTTGATAGAATGGGCCAAATCACAGAATATCATCTTCTTTGTTCTCCCCGCATACACTTCCCACATCCTCCAACCTCTTGACGTCTCGATATTTGGACCATTTAAATCATTCTACTACTTTGAATGTTCAGCTTTTATGAAAGCTAATATCGGACAGAATATCACCCGATTTGACATATGCAAGCTTGCTTTCAAGGCATATCTTAAGGCCATGACGCCAACCATTATTCAAGCTGGTTTCAGGAAGACTGGAATCTATCATATGTCTCAAGATGCCGTTTCAATGGAAAAATTATTTCCTGCAGAAGAGTTCAGGGAAGAAAACCCCGTAGACAAGATAAAAGCCATTAAGTCCGGGAAAGAGGCTGTAGAGGAGTTCAAAAGAATGAAACTTGAACCGAAGAAAGTAAATTCAAGCTGCACATGTGCGTGCAAAGACAGAAAGAAGAACACGAAGAAGCCCAAACCTGGCGGCAAGGCAGTCACAGAGTTTGTACAAGAGATGAAAGATTATGAAAACAGAAAAAATAATGATATGGACATTGATACCTCACCAAACAAAGAGAACAGTCAACCTTTAGAAACAAAGAAGAGACCAACTAAAAAATCACTGCAATTTAAGAGCCCTAAACCATCAAGAAGCGGAACCAAAAACAACCAGATAGCCCGAGGTGATTCCAGACGCAGACTCTGAATATGAAGAGGTTACTGCTGAAGAAGACCTCTGTTGCGTTTGCAAGAAATGGTCCCCTCCAAACATCAATGATCACCCTGGCATTAAACTTGTCACATGGGCATACTGTGACGACTGCAGCCACTGTGTTCACTTGTAATCCGGTCAATGGCGGACATATCGGACGTGTCTTGTGTCGAGAGAATTCAAAAATTGGAATTACTTACAAATTTCGGACTATTATATCTTAGAGTGACATAAAAATGAACACCGAAGATATTTCTCTTAGTCAGATGTTATGCAGTGGTCGAGAAAGCAGTAATGAAGATGCTTTAGGTGAAAATTGATCTATCCTTTTGTCAGACGAGTTGGAGGGGAGTGTACAAGAGGACGCGGTCAGCGGCGGGCAATGGCGCGAGGTACAAAAAAAGAGAAAGAGAGGAGTACGTGGTAGCGTAGATATGGAAACTTTTCAAAATATGACACCAGATCAGAAACTGAATGCATTATTTGAAAAACTAGAAAATGTAGAAAGCGCGCAAATAAGTGTAAACAGATTACAATCTGCCATGAAATCACGTGCGACAAAGTGAGCAGTCTTGAGATCAGTAAAGATGCATACATTGTATAGAAATTTATGCTGATTGTCATGAAACCAAAAATAGCTGTGTCGATGATTTAAGAGCATTTCGTAATGTATTGTGTTATTCAATCCATGATCAAATTGTTTAAAACCTCCTGTGGATAACCAAAAAGGTGTTAAACTATAAACATCTCTTTTTTTTCTCTCTTTTTTTTGACTGTATTTGATGGGGGGGGGGGAGGGTTAAATTTTAAATTTTAAACAAAACAAATAAAATAATAATAATAAATTAATTCTAAACAAAAGATAAGCTATTACTTGCCGCCATTGACCGATTCGGAATGTTATAAACTTAGAAGTATTCATTTTGATCATGGATCATAAATGATCTATTTCAAAATGTCATTTACTTGTGCATATCTTATGAATAAAGACTTCATCATTCATCCATCTTGTTCTTCTGCACAACTGTTCGAGTAGTTAGACGGCACAGCACCTTCTTATGCCCGTGTTGTGAGGCATAATCCACAAACTCAGAACAGAAAATTTGTTGATGTTATTGGTTTAACATGAAGTTATTTATTAAAAGTTGATAAAAACGTTGTTAAACTTTAAGTTTTAAAGATTTATTAGTTTATTATATAAATTGGTGGGTGACATGTCAGTCGCTAACCAGTTTATAAAATATTTGAGATGCAAATTAATTCTTAATTACACATTTTGAGGATTCACTTAGTTTCATTCAAAAGTTAAAATGCTATATTTTAAACATATACTATTAAAATGTGTATTTTAATTATCAAATTAACAGTCAGACGTCTGTATTTTATACCTGTATTTACCACGGATATGAAACTTTCGGTGGACAGTGTAGTTTACAAGAGTTGCTGTTATTTGCTCCCATTTTAAGGCGACCAATCATAGAGCGCGAATCCTTGAGAAAGCGCCTAGAAAACATTAGGCGCACTTGATTGGTATCCCGAATCAGTCCTAAGTATACCGCGGGACACCGATCTACGCTCGTTTCAGTCCGGCTACTTGCGTGCGCATGTATTTCCGATAAAGTCGGGACATACCGCATGGCCCGGTCAAAACAGCTCGGCGCATTTATTTCCAAGATGGCGACGAAACAAAATGTGTCAGTTGAAATATTGACAAATTGCCTATTATAGGACCAATATTTGTTTTCCATTCACATAGTATTTTGGTGGCCATTTCAAGGTATCCCGAACTGCACTCTATTCATCTGTACCGGATTGGTGTACCTATCACGTGATCAGAGTACTCGGCATATACCTATCGGGACATTACGGCGTATACAAACAAGTGCGCCAATAGACAAGTCAAGGCCATGTTGCAAAGGTAAATTTTGTTTTGAAAGAAGTTCGGTAGTAAACTGTTAAGTGTTTTGTTTTGTTAATCGCATAAGTTTGCACCAAAATAGTTTATGTTAGTGTATCGCTCCACGCACTTAACCGCGCATGCGCCATTTTAGCCGTTAGAGGCTCGAATCCACGGGAAAGCGGTATACATTCGAAACAATTGTTACATTGCGCATGACCCTACTTCAGGAGACAAGCGACGTCTGATTTTTAGGGTCACGTTCGAATTTAGGTTAACTACTTGATTAAATACATGTATAGGTGAACTTTACTAATCTCTGATCAGAGCAGTTTTGCAAACAATAATTACCTAACAAATTAGCCGATATACATCATATCTAATTAAATCGAGGCCGAACTGATAGTGAATACAATTCGGTGCCTCATTAGGGCCAATCTTGTGCACTATATACTTATAAAATAAAAATTATTTTAAACAAGAAGTCATGCCTATGTGTATCATATTCACGAATATAAAACGTGAGGAATTGGACACCAGTCTTGCACAGCGCATGGCAGAATGTATCGCTGATGTAATGAATCTACCTGTGCAGGTAAGCGCTCTCTTGGACAAACTATATATTAACACACAAATTTGTTCTATTATTATTTATGAAATAATAAATAGCTTCCGATGATATATCGCAAGTTTTATCACGGGGCGGATATCAGATTTGTTTGTTTGTTTGGGGTTTAACGCCTGGTTTCAACACCTTTCTGGTTATATCCCGGCGGTCAGTCCACCTAACCGGTGTTCCTGGGTCTCTAACCAGTACTAACCAATTTCTCCGCAAGCGACTGACTGCTTCCTCACTTGAATCAGAGGTGAGGGACAAATGACTCTCAGACGCAATGTCCGAGTTCAATTGTCACGGAGAAATTTTTCCCGCCTCGGCTGGGGATCGAACTCACGACCCCTAGATTGACAGTCCGATGTTCTATCCACTGAGCTAGCCGGGCGGGCCCAGATGCGGAATGATATATATCTACGCATATGAACGAATATTGCTTTATTAGTGACTGAACATTCACGTTTTTTTGATTATCATTATTATATAGTTATAAAAGTAAGCGAAAATATTTCGAAAAGCTTTCTAATTTCATTTTGAACAGTGTATTTTTCTATTGGTTGTTATTGATTAAACATTATTTGTCAAATATCATAGATTATAACAAATATTATCACATCGCATTTATCATCGACAGTTACCTAACTAAAAACTTTTGTTTTGAAATTTCAGTTTGTATTTGTAGTGGTGCACGACAGTTTGCCGGCTTATATGGGAGGCAGCACTGACCCATCTCTTATTTGTCAAATCCATTCGATGAAAAATTTAGAAAAAGAAAAAATAAAAGACTACTACCCTAAGTTTGTTAAAACTTTGACGATTGTTTCGAAGCTTTCTCCTGAAAGGTAAGTCGCGGACAAGCTTATGTTTGCTGATTGAATGCATGAGAGACAAGGCGCTGGTAATCTCTTGTTAACAGTGTAATGTAGCTTTTTTCTTAAAGCAATTTGCTGCATGCATTTCATTAAAGACTAGAATCTTTATCGTGAGAGGTAAGGCGCTGACGAGCTCACTTCCGCCTACTGGTGTAACGCAGTATTGTCCTGAGAGGTAAGTTGTCGAGGAATTCATGTTCGCTAAATGACGTATCGAAGCTTTCAAATAAAAGATAATTTGCCGAGGAGCTCGTGTTCGCTTAACGATGTCTCGAAGCTTTCTCTTGAGGGTTATGTTACAAGGGGCTTATGTTCACTGAAAGACGTCTTAAAGCTTTCTCTTGAGGGGTAAGTTGCCGAGGGGCTCGTGTTCACTGATTGTCATCTCGAATCTTTCTCCTGATTTGTAAGGAGCTCATGTTCATTGAATGACATCTCGAAGCTTTCTCCTGATTGGTAAGGAGCTCATGTTCATTGAACGACGTCTCGAAGCTTTCTCATGAGGATTAAGTTGCTGAGTGGTTCGTCGTCTCGAAGCTTTCTTCTGATTGGTAAGGAGCTCATGTTCATTGAATGACGTCTCGAAGCTTTCTCCTGATTGGTAAGGAGCTCATGTTCATTGAATGACATCTCGAAGCTTTCTCCTGATTGGTAAGGAGCTCATGTTCATTGAATGACATCTCGAAGCTTTCTCCTGATTGGTAAGGAGCTCATGTTCATTGAACGACGTCTCGAAGCTTTCTCATGAGGATTAAGTTGCTGAGTGGTTCGTCGTCTCGAAGCTTTCTTCTGGGGGTGTTATTTGCCAATAGCTTATGTTCACTGCATGGCGTATCGAAGCTTTCTCCTAGGGGTAAGATGCCGAGGGGCTCTTGTTCAATGAATGGCGTCTTGAAGCTTTCTCCTTTTGAGGTAAGTTGTCGAGGATCTCATGTTCACTGAACGGCATCTCGAAGCTTTCTTCTGGGGGTGTAATTTGCCGAGGATCTCGTATTAAATGAATGACTTCTCGAAGCTTTCTCCTGAGATACTAGTTGCCTAGGGGCTCATGTTCACTGAATGGCGTTTCGAAGCTTTCTCTTGAGAGGTAACTTGCCTAGGAGCTCTTGTTCACTGAATGGAGTCTCAAAACTTTCTCTTGAAAGCTAAGTTTCTGAGGAGCTCTTGTTCACTGAATGGAGTCTCAAAACTTTCTCTTGAAAGCTAAGTTTCTGAGGAGCTCTTGTTCACTGAATGGCGTCTCAAAACTATCTCTTGAGAGGTAAGCTGCCGAGAAGCTGATGTTCAGTGACTGAGGTCACGGAGATTTTCCGGACAGGTAAGTTTCCGAGAAGCCCGGAAGGAGCTCATGTTCATTGAATTGCGCCGCGAGGCTTTTTTTCTGAGAGGTAACTTGTCGAGTAGATTGCTGAAAGGTTAATCTTATGATGATTCAAGATTCAAGATTCAAATATTTATTGGTAGAAAAACATGATGAGAAATGACACTTGCTCAAATTTGTTAAAGTATTTGCTTTTAGCGTAATTGCGCAAGTAATGCTTCATTATGTTAATTGGTACAATGTAGTCCATTTCTGGATGAAGCAGATTGTATATTATTTACTTGTGCTAATTAAGTTACAACAGTATAATAGTGAATTTCATGTTACTTAGTTTTTTAAATAATGAAATAATTCGAAAAGTCGTTTAAATTTTATTTTAATTTTTTTAACACCCAACCCTGAAACAAATGATAATGTTTACAGGGTGCTTATCGAACTTATTCCGGTCGCGGAAGGATACGCAACATTGGGACATCAAGTGTGAAGAGCTACAAACGGCGGGCGTAAAAACCAACCGTGAGAAAAATCAACATTCGAGCCGGAATTTGACTGAACTTGTTTATTTTTAAAACGTTTGTTTTTGTAAAATGTAACGCAGTAGTAGTTATGCCAAATATGCACATGTCATATGTATTATTTCAGTTGGTGTAAGTTTTTGGTAGCTTTTTTAAATAATAAATATCAAATATGAAAATTATTAACATTTGCCATGTTAAATAATTATGTAACCCCAAAACATAATCAAATATGTGCTTATAACTTCATTCTAGACGGATTTAATCCGGATGTTTTTGGATTCATCGAGAAACATTTATGTTTGTTATAGTGTCGTATTTAGTTTCTTATTCTTAAAGTGAAATATGCATATCGCTTCTGTGATATAAGAAACTTTGAAAGCCAATGAACATTGAGATGTTAGGGCTCGATTTAATTGAGCATATTCGTGGGCAGTAATGAAATTGCTTATAACTGGCCGCGAAGCCTAGCCCTAGGGTGAGCACTGTTCAATACTTAGACAAATATATGTTTCGTGCTGAAGGTCCTTCCAAGGCGTTAACTGATGATAGAACTAATCGAATGTACGATTAGACTTCTTTTACAGCCGCAACACTCCACAACCAACGCCACGGTAATTAATTATTTAATAGATGACGAAAGGAATTTTGAAAACCACCGAACACGAGAAATATGAAAGTATTGCAGGTTCGGTTTGATATAGCCTATTTATGGGTGGTAGCGATATAGGGTAGTAATAATATATCACTACCCAAGTAGATGAATCAGAATGTAAAATTCCTCACAATTGACAACCAGATAGTTATATTCTTTGAAACGTACATATTCATTGAAGTAACCGCCGAAGTCCTACCGCTGGGCTTAGATAGACTCTTACGGTAGGGTAGAGGGATTTCAGACTATCAGAATTGTACCATATTCAACGAAATTACCAGAAGCAACCACATTTATACGTTTAAAACAATTATTGTAATTAAACCATGTGCAACGTTAGTAAAGATTGAAAAGTTACTATTGTAATTAAATGTTAAAATCTTGTTTTATTGTTATAAAACCCATGCCACGGAAGTTATAATTGAATTTGCTATTGTTCTTATGTGTATAAGACTATGTTCACATTAGTTATATAAATGTTTAAGCTAGATCTGCGGATAAGCTGTGCGGATGTGAGTCACTGGTACGGAACTCAATTGCATGTTTTGCCACAATTGCACCCTCTCTGGTTTTGAACGGAACCTACTGGTTAAGTCTGTACGGATTGGAACGGTTTGTACGGATTTTTACTGATTACTTATGCTGGTTTAATCAACTCGTACGGATCTGGACTGAGTAACACACACGTACTGAACTTTACACATCTGTACTGCACACAATTACAGACTGGACGAACTGTATAGATCTGGACTTTTTGTACGGATTCGGATGTGATGTACGGATCCGTACAACATGTATCGACTGAAAAGGCTTGTGCGGATTTTTAACACTTGTATGGATATAATATAACGATAGGTGCTACCTATAACGGGGAAAGCTTGTTTTCAATACCTAAAATACAATATAAATATAACTAACATGTGTTGCACTGTACGGAATTACGTCATTATGACCAATCGACGATGCGGCCCAGGATTTTCTGATAGCGGATGACATGACCCATAGAGACTGTCATCATCATCATCATCATCATCATCATCATCATCATCGTCATCATCAGTGATTGCCTCACTCCGTAGGGAGTATACTCGCAATTGGATAAAACTGTATGTACATAGGTAGCAGGCAGGACTGACTGTTTCCAAAGTAAAAGTTGCACTATTTACAGTCTAAGATAAAATGGATAAAAACATCTCCTTGTAAATAGTATTTTGTGTTTTGCTGGGCCAGAGCCGATTGGAATGCATCCAAGCTGGCCTGATTAACAGCAACTTGGGGTAGATTGTTCCACACCACAATGGTTGCGGGGAAGAAACTGTTCTGGAAGATGGAGGTGCGGCCTCTGATTTGGCTGAAACGTCGGTGGTGTCCTCTGGTGGTCTTGGCACTGACTAAGGGTGGATTCGGTGTTATATCCACAAGGTTGTGAATAATTTTGTAGAACATGGTAATTCTGGTGTTGTTGCGTCGGTGTTGAAGGGTGACCCATTTGAGGTCAGTGAGCATGTCAGTTACGCTGCTTGTTCTTGCGGAGTCATGTTTCACAAATCTTGCAGCACGACGTTGCACCATTTCTAGCTGGTTGATATGACTCTCTGAATAGGGGGACCAGACCGATGAGGCATATTCAACAGTAGGTCGGACATACGTCTTGAAAGAATTGGACTTGGCGCTTGGTGGACTGGATCTTATGTTGCGACTAATGAAGGACATTGTGGAATTGGCTTTTTTGGTGATGTTATCAATATGCTTTTTCTAAGAGAGGTTTGAGGAGATGGTACCACCAAGGTATTTGGCATGGTCCACAGTGTTGAGGATTTTGCCATGAATCTTATAGGTATTGATGACAGGTTTCCTTTTCGTGGTGATGTGGATTACTTCACACTTCTCAGGATTTAAGGCCATCTGTCAATCATTCTCCCAGATTTGGAAACTATCAAGGTCATGCTGGAGTTGGCGTGAATCATCAGGGCTACGGATGATACGATAGAGAAGGCAATCATCAGCGAAAAGCCGGGCTGTTGATTTGACTTTGGTGGGTAGGTCGTTTATGTAGGTCAAGGAAAGTAACGGGCCTAGGACGCTGCCCTGAGGTACGCCAGAGGTCACTGGTGAGGTAGCTGAGGTGGAGACAACTTGTTGTGTACGTGACGAAAGAAAGTCTTTAATCCAGGAATGGGTTGTGCCCCTTATGCCGTAGTGATCCAGTTTCTGAAGTAGACGGGAATGTGGAACTTTATCGAATGCTTTGGAAAAATCAAGAGGTATTGCGTCAATCTGATGGTTATCATCTATTCCTTTAGCTAAATCATTGATGGTTATTAAGAGTTGGGTGTCACAGGAGCGCTTTTTTCTGAACCCATGTTGATAGTCAGAGAGGATGTTGTGCGAGTCAAAGTGAGACATGATGTTGATATAAATGATGTGTTCCAATACCTTGCAGGAGACTGATGTTAGGGAAATTGGTCTGTAGTTTGATGGTGAGGAACGATTTCCCTTTTTGAAGACTGGCGTGACAAGGGCAGTTTTCCAATCAAGTGGGATCTGACCTTGATCCAGAGGCAGTTGGAAAAGTTTTGCTAGGACTGGTGACAACTCTGCTGAGGCGACTTTTAGGAGTCTAGTTGGTATCTTGTCTGGTCCGGGAGCCTTGTGTGGTTGAAGACTCGACAGAAGCTTCTGGACCCCCTTAGTTGTGACTTGTATGGTGTTTAGGGATGGCAAGTGGCTTGGTGGAAGAGAAGAACGCTGAACCAAATCTTCTTCTGTAAAAACAGAGGTGAACTGGTCATTCAATAGTTCGGCTTTCTGTTTGCTATCGCTCTTTAATGGTGTTGATGTTGGCCTTTCCCCACATGTCATGTATAAGTTGCTGGTTTGTGACGTGTGGCATACATGTTGGTGTCAACAAACATGGCATGGTGGTCACTTATTCCTGGAATTGCTGTGCAGCGGTTGACAAGTTGAGGCCGATTGGTGAGGAAGAGGTCAAGTGTATTGTCACCTCTAGTTGGGAAGTCAACTATTTGTGTGAGACCTAGTTCCGGTTCTAGGAGGAGAAATTGTTCATTTATGGTCTTCCTGTACTGGTGTCCCCTGATGGAGTTATTAGACCAATCTATATCTGGGAGATTAAAGTCACTTGCAATCCAGATAGTGGCATTCTTGTATTTGTTGATGATGAGTGAAATGGCTTGAAATAGCTGTTTAGATATGAAATCAAACAAGGAATACTTTGTGGCCCATCAAACCAATATTTTTGTTTCTTTTTAACCAGCGAAGCTGGTTTTACTAATCACAATTCTGAAATCGGTATCAAACCATAACGAGGCACTGGCAACCGGCGATTTACGCATTTCAGAGAAAGCAGAGTAAGTAAAGTAGTCCCGAGTTTCCTGTTACGTGTTAAAGTTGGCTCTTGCCACGTTAGTATCGCTAAAAGAGTACTTGACTGCTTCACTGCGCTGTCCCTAATTCAGAACACAATCGACAACAGTAAACCAATTTTATCTGGGGGTTGTAGCCGCCAGGGATTCTTTATCGAGCCACAGATATGTTACCTTAAGGTAGAGATATACACGATATTCCCGATGTTAGGATATTACAATAGCCAAATATTAAATCTGAAATATTAAATATATAGTTTCTGCTAATTCGAAGCTCAAAATAACATTGAAAACATTTTCTTTATTTTATCATTTTAAAGCCATTTCAATATTGGACTGTTTGTTTCACGAAATATCTTTTTTTTTATCTTTAACAATAACGATAATGATAAATTTCCATCTTAGCATATTTTTCTTCAATTGTTCACTTTATGAAACCAATACGCAAATGCTTTCACTTGAAATTTTAAAGACATATTGCGAACATTTGTTTATTATTTGATGGTAGGCGTTCATGAGCGTTTAAATCACTGAACATGAAGCAATCATCATTGCTAAATTTGTTTATATATTTGATTTCCACATATAAGCTTGATCAGTAAACAATAAACTATTGAGATGTGTAAAATTTTACATATTAAAACTACTATACCGAATATTACTCGTATAGAAATAAAGACATGTAAGATTTACAAATCTATGTATTCGAAACATGCTACGAGCAAGCGCGGTACGTGTCCGGCTATCACGTACGTGGAAGGAGACACGTCGACAATAAGGCCATCAGTGGTCCAAGCAACGGACTATGATTTGTTTCAGGAATAATGCATAATTTACATTTTCCCCAAAGGTTAAGATGTTTACTCGGTTTACGTTTTCGATTTAGCTAGAGATGAATACTATTTTTGTTCGGAGTACATGAAATCATAGGCGCAGTGACACATTGAATATGCAAATGTCAGTGACGTCACAATTTCCCGCGTTTTGCAGAAAGCCAAATAACAGTAAAAGTACGTGTGAATATAGAGGACAAACCATGATGAAGCCTAAAACTAAAAATGACACATCTGTCTGCTGAAACTGATGTTATATGAACGGATTGTAAGCTAATGGACATTTATTCCAGCTCCTTAACCACCAATACTCAATGATATGTTTACCAATGTCTTAAATCTGGCACCTTTTTCTAATAATATGCTACATGAAAAAAACCACCGAGTCCGTTATTATATACAACTTAATGCGGTGGAAATTTTTGGTATAAACTATAGTAATTCATTTTCCTCTGAAATTGTCTTCAATTTTACATGTGTGTTATCTAGCATTAAATTCCAATGCTTTCGGCAATGTTATGACTCTCGGTTGTTTTATCTTAATATGTAGGATTCTCAATTCTATGATTTCCTTTACATGTTATTCACAATGAAGGAAACAATTATATATTTCTTATTTCAAATAACTGCATAATCTTTCCCATCGATGGGGTCTCACTTTTTATATCATTTTTCGTGTTCATTATATCTTTGGGATGTCAGTACACAGATTTCACTATTATAATTTCTTGCTTAAAACCCTTTACTCAATATATACGCCTTTCATCACATAGGTTACCAGTTCAGGTCCCGATCAGCTGGCACAATAGTGCCATCTGATCTGGATCTAAAATTTGTGATTACTGGTCAGAAAAAAATGATCATAAAGCGAACAGTTTAAATCCTAATCAGATCGCACAGATGTGCCAGCTGATATGGATCTAAACTGTTCGCACAAGCTACGTATGAAGGTATATCTATGGAGTAAAGGGTTAACAGAAGCCTTCATCCAGATAATACATGGAAACCCTTATTTCCACTATCATTTAGACAAGAGGAAGTTCTTTGAACCAAGTTTTTTTGCTTTTTCGTAAATGGATACATGTATGAGAATCATGGCACTGGTTATTCTCAATAAGCAAAATCGCTTCGCTGGTTTTCTGTACTTTCAGTACTTTGATTTCCAAAAGCTACCAACCAGTATTACCATAGAGGATATTTTCAAATTTATAGAACAAATTCAGGTTTTACTTACACACCTATTTCACGAGCATTACCAACAAGGAACAGTGGGCCACATGAAATCTTTGATCTTTTTGAAAGAATAGACACTGTCTTTTTTTAATTGATAACAAAACTTTAATTAAAACAGCAAGGGTTTTTACATTTAGTTATTTCCAAATTTATCAAGAAAGCAAAAGGAAAACTTTGCTGTGCTCCTGCTATAATGTAGCACAAACAAAATGTAGTTTATAATGTTTTTGTGGGAACATAAGGTCATTTTGCTGAAAGATATACAGTCTAGCTTTTTTTTTAAATGTGTGTTGTATTGTCTTAACACGGGGCAGTATTGTCCGCCATTCTGGGCGGAAACTTTCGCCCATCCTGGTCTAATGTCTGCTAATCTAAGCTGTCTAGGGAGGGGGTGGGGGGGGGGGGGCGCATATCGACAATGAGACATATTGTCCATAAACCACTGTACCATGGTTTTATATTGTAGGTTTTTGAAAATAACGCATGTTCAGTGCAAAACTAATGCAGTTGGAAAAAACAACTGCCATCTCCAGGGACATGCAGAGATTTGTAAAGGGTTTCAGCTATATCAACAGTGCTGAAACTCGCTGTAAATTTATCCAAGTTGGGAAACCAGTCTGGAAAAACAACAACAACAATGGCGGCCCACACGAACCTGTACATCTTTGAAATCATTATGGACTTTAGAGAATAAGACATCAGAAATCTATTGAATTTTTGACAGATTTTGTTATTTTAAACATGTACACATTGTCTATATGCGGGAACGTTTCAAGATCATTCGTCATCAAGACTGTTCGACACTAGAGAAATATGGTCCATTCTACTCCAGCCAATGATCTCCCAGCCAGCGCGACTATTAACAACGTCACAACAACAACAATCTGAGCCTGAACCAGGACATCAACCTGAGCCTGAACCAGGACATCAACCTGAGCCAGAACCAGGACATCAACCTGAGCCTGAACCAATGCCTGCACCCCTAGGACGACCAGTGCCTGCATCCCGAGGACAACCAGTTCCTGCACCCCGAGGACAACCAGTTCCTGCACCCCGAGGACAACCAGTTCCTGCACCCCGAGGACAACCAGTTCCTGCACCCCGAGGACAACCAGTTCCTGCACCCCTAGGTCAACCAGTACCTGCACCCCGAGGTCAACCAGTACCTGCACCACGACGACAACCAGAGCCTGTCACACCTCCTCTTAGGCTGGTTCCTAGGCGACGAATGGATGATCCGGTATGTTGCAGAAGTATCGCTGAAATAAAGAAAGCTTACATTTAAGGTGTAATGAAAAATATACTATTATTTGTTCAATTTGCGGTCTTTTAAATGACTATGCACAAAATAATTTTGGTTTTCGTCGCATTTTTCATACTCGTTAGGTGAAAAAGTGAAGGAACCCCTAAGATACAAATAACGGGAAATCCGATTCACGCGCCCGATAGTGAGGCAGCTTACATCTACCAAAACGGCAGCTTTAATATAATAAATGTTATGTTGAAGATAAAATGTGTACATTACAGGATGTCCCCAATCTGAGCGATCAGGCGGATCCGGACCTTCCTGCTTATAACATACCAGACTACCCACAGGAGAACAGCCTGCTAGAGAACGAACTGCCTCAGGAGGTTGCTGAACAGGGCCCAGCAGAAGTAATCTACGAGGTGGTGGAAGGCGCAACCAAACGAGGAAGGAGTCACTTGATAGACAGCTTGGGGTTCACATATTCCCGCACCAAAATAACGGAAAATGGTACGAACTAGGAAAAAATGCGATTACTCTAAACGCAATAACTTGGTATTGTCAGTAACTCGAACATATTAATAAGTCCATTGAATTAAAAATAAACATATTTTGGACGCGATAACTCTAAGCACAAGTATATTATCAAGTTTTTTCACACTTCGCGGGAGAACATTCGGATTCGTTTGTTTATCGCCGACTTTCAAATAACAGATGTTAGCTCCGTGAATTGTTATATAAGTGCGAAATGAACAATTAAAATAAGTGGTCACACATAGTAAATAAAATCTTTCATCAATCAACAAATAACTGTGCGCATACGACACAATGAAACATCGTAAAATTATTAATTATGTTATTATTCGTGATTTAAATTATGAATACTTATTTATATTTAAATATGTCAACAATTATATATATAAATGCATGAAAAAATATTTTTGATGATATTTTTCAGGGGCACACTGGAGATTTACGGTGAGGAACCGTGTAGTAAGCTGTAAAGCTACTGTCAACCAGGCCGGGTCTACCTATAGAAGAGGACCCTCTGAACACTGCCATGAGGCTGCGCCAAATGCTCTCACTAAGGCAAAGCTTGTGTCTAAAGTAAATAGTGCTGCCAAGGGCAATGTTTTCGAGTCTGCAGGAACGATTGTTAAAGATGCATTGGCAGATGCCTATAAAAGAGACCAGGCGGACATACCGAAAAAAGATAACCTGATTCGGAATGCCAACAGACAGAGAGCTGGTCAGCGGCCTAAGGACCCCAGTACTCTTGATTTTGCAGTGGAGGAGGATCACCTCCCGAATGATTTTTTTAAGCAGGATATTCGTGTGAATGCATCACGACATCTGCTTTTCATGACCACTTTTATGGCTACTTTGTTGGCAGCGGCCAAAACGTGGTATGTAGATGCCACGTTCAAGGTTGTTGCCAGACCTTTTTATCAGTTGTTTTCAATTCATTGTTTCGTAAAGAAAGGCAGTGCTGCAAAGCAAGTACCACTTGCTTTTATACTCATGTCCTCCAGGCGAAAGGATGACTATGTAGCAGTATTTGAAGCTGTTCTTCACCACCTTCCACAAGCACCTGCTGTTATGCAAATGGTAATGGATTTTGAGCCAGCCATGTGGTCGGCGGCTAAGACAGTATTTACCAGGCCTAATTTCAAGACCATAGGTTGTCACTTTCATTGGAATCAAGCTATTTGGAGAAAAATCCAGAATCTAGGACTGTCAACATTATACAAAGAGAATGAATCGGTCAGGAAATTCTGCAGGAAAGTAATGGCTCTGCCCTTTCTCCCTGCAGAACATATAACACCTATGTTCAATTCCTTTGAAGACACGACAAGAAACGCTGATGGTCGGTTTAAAGAATTGTTGGACTATGTCAATAGTACTTGGATAGTCTCTGCTCTGTGGCCCCTTTCAACATGGTCAGTATTTATGCGGCTAATACGCACGAATAATGACGTTGAAGGGTGGCACAGAGCACTGAATTACAGAGCCCATTCGAACAGCCTTGGTCTGTATCGGTTGTTACAGTTGCTAAACAAAGAATGTTTGTTTCTTACTCTGGAAATATCGCTAGTAGGCCAGGAGGCACTAACTCGATACCAACGGCTGAAATATCAGCGTTTACAATGTGACATATTTTCCATATGGGAAAAGTACAATAATGATGAAATAACAGCAAAAGACCTGATAAAAATGGTCACATATTTCAATGGACCGGCTTCAACAGAGTAGTTATCTTTTTCATGTAGACGTAGGAATTGTTGTGTTACTATGTTTCTATGATGTGGAGATAATGATAATACATATTGTGTTCTAACTACGATAAATTTTAAACTTTATTCTAAGAGTGTGGGTACTCACTGACCATAAATAAGAATAAAATAGAAATACACATTGCTCCTATTGTTATATAATATTATTATTATCCTGCAAAATCCTGTCTGCTCTGTTACTTTGTTGTTTCTTATTGGATTTGAAATAACTTGGTATAATTGTTCACCATATCAAGAAGGTGTGTTGCATACAATACCCATATTATTATTATATAATATGATGTCAATGTTAAATTATTTAATGTATTTGTTCAATCTAGAAATAAAATGTGTTTTTCTCGTATGTTGTTTTATATTGAACCAACATGTTGTACATATTGCTACGCAATGCTGATTATCTCAAATTTACATCAATTCCGTCTATTATGTGGGTAGGTGTGAAGGGCTTTATTGAGGTATAGAATAGCCTAAATAATTATGTTCATATACATGGTAAAATGAATGTATGTTTTTAGTCATAATATTAGTCCATAATTAGTCATATGACGAATGGTCCAATAGGTGATGACGAATGATCCAATCTATGATGACGAATAGACTCGAATTATTGGTCTATTCGTCATATGACGAATGATCCTGATGACGAATGGTCCTTGTGCGTATCCTTACAGCTTGTACGGATTAAGATGGCTTAACAGAATATTTACCACCCGTAATGACAGTTGATAACGCACGAAAATTTGAATTTGGAAGAATATTATGTGCGGATTGATTCTACCTGAGGTTCTTTTACGGATGTACGGATGTTTATTTATTGTTCTTGCAGTTTAACCAAGATAACCTTTTCAGCGGACGGGAAGCTGCTGACTGAATGATTTTCGCAGTATTTATAAACTCTGGCGCATTAATCTTGTAAGGCAAAATCCCGTGTGTGGAGTTTTCCAAACCATAATCAGCCAATCAGAATGCCGTACGGATTACGATACCCAATGGAAACAAAGCGCTGTCAACTAACTCTAGTGTGGTTTTAACTTGATATTATTGTTATTAAAATGGATTTAGCCCCTTTCATGTCGTCTGTATCAAGAAGAACTCGTTTCTGTACAACGACTTGCAGGAATATTTATACTGCTTGAATCCCGGATAAACACAGATGATTTTGAAACTCTGCTCAAAATTTAATCAGAGAGAATTATGAATTATAACTTCTGTGCAGCAATTTAACTAACATATTGTATTTTAATATGTTTTCGCGATCTGGCAATCTGTCCAATGTATTTTTCAAACCTTGTATTAAAAGTTTTACAGCAATCTATGCCCCAAAAATGTCCATCTACTTGTCTAGCAAGTTCCTTGATACTAGAATAACCCGGGAATAGCTTAATGGTTAATTACATAAAAAGTTCATCCTGTTACATTGCACTGACATCCCTCGGCGAACGAGGAAGCGATATAGATACTTCGGTTATCCCTCAAAAACAAGATTGTGTTTCTAATAAACTGTCACCAATTTTAAGCCAGCTTCCAACATTACACGATTTCATTTGCAACCTTTTTATATTTAAGGACATGTGTAATGCTCAAAGGAGTACAACTTGTTGTTTGTGCATATGTTGGCAAATAGTCATCATTTTCAATGTGATAATTCCAGAGAAAACATGAGGTAAAACAATGTGCGCTTCCCCATTTACATCTTCATGATGCACGTACAATGAGCGGACATTGTGAAAAAAGCTTAAATTTTGAATGAGAATTTTCAGTTAAAGGGCTCTGACCTAGATGAAGAAAACACGATTCGGATTTCAAATGCGCAATCGAATTTCTTTAAGAAATAAAGTTTCTGCAATGGTAATTCCCTTTCCTTTACGACATAGCTTCTGCCAAGGGAAATAATTATGTTATGACGTTTTATGAAAACTAACAGATTTACTTTTCTTTGTCTTGTTCAATTTCTTATAAGGGGCCACGGAAAACACTTTGTATACACAGCTTGTTCGCTTTTCAAGAGCTTGCAACGATGTTAATGATTTCAATGAACGTAATCTTTGCATTAAAGAAAAAAACTTTTAAAACAATGTTATCGGTATCACAAATTAAGGAAAACATTTTGCAAGTTTTATCGTCGATACCCAGATCTTATTAATAAATACAGGGGCAGTTAAAAATCACTTTTGCAACGAGGTATTTCACACCCAGTTTTTTTATGGAGATTTTATTTATAAACTTAAGAAGATAAAGGGCAATGTTAATTTCTCCCGGTTATTCGTAAAAACCATCTGCAAATTTAAAAAGAAAGGTTACGAACATGATATTTTACAGCGCTCTGCATGCCTGGTGGTTAACCCTTCTACAGTTGATCATTATGCTTACCTCTTTGGTTGCACGACGATGGCAGGGGTTTAAGAGTTTATGAGTTTATGAAGGTTTACGGGGAAATCTTTTCTTAAAAGAACTTAGAAGCTCGATTTGTTTCTTTTATCCCTGTCATCGTGTTCTTGCTGATTTTACTCCAGGAGCTCTGGTCTCGGTAAGATCATTGAGTACCCGCGGCTTTGCAATACTATTAGATTTTTATGTTTTATATGTTTGTGTGCTTTTGCATGCAACATTGTTGAGCCGATAAGTGGGTTGGAGTTGTTTCACCATGACAACTTGTATTTGTTTTGTGATATGAGAACCTGTTGGGGCAAGTGTGAGGTTGGTGCACCCTAGAACCTGGTTTTAACCCCCAGTGGCAATTTGATTTGCCACTGACTGTTCCAAGGCGGTAACCCCTCGGGTTTTCATTTTTGTTAATTGTTAGTGGTGTCTCTTTTGAAACTGATCATTTTATTAACCATGCTCTCTCCCTCTCTCTTCTTCTTGACTGTGTGGGGAGGCTGTTTTTTTCTGAATGTGGCGATTCCTGATATGCCTATTTCACCTTTTAAAAAAAAGTGAAATAAGCATTCATAAAATGCCACATTCAGAAAACACTGCCTCTCGTACAGCCAAATCCTCTATTGAACCTTGAGATTACCAGTTCATAATAAAAGTGAGGTTTACTATTTCTCTTTTTTGTCGGTCATCCTGATGACCGACATATTATAATCGACCAAACTTGAGATCTTTAGCCTGAACACCGGTTAACAATGACTCACGGTCCAGAACGGATAATTTAGACTATGCCACCTGTTCCACACTTTAGACAAAGCCGCCCGTCTAAAGCTTGAGGATGCTATTCCGTCCCCCCTGTTTGCAAGAAAAGTCTTCTAAATGTTGATGAAACAATATTTGAACATTGTAGTTACATCAAATCAGAAATTAAGCTGATCAATAACGACATGTTAAATTTTGTAAACATAGGTGTGTTGTATTTTCTACAGGGTATAGAAATAATGTTATGCGTCAATTTATTAGAAAGTCACGTGATGCAAACCTTTAAAGCAAAATATTAGTTGCATATAAGTTGAACTGATACTTTATTTGAATCAAACAACTGTTCAGGATGATGCCATATCTGAAATAGATTCGTTCCGTTATCTTGAATTTGTTCGTCAAAAGCAAGACATCGCTTATGTTTTCTTAGAGACTTACGAATAATCGACTTTGGCGGGAAAGGCTGACTGTAAACAAAAGTTTACTAAAAGCTAGTCGGTCATCAGCATAACTTTTTAACCAAAAAACACACGACACTGAAGTTAAACAATTAAGCCACTTTGAAATGAAAGCGCTTAATTTCTATTGGATGTCATAAAAACATTAGTTTATTTATATATCCTTTGTTATGAAGGAATGCATTAATTAGCTGGTGACAAATCTTATCATTTTTGCAAACATTATTAATAATTTACTTGACAGTACCATAATTGTTAGGTTTGTCAAACTCAAATACTACTTCGTCTAACACAATTTTTGTAAGAAAGTAAAGAGAAAGCAAGGACAATCAATGATAGTGCCTCTAGCTGGGAGCGAACCCGAAGTTGTAATTGTATTCCATAATCTAGAGTTTATGTTCAACAACAAAAATTTGTCACTGTAATAAGGCGGGGTGAGGATGGGGGATGAGGTGAGAAGCATGACAGGGACTCAAAAATATTATATTTACTATTCTGATCTTCAATAATTTTTAGAACTTCAACATGCAATATATCGCTGGTTCTTGCACATTTTCTTGTTTTTTGATTGTTTGTTTTAATGATGTCAATTTCAGTGTATTCCATGTTAGATGTAATAATGCGGGTTTCCAAAAAAACTCATGTCCATGCGTTCATTTTGAAAATTGATGAAAACTTCTATCCAATGACATGCGTTACCATTATTTTTTTCTTTCTTGTGGTATAAATCACCAAACATACGGTCGTGAAAAAGTGGAGGCTTATAACATAAGAGAAGATGTTTTAAACAAGCATTTAGGACGAAACGAACACTCAGAACTGTGCCTAATTGTCAAATTGCTGTCTTTTAAAGAAAGAGTTTTTTTTGCGATTTCCTGTGCAAATGTTGTGAATGTAACGTAAGTTTAGCGAATGTGAGATGACAATTGTTAAAAGTAAACACAGGAGGTCAGCGATTTTGCAATTTGTTTGCGATTTCCAGTGCAATTTTGGTGAATGTTCTCAAAGGTTACCGGATGTTTAGCGAATGTGACATGACCATTGTATAAAGTAAACATAGAAGATCAGCATGGGAAATATTTTTATCTTATATCATAAGCGTAGTCAATGGGGCGGCGGAACGCTAAAAGACAATCATCAATACGCTCAATTAGCTGCAAACGACAGAGATTAACTGCGAGCGTTTAAACCTAGTTGGTTTAATGACTACCCATCTCATTAGTTTTAAGTTATGATTATTACATTTGACCTTTTATTCGCAATTACTCATTCTGAGAGACATTTTTCTCAAAGATTTGCATAAAAGTGTTTAGTTTTGAGCTTGTTGCGCAAACACTGCCTGTTTTTTGAGATCTATCTATTTCTCTGTTCTTTTCATGTCCAAGTTGGAGCACTAATTACGATGAGATATTTTATGTTTTTGAAATGCTTAAAAGTCTTAAACAGACACAACCAAACCGAGTCTGCAATATTTTAATATTTGTCGTGTTTATTGGTTTTCAAAGAGACCTTTTCATCTATTTTAAGAAAAAAAATTAAACGATTGTTTTAAAATTCAGACTTGGTAACCGTTCTGTACGTGCATCTGTATTTTTATCATTTAAACTTTAACTTTTTAATTTATGTTACAAATTTCCCGTCGCCCCAATATTCAAAACTTGCCCTTGAATATATGCATTTTCAAAGAAATACGAATTGATTTATTTTGATTCCCCGATTCCCTCTCAAAACCACATCTATCCATGCGTTCTCTTCTTGGGATCTATAGTGAACGGCTAGTCTCAATAATTCGACTGCAAGCACAGACCCATTATCATACTGACTTTTTACAGATGTCTGTCCTTTACGTCTCAAGCAGTTACGATCAAAACTGTGGTGGAAATCGACCAGAGTAAAATTCTGTTATTTATCGATAAACATGAGTCAGGTAAACTTTAAGCGCCGAAATCGAAATTTGTTGACATGAGTGGAGGTTTAAAATAGTTTTGCATAAAAAACGAAACCGTTATTTATAATGGATTACATATATTGATTCTACTTGAATGTGGCTTTTCAGGTATGTAAATTTTTTAAAGATACATATTATTTAAGATGCTATATGGAGCCGCAAAAGTTGCGATTCAAATTCCGATCGGCGGAATATAGAAATAGAAGAAAAATTTTCCGCATTGATTTGAATAGTAACTGGGTTGTGCGCGAAGGACAATCATCACATATATAGAAAAGTCCTTGTCGCGCACAAATAGTTGTGCTAGTGAACGGCTGGACTAGTCGCAGTTGCAATCCAAATTGAGTTTCACTTGTAAAAGCTTTCCGGGGATACCCCTGACTCCAATGTCTGCTTCCCCATACACATGCAATATAACGGATCTGGATTCGGTCTTTTGTCGATACTAAACATTAACATTATTTTGACAAGTACAGTAAAGTAGACAACACAAGCACTATCAGTTCTCTTGTTTATGTATTGTACATACAGAGAAATGTAAACGAAAAAAAAACTTGAAAATTCAACTAAATTCACAAATGGCTTGTCAGATACAATTACTCCGTCTACTATTTTAAATACGTTAATCTCCGGTTACCACCGGTTTGCCTCGTTTTGGATTGATTGGGGATTCCCTTCACTTTTTGGAAGAGAGGTCATGGGAGAAAGATTACGCCAATTAAGATTAGGAACTATTATCTGGAAATAAATAAGATAATTACAGTCGTCCTGGAGAAAGAAAGTTTATTTAATGTCTTCTAACCACGGTGTAAATTCAGTCATAAAATGTTTATAAAAATACCCGCAGCACCAATTGTATATGCTTAGCTTCGTTATCGTCTTTAGGCAAGGTAACTGATTAGGTATTGTTGAAACTGTTACCACCCATGACATAAGCTTTTAATGTAGGCAGCCTTCTACTTGATAACGCCTGGACAAATTTCACACCAAATAATTTAATTAAAATTATGTTAATTACCATCGATACTATTTATATGTTTTTGAAGTGCTATCGAAAGTCTTGCCGATGCAGTACTTGTATTTTGTCTTTAGGTGCGTTTAGACGTTTAGACAGTTTACTTAGTGCAATATATTTTTATCAATTAATTTAACGTCACAACGAAACAATTATGTACACATAAAAACTTCCAAGCAATATTTAAATATTTTGAGACATAACTCTTTCATAGTTAAAGATAGTAGGACCTGGCCCTAGATGATAAAACATTCTTCTTCATTACCTCATGATTCATATTATAGTTTAAAATATTTTAATATTTAAAAATTGAAGGAAAGAGAAGCTATTAAATTTTAATGCTGACAAGTTTATATACATATAGCTGAAAAAAGTTGGCGATAAGCTATAATGGCGAATGGGGAATATACATGGTGAAATGTAACAAAAGTTTTATGCAAAACTCACCAGAAAAAAATCATTTCGACATCTAAGGACAATCGTACAACAAATCTTCAGGTATTTTGACACGCATTTATTAAAATTAGTTTATTATAATGCATATGCATACTATGCACAGTCAGCAATTAAAAGTGCATGATATCTAGGCATACATATTTCACTATTTTAAGATAACTTGATGTGTTTAAGGTGAAACCTATCTTTTTACATCTCCGCTACTCTTAACTGTCAGCGTGCAAACGAGGGACGGAAAACAGCTACTATTTCCAGTCCTACGTTACGGGATTGATCTCGTTTGTAATGGCAGGACTTATTCCCGTTGAAAGTTCGGTTCGATGTTCACGTTCGTTCGACAAGAAATGGTTTGCACTGACATTTTCAAGGCGTCAAGCCCGTGGGATCATGCGAAGCTGGTTTTACTTATCACAAATCTGAAGCGTGTATCAAGCCAGAACTTGGAAAACTGGTAACCGGCGACAAACGCATTTCAGAAAATATGCAAAGTAGTCCGGTAAAATTCGATTCGATACAGTATGAATACAGTAATGTATAACATAAATACAAAACATTCCTTTGAAGAAGAATTGTTACGCCAGTCTCTTGGTTCGAAAGAGGAATAAAGCACAATTCACATTTTCCCAAAGCTTATATATCTTTAAATGAAATACAGACACTAAAACACAAATATGCGAATCGAATAGTAATCAAATGAAGAATGTGTAGTATAAATATCAGGCGGTCGTCCGAGCTCAACTGGTGTTGGAAAATGTGTTTGAACTGTTTGGCATATAGTTTCTTGATAATGTAAATGAGTTCTTAAAAAGGAAATTATTTATTGTTCACCAACGCTTACATGTCAACTCTATCGCTGTCGACGTGAACATTGATACCACCTTAAATACGTGCTTTTACAGTATAGGTAGTGCCTTATCTTTGTCCACTATATAAAAAAGAAGTTATTTTTAAATATGCTAGAATTAGATTACTGCAGTATTATCATTCAGGTCGCTTCGAATAAGTTTAAGAATGCCGCTGTGTTACATACACACAAGTCTCAAGGATTCGGACATATCCGATGATTTGGAGGATAAACTACAGAGCTGTATATCTGAGATACTCAACAAACCACTGGAGGTGAGTAAAACGTGTGATGATTTGGGACGCATCGGGAAAAGTTACCTTCAGACCTTTTACGTCAATTCTTGAATTAATTTTGGTAACCTCCGAAAAGGATCATATATATTAAAACTCGTGCTCAAACACAACGTTTTCATCGCTGACTCTTGGATGTATGAAGAGGTGTTTCTGGATAATATTTAAGTATTTAACTTATTTGATTTTTTTAAAGCAATAAGTCAAATATATAAAAACTGGTTGAGAAACAAGATGCATAGACGCGATTTTTAAAAGGAGTTCTATCGAGAGATCAGTTTCCCCGCGTCTATCCGTTATGAATGATGTACATGTAGCTTTTCGCAGATGTGGTCCACGGTATTTTGGCTTGTACAGTAAATCGTGTAGACTAAATCTGGGTATCGAACAGGAACATACAAAACATTTTTTAATAATTATGCGGTTTGAGAACGGACAGTTTGTAATCCTACCTATATGTACTATTAAATTATGCGATTTTATTATTCATATAATTATTTTGTTTACAGAGAATATATGTAGTGCTGAATTGTGGGGTTCGTATGAACTTTGCCGGTAAAAAGCAACCCGGTTTAGTGTGCCAGATTCATTCTATTGGTGTCTTTGACGAGCAAAGAAACCCCGAATACTTCGCAAAGTTCTTTGAAGTTTTGACTTCGTGCACAAAGTTACCAGCAAGCAGGTATAAAAATAAATATATAATGGTTAGACTTTGCCCAGTCGTTGAATATAATGTAGATTAAATATATATATAATCAATAATATATCAATCATATTTAGTTCATGCCATTTACATACGCTGCTCCGCTCTACTCTCCCCTCCCCTTCTCTTTTTCTCTTCTTTTTTCTTGTTTTAAACCAGGTTTAAACCCCAAGTGGAGATTTGATTTGCAACTGACCGTTCCAAGGCGGTTACCTCAATGGTTCTCTTTTTTGTTAACTGTTTGTGGCGTCTTATTTGAATTGACATACTTATATCAAATATGCTCTCTCTTCCTCTCATTTATTTCGCTGCGTGGGGAGGCTGTGTTTTTGAGTGTGGCGATTCCTAATATGTACCTTTTTTAAGCCACCAAACATGACAATTATGAAAATATTGCAGGCTCGGTTTGATTGAACCTGTTCATGGGCAGTAATGGAAATGCATATTAATGCCCACGCCGCCCAGCCCCGAGCGCAACTCAGTATTTACACCAATAAACAAAACAACTTCGATCCATCCCAAACGATGGTATACGTATAGCCCTTAACATGGAACCTTCATTGCTGTATTTTTAGATTAATACCATTCCATGTTCAGCGACGTATGGTCCCCAGATAAAAGAATGGGTTTGCACTAAACGAGAAAACAATGGGCGGAACTAAACAAAATAGAATTTTTGACAGGGAATTAACGATAAACATAAGATAATTGATTCGGTCTTTACTTTAATAATTTACCACATTATTATTTCAGTGTGGCAATAGAGCTGGTAGATATAAAGGGATACATGGTGAAGACCGGTGCTGCTGTATGATTGACTGTCAATATCGTGTTGATGTCATAATATCATTTTGTTATAAGAAAATACAACAGCATCCTTTAATCTAAATAAGTCATTGTTTAAAACTCGTCCCAAAAAAACGTACCTTCTGGCCCAGTAAAGTGAAACCATGGATCCACCTTTGGGATTTAATCACTTGATCAAACTTGACATAACATACAGACAATCATTAGCGAAACCCCTATGTTCTATCATATGGCCTCATATGTGAGGTAAAGTAGTTTAGCTAGCAGCAACAGCTAGACAGAGGGCTACATTGTCATTACGATAATTAAATGTTGAGACCTTGATCGCCATAACACAGTTAAGTCTAAATGAAAATACAAGCTGTTAATTGAACATTAGCTATTAAAAACAACAACAAATTGCATGAACACAAAAACGTTTGTTATGCGCATACCTTGATTAAAATAAAATTGCTTCATAAAATGAAGTTAGAGTGTGATTATATATCACCTCGGCTAATCCTCGGCAGAGCCTCTTTTCCCGCAAAAACTCTCCCGGGTATTTTTTTCATCTTAACCTCACCACTTATGCAAGAGAATTATATTTTTATATATTGTGGCACATTTTAATATCCCAGTCAGTTAAGCTTTAGGTATTGTATAATCATCATAATTCCCGCATTTAAATTTTTACGTTGGCGGCTACAGTGATACGCAGGACTCTCAGACCCCCCCCCCCCCCCCGTCAAAATATCATTCTGTTAAATTCTGTTATGTTTAATAAGTGTTTTCTTTTATGGTTTGCAAAAGAAAAGGTTGTATATAACACTGACAGATTGGTGGTAAATCACCAATGCAACTGTTATATGTTCGATCTTAGAGTATATTACGCAAGTACCACATCTTGCCATTGACCTTCTTAAATAACGAAGAAACGTCGAGCTCGCATGAATGTTCGACAAATTGTATTTCCAAACGAAAAGCGAGTATTTGTTTATCTAATCATGACCTTCTACAATGCGCCAGACAAAGCTATTTTTTGACATTTTGCCTCTATTTCTCTGTTTCTGAATTAACCTTTGATATAATCTGTGCAATATTTGACATCCTTTTTCTAGTCTTCTTGAAAAGGTCTGTAACTATTATATGCCTACTGTTAATCATTTTCGCTTAAAATGGAAAATGATCTTTTGGTTAAGGCACATCTTTTAATAAACAACAAACATTTTCTGTTATAAGGTTCCTTGATTAAGACCTTTTGTTTTTTCTTCTTTCAGACATCAAAACATTTTTACATAGCATTTATAAACAGTTGTTGTTATTTTGATTAATATTTATTTAATAAGGCAAATATTTAAGAACAAAATGTCTATTTTTATTACACTCTTTCTATCGAAATCTGTTAAATAACCATTTAAACTCATGATGTAAATTATAATTATGATTTTTATATTGACATTTTCTTCTTGTTATTTCCGATGAACTCGCCACGACATCTAAACACAGTTAACATTTTCAGTCAATTTGCAAGCACCGTCATGCAAACAAAGAGATACATTAAGCAAAGCGTTAACTGTTGATGGGTCAACAGTGCAGTGCTGTAGAGTATCGTGTTTTTTTTTATTTTTAAAATTTTTAAGAATAACACGGAAAGGCTATATTGCATTGCCTTTTATTTTCTTTAACTCCATCAAAGCTGGTCGTATTTTGAATTGGTGGTAAAACTATCGAAACGTTTTTCTTTATTTGTGGTACCGATATTCCTATTTAAAAAGTTTTATTCTGTTATGCAAAGGTTACGTTCATTAAAATCTGTTACATTGCTACAAGCACTAGAAACGCTAACAAGCTGTGAAATATTAACCTCATAAGATGTTGAACGTGGGATATCATTATCTAATATGAACAATTTACAACATTAAAATAAAACTAATATCTTTAATCATAAGGTCGAGATTTCCAATATTCATACTGGCTTACTGCCACCTACATGTGTATTTCGTCTTGCTCGATGGCTTCACTGTTCAAATCATTGTGTAATGTTAGAACAATACGGTAATTTCAGTGAAAATAACCGAGTAAAAATGTTACGACTAACACACCGACAAAAGCATTAATGTTCAAAATGTTCTTGCAGAATGGGTTTTCATTAAGGAACTGCTCTTTATACAGCTCTTCCCTTTCCTGACTGACATCTACTCTAGCTTTCAGCGGGATTCCACACAGCTTATACATCAGCGTCACCACTTGTGTCTTCCCAGGTTTATCTTCAATGTTAACCGTTTCCAAGTTATTCAAACCTAAAATAGGTTTAAAAAACTCTCTTTAGTATATATGTGCTTTGATTTCAAAAACTCCCCTTAATAGTTCTAACTTTCATTTTACTAATTGATGTGAATCAAAATATTATTCTTTTTAGTGATTACTATTTCTTTTTTATTACGTTTATTAAATCTTTTCCGGAGATAAAATTCCATTCAAATCGATTCCGTATCAAGAATCCTTCCATTAGTAACAAAGTACTTAATTAAACCTAGTCGGTTTTCTTGTAATGTTCAGCGATTTTAAAACAATACTTTATCTGTCTTAATTGTATTTTAATGCAGTGTTAAAGTGTAGCGACGGAGATCGGCATAAAATCATTGCTCCTAGCGGTTATAACGATTTCTTTATTATTCACTTTATGTTTGTCATCTGAAAACATAAGGCATTTGAATGTTTTCGGAATTCACTTAGATTCGAAGACTTACCGTCATTATTCTCGTTGGTTATCGTTGGAATCTCGTCTAATCTATGATCTTCTTCTCTGTGTTGATGTCGCGTCCACCATGTCAATCCCTTTAAAGAATATCAGATCAAGTAGGAACGTTTGAATTAAAATGACTGCTTCAATTAATATACCTTTTCGTTATTGTTATATATAAGTGGATTTTTCGTATTATACACTTATCACTGACATGTTCTCTCTGCGTTCCTATTCAGCTTCCATAATATGCAAGCGGTTTACCAATTTCAATAACAACTAGTAAATTTAATGAACGTTAGGTGTAAAGGAATGCGTTATTTTTTTCACTTTTCTCATAGCAACGGCTTCGTTGGTACGATAACTATAGCTTCCAAATGATTCTTTAATAACATGTTTGTCAATTTTGATACACATATATTACATAATATTGTTTTTATAGATAGATTAAGTCTTGAACATACTTCCTTCTGCTCTTGTAAATGCGAAAGGTTTTTGCCAAAGGTAAATACTTATAACAACACCGATTAGATGTGCGGGGAAATATTTCACAGCGGTAACACGGTTCAAACAACGTTACTGTGATATTGAAATACATGTAGATAAATAGGAAACTTTGAAAGCGTACTAGCAAGACAAATTACAATATATTGCAGGTTGGTTTGATTGAGCTTTTTATTCATGGAAATGCGTATTTCTGCTAACATCGCCTAACCCCGGTTAGAATGCAAATCAGTATTTACGTTGTACAATAGTACACTGTCAAAAACGATAGTGCGCATAGAGCGTTAATCATTGAGCTTTCAATATGGTATTTTCAGATCGGTCCCTATCAATGATTAGGTTCCCATGTGGCCCCCATTCATATCCAACATGAGCTTTCAACAAGATGGTTATCAATATGTTGCCCTCTAGTTTCAATTATTGTTAGGTAACTCCGTAGAGTAAAATTGATTTCGTTTAAAAATTCTGAATATGAAGGCTGAAAGTTACTTTTTTGGAATGTTTTAGACGCCAGAAGCCTACATTTTTCTCTCGCCGAACCCTACATTATAATAGAAATGCATGAAACTGGTTGGTGGATACATTAAAACAGGTTCACTTAATAATATGAGAGGTTATTTCGGAATATCAAACACAATCAAATCTCCTCGCAGACTTAGATGCGAATTTAGCGGTTATCCATCTCTCATCCAAACTGAACGAACCTTGTGTTTACAACGGGGACTCTAGCACTTTTTAAATTGTTTTGAACAGACCTGTATTTTGTCACTGGCTGTAGTCAAGTAGCTGATACCGACAATGGACAAACTTGTGATGGTGAATGAGATAAGACCAAAGTAAGTAAAATGAACGTTGAAGAGAATGGCTGGCCGGGTCTCGGGTTCTCCGCACATTGGACCTGGGAGTGAAAAGTCCAGAACCATACGTATTACACCACAGACGTGACCAATCACAAGCGACCAGAAGGCTGCCTACAAGATAAAGATTGTGTTTAATTACCCAAACTCATCTTAACAGCAGCGTATTAAATTAAGAAGAATCTATTTATCAGTTCAAACGCTTGCCATGTTGTATCTGCTCACTATACACGAACACCTAGCAAATATTTAAGAGGGGCATTAACAAGATAAAATTTCAATTCATCAGCTATAAATCAATTGCTCCTTATGCTAGCAGTTCTTTAATACGAACAAAATATAAAATTGAAAACTGAATGGTAAAGAAAAGCAAATAAGAAAAATATTATCAGATTATCTTTGATGTCGTAAATTCAGGGGAAAGTCGGTGGGGAATAAATGTTACTTGAAAGTTATCTAGGTCTGGATCGACTGAAACTTCATATGCATATATAACTATAAATGTATATTTGTAGACTAGGAAGAAATTAATTGGTAATAAAGAAATATTCACCTGCTCCGACATTCGATGCCACAATATTGCAAGAATGAACACTGGTCCTAGCGGTACACCTAGGTAGCCCTGCACTGCTTGTATGTAAACAAATAATTGGCCACTCTTGGAAGATTTAACTAAAGGTATCCATAAAATGCTTAAAGCACACAATGCTAAAATGAACACTCTGAAAATAAAAATATAGACGGAATAATTACACTTGTATAGCACCGACTTTTCTTCAAGCAATCGGAATGAATATGCAAAAATAAAGAAATGAGAGGTAGATCGATTTGTACATTATTTCAACAATTTAAGTACGGCATGATTTTACCTTCCGACAATGAGTAGTTCCTTTTCGGAAGCAGATTTTCTTATTCTCGGCCAAAGGTCCATGGTAAACAATGTGCTAGAACTGTTGAAAATGGAAGTCAGAGAACTCATAATCGCGGATAACATGACTGCCACTAGCAACCCCCGAAGGCCTGAAAAATAGCCATACATCACTAATAACAATTCCGTTGAGAACATGTGCATTTTCATTGATGTAGAAGAACTTACAACTAACCAAACATTTTTCAGTTAATGTTCAACTTATATACATATATAGGTTTTATAATATGATCATTAAAATACATAACAGACAAGTAAGGAAAATGTGAACAGATGATTTAAAAGTCGTTGGCAAAACATTTGAAACCTTGTGACAGTTTTTGATAACAATATTTAGTTTTTGTGATATGTTTGTGTAAGTCTGCTAACTACTCTCCGGGCTGGTGTGGATGTATGTGTTTTAATGTTAAGTATTAAGTGAAGTACTGACCCATATTAACAATGATCAGACAACAACGTTTCCAGATCACTGATTGTTCAAAAGTTATAAGACGAAAATAAATACCTGTTGGTAAAAGTTCAAGAACCAACTTTGGGTAGGCAATATTTGAGCATCCCACTGGATTCCCGCAATATTTCATACATTCGTCTGGATTGACACATGCAACCTCGTCTGAATTGAATACCAGTGAGCTTGTTATAATTTTATTTCTTAAGAAAATCTCAAGTGATAATCTTACACGGAAAATGCAGAATAAAAGAACTGTCTATATTTGCCATTTAATAAAGAATTATATACCGGTATGTGGTCATACCAGTCTCATTTAGCAAGCCACGAAGAGTTGCAATATTTTTATTAAAACCTAAAATAGGTAGTCATGTATCGAATCAATCTTATCCATCAGAAGATATCATGCTCACCAGCATTTAAAATAAAAACTGACCGAAGAAAAAAATAATATTGACTTGTGGCACGCTTTAAGTGTATCAGTATGAAAGTTACATGTGATTAATTTTGAACCGTGTTATGTACTTTAAATTTGTCATTGGGTAGTTAAATAGGATTGAAATAACATTTCAAGAAAATTTCGTATACTATTTTGAACAATCGCTGTAAAACTTTCGAAAAAGAAGTACAATGTATACACTTTGAACACTTGAGTTGTGTTTATTTGTTTTCAAACATGAAGAATCACCTGGGTATAATATTCTGCTGATCATCCCCGGCATGATCATGATGAACATGGGCAGAATCTTCAGGTAGCCCGACAACAGAGATCCTGCTTTAGCGTGAAGCAGAGTTTTAGCCGACAGAGATCTCTGAACCATTACCTAGTAGGAGTACAATGTTAACCTTTTAGGTAAATATACTTCATACAAAAGAATGTTTCACTATAAAACTGACCGTCTAATGCAGTTCCAATATAACATACCACTTGTATGAAGTCCCCAAATTTTACTCTTTTTCAGCAAGTTACAGAGTTGACAGACAGTTAACAAAACCTTATATTAACAAAGAAAACAAATACAAAAACAGTACAAAATAGAATAGCTTAATACTTTACTGTATAAGTACAACATATGTTGGTTTAAGTGAACAAATTTACTATTAAAGATATTTCAACTTTAAGTATCATTAATAAATAGTTAATATATGTTTTAGGGTAAAAGTATTTCGTGTTTTGCCTTTTTTAGACAAAATAATAGTGAAAAGCATTAACTACCTAAAATGTATATGTTTTTGTGGTACATGTATTTGTTTGAAATAACCGTCTATCTCTCTCACTTTATCTCTCTCTCTCTCATACATGGAGGTACGCTCAAACACACACAACTTAAGTTTGAACATTAACCTGATCACAACAAAAGTACCACAAACAACCGAATAGGATGTGTAGCGTAGTTCCGAGCCAAGGGGTATCCGATGTCCACGGATGTCGTAAAACATGGAAGGCATCCTCGTTTGGTAACCCGCACGTGCTGTTAGGATCTCGATGAGACGCCGTAGAATTTATGTACATAGTTTGAAGGTTTCCGTAACCTCCAATTTTGTTAAAACCTGGAAAATGCCGATAAAAAGGTTCTGAAATTTTAAACCATAAACCATTTGGTAAGTTTGCGTTTGGTAAAGGGTGTTCTGAATGTCATTGATATATATCATATACAGATACGACAGCTTGGAACAAAGGGTCGCCAGGATACCGGAAAGATTGTTATCTTAATTACGAACACAGAATTGTCTTGTGTATGGGTCAGTTGGACTGAATGATCATAGGGCATAGAAATATATCAGACATAGCGTATGATTTGTCCTAAAATGACTGGAAGCGCTGACCTGTCATCGTGAAGAACAAGCCTATTGCAATATTATAATGTTATTAATCAAGTGAATTCATATTGGCCTCGTTATTGGGGCGAGGTTATTCATATAAGCCGGAGGCTAAAGGCCGAGGGCTGATGGGACTGCTCGAGGCCCAATAACATGGCTAATGTGAATTCACTTGATTAATGACAATTTTTTCTAATTAACAGACTGAAACCATAAACTGGGCCAATACGGGAATTGCTGGGCCAATATCAGAATAGCTGGGCCAATATGAGATAGTTAATTAATAATAAGGTATACAAATTAGAATACCGTTTTCACCTTTTTATTTATTGCAAATGTAATAGTATTCAGCACAATAAAATAAATCAAGAAATTAATAGTTGCACGTTAAAAGCCCACCCAGTCAGGTAACATTGAGGAATATTTCCCACCTTTGTTAATAAGTAATTTCCAAACTATGTATCTATGTACGTATTGACCCAGTACATTTAGTACTCTAAAGGCGACTATTAAAACCAGTAAAAAATTGTAATATATATGGGTTTAATTCCGTTGGAGGTAAATGATTTAGCAAAGCTTTCGAGTTAGTCTCCGAGCATGAATGTAGAGAAATGACATTGTATTGGTTCGACTTTAAAGCAGATTATTATTGTTCTCTAATTTCTGTAATTCTTAATGCAGGATATACTTATCTATATGTATTTCTGGAACGTTGCAGTTTTGATTACCTATGTCTATCTATCTTTTTAAACCTTCCTTAGTCTGAAATTAAACTAATATACGCCCTCATATGGAGAGTCCTTATTTAAAGTATAATTAATAAGAATGTCTTATACAGATTCCGCCGCTGTGATAGATACAATACCATCTGGATGCTTCCATCGATCAGAAATGCTGGAATAATAACTTTTCAAAAGGTAATTACAGATTTAAAAGGTTTCTGACGTATTTACGATGAGAAGCAATATGAAATGTGACATCTCGGTTTGAAGCACTCACTGGTTATGGTGAGGATGACAGATCCCACTAACATGACCACAGTCTGAAATGTGTCCGTATAAATCACAGCTGCTAAGCCTCCTGAAATAGTCATCTAATTGTTCAGTTATTATAACAGCAGGTCTGGCGTTGACAGTTCAAATCGATAAAATACGATCATACGAGCATCTTTAAAAAATTCATTATTTTGTTAATATTATGTTTACAGTATAAACTTTATATATTAATTTTGTTCTCCTTTGGGTAGAGCTAGTAGAGTGAATGCATTCAGAAAAACTTACAGGACAAATGTACTGGGTATACTTTAATTATGGGATTATCTATGCTTCAATAACAATTGAACTGGTTACTCTATATACAAGTGCATATATTGTGGTAATCTTATGCTTTAAGTAAAACTATGAGCGTCAAAGCCAAATGGAAAATGTGGAAAATACTGTTAATTCTCATAACCTAATTCTTAGTGTTATATATAATTACACATAAATAACATAGAACACGATCATTGACATGTACGTACGAGTACATTGAACTATTATTAACCTAATAACGTGTAGAATTAAGCTGGCAGCGCTGGTTCGATGTACTTTCAAATTAAAAAAATAAACGAGATTTGAATAATCTCTATAACTGAAGAATAAGAAAAAAAGTAAATGTCATTGCCTAAAATGGTAAACACTCCTGTGACAGCTAGCAGCACTGCAATGGACAGGTACATGTTCCACCCCATACACAGCTGTAGAAATAGAGCCCCAGCAAATATACTAACCTGCAATAAAAGATAAAGTAAGAAAACCGGAACACTGACCGCTCCGCTCATTAACTTAGCACTATGATTATTAAGTCTTCGAATGTTTGTACTTGTTAGAATTTACAAATATTGAAAAAAAAAACGTTCCGAACACTGTGAAAACAAGGTTTGTTAAACTATTTCACAATTGCTGGACATCAAAGTAGATAAAACATGGAATAGGAAGCAGGACACATTTGTATTAACTAAACAATGAAAATAACATCACAAGCAGAAAATGGAACTTTGTATATGGAATATAAAAAAATATGTAGAACACATACGGCAAGTTTTGTAACAATGTATAGAATTACAGCTAGGATACTGAGATACAGCCGAATCCTCTGTCCACCAAACCGTTTGTTCATGTACTCTGGCATTGTATATACCTACAAACATTAAATATTATAAAAATTGACTAGTAAATGAAACATTCGTTTATCCCCAAACCTTTAATTTAAACATCATACGTTGTTATTGGAGGGCTTTAAGTCCCTTGCATCTCAAAACGAGGACATACCATAAGAATTTCGGAGAAAATCGGCCTTTTATTGAATAATCACCTTTGAATGTCATATACGACTTTCGAATGCTGACAGAAATAGAGTGAACATTCGCAGACCGTACATCTGTAGTGAAAACACACAAAGATGAAAGGACCAATCCAGGTGGAAATTAAAAAACACCAAAACTGCAAATTTGAATTTAAAAAAAAACAACAATGTTTGATAAAATATTTTTACATTACGTTTCTACAACCTGAATCAGTTGCCTAAAATTTACTAAATCATTGACACATAAACTAAACAAACTGAAGCTGAACACCATTCCTTTTGGAATGCGTGGCTACCTTTACCATAATCGGCCACAGCAAGTCTATGTTGTTACACATATAAAATACTGATCGAGTACAAAAAGTTATACGCAATCAAAATATACCGCTACTCTTATTCAAAACATATATTTCCCGTAGAATAAGTTGTACCTTTTAAGCATTCAGCAAAGATAACTCAAGTATTTCTTCTCAGAGGGTTTGAACGTATGTAACTTTATGTAATTATGTAGCATTAATATGAACCCAATGTCCTATGAATACAAAAAGTTTTTCGAACACTTACCCCGGCAGAGATATACACTGGTATAAACACCCATGCCAGAACAATGAGGAGAGGCATCGCCTGTAAATAATTGCAGTTGCTTTACGTGCTTTAAATATAAATTCCTTTTTAATTTTCAAATTAATTATCTGATTGAATGTGCAATCTAGAAAATTTAACAGACTTTCAGTCAACATTGCTAACATTCTTAATGTGTACGAACGATATTCCAAAACTATTGCGACTAGTGTACTGTATGCTTTCAAAATTAAACAATTTAAGGCGCCTCATTAACCACACACTGTATGCTAGTGGAGAACTCACCAACCACTCGTAGAGCACTATGGCCAAACCACTAGCTGCTCCGGTCCCAGCCAGACCAATGAAATGTTCGCTACCGATGTTACTGGAGAACAACGATGCACCAACCTGAAATCTATGGAAGTCCTAACACTTGCATTCCAATGGGCCGTGTAACGGAAAAATTTACCTTCGGAAAATTGATGTCGATATTATTTATTTTAGCATTTCGCATTTCGAAATAAAATTACCATTACATTATGAAAATGTCTAGCACGATCTCCAGTAAGTTATGAGGACATTTTAAATAATTGTAAGTTCTTTCAAAATATAGAAGCAACTAAAAAGTCATAATTATGACCGAATACACACTGCCCTGTTGCGTGTCCCAAAGAAAAAACGCAACGAATGGAAATAATCGTTTAACTTCTTGAACTGCTAAGCATAACAGAAAAATACTAGCGGTGGTTGATTTTCAAACACGTGTTACAAATAACATCAATAAAAAATTCTAGAGTCCATACATTACAGGAAGTATACATTACTTAAAAGCTTTCATCAAGATTCTTACAGGAATCCATGACATTGACCTCCCAGCCAAAAAGTAGCTTCTCACCGAACCCCTGTTAGGTCGACATAAGCTCTATAATAATAATAATAAAATAATAATAATAATAATAATAAAGAAAATAATAATAAATAAAAGAAAAGAAACACAAGTAATTTTTGTAAAACATGTTTGCCCCTCAAATGCCAGTCGGATAGTAATCTTCTGTTATTTGATTGGTAACCGGGTTTATGACTTTTGAACTAATGACCTCAAAATCAATCGAGTCTTCAACATGTGGTGACAAATCTCCTTATCAGTCTGAGGACTGTAAGCAAAATCCTTGTCAAATTTGCTTACGGTCTGACGGACGAACCGTTTGACCGACTGACCCACATGTGCAAAGCAATATTCCAACCTTCCTTAGAGGGCGGTATAATGCAAACAAATCGGCGTTTTCATAAGGCAAATGTCATAGACCAGACGGGAATGTTTAACAAATACTGCTGTGCAACGACCTTTGAACGCAAATATTCACCTAACACTTATGGCTGTAGTGCATTATTTGATAACTATATGTGGCAAGTTATATTACAATCCCATTATTCTTGCAAAATTATGACCAGGACACGAATGTTTCAGACTATTTCGGTTGCTTTTGTATTAACCCTAAATTCACAGGTGGACACATTTTGATATTTTTTTGGGCAAGTCACATTACAGTCCCATTAATTACAGAACCTTGCCCTGTTAGCGTCATGCCTGTGTAAAGATTTACAAAGGAATATTGGAAAATAGACGACATTTACATAACACTGCTCTGTAAGCAGCGTCTCGTTCATGTATAGATCTACCGAGGAATGAAGGAGATTAACGAACTTACCCAAACCCCAACAATAAGAACGAAGATGAAGTAGACGACTATTACAGTGATATCTCCCCAGTGATCTATCCGAGCTGACTCCATTTTTAATGAGTTCTTTAATTTTACTGTTTACTTTAGATAGGTCACTATCAAAATGTTGAAAGATAAGACTATAGTATGTATGGTATATAGGACGAAATTTAATGTCCAAATGATACGACAAGAATATGCAACGATGTGACGAACGGGAATAAACTTTGATATCAGGTCGTCAAAAAAATGAATTTATCTTTAACATAATCCAACAAAGAATGATTCCGACGACTCGAAACTTAACTAACTTATTAACAGGTTTCAATAGTCAAGCAAACATTCCTATAAAGCAGTTTTTACAGTCGGAGCAACTAATTTACAGCAAAATATGTTATCTTCCTTTGCACCAAAAGCAAATATTTCTTATTTCCTGTAATTGATGCCATTGGTTATTACATCCTGAATCTAATATTTTTATGATGATAATTATAACGATGATGATGATTGTGAAGACGACTTCGACGACGACAACGATGATGATGATGCTGACGACGACGTTGTTGATGATGATAGTGATGACCGCGATGATGACGACGACGACGATGATGATGATAATGGTTATCCTGTTTTGATGGTATCGGCGACATCGTCGACTATGATGATGCATGAAAGCTAATGATGATGATGATGATGATGATGATGATGATGATGATGATGATGATGATGATAATAACTGTACTATGAGAAATAAGTGTTTGAACTCATATATCTTTGAATGCGCTTTTGTAATAAGCGGTCTTTAATCATGAATTCGTTTTATCCTAAGCAATGATGTTGCGACATGTTTCCTTTATTCGGCCATATAAGTGTCTCATTCCTTAATGACCTTCGGCTCTACAGCGGGGCGTTATACAACAATAAAGGAAGGTCTACATGAAAATATCGAATTAATGGTTTTACTTCGTAGGCCTCTACCCCAGGATTTCTAACCTCTGTCTAGCTGCATTTTTAAATTGATATTTTAACTGGATTAAAGGAAAGCAGACCGGATTTGTTTCACTAACATAATTATTGAGGAAATAGTTTCTGGACCAAGTGAAAACGAAAGAAAAAAGCATTCAATGTAATTGATTTTTTTCTCAATAATTTCATTTAATAACGTACCATTTAAATTGGTTGACATGCCGGTTAGAATTAATTTAGCATTAAGTCTTTATCAATCGCATCAACGCGTGCTAATAAGAGATTCTCGCAGCATTTGCATTTACTTGTCATTCAAATTGTTTCATTAAGGCATTTTTGCATAATTTTAATGATGCCATTGTACAAATGCTAGAAATTTCCGTGAACAATATATCTTTCCAGTAATTGCATTGGTACTTTTCAATTAATGTAACATAAATAGCTGATTTCATATATATTTTTACTCCAATCGTCTATACAATGAAACCCAAGCACGCAACGAAAGATTTAAACTAGAGATAATGCAAAAGTAAATTAACCTTTTTTTATTATTTTTTTATTTTTTATTTCTTTTTCTTTTCTATATTACTAGAAATTTGAGGAGCGGTTTACAAATAAAATAAATATTGCACGCATGTATTAACCTTATAAACTAATAACCTTTGAACATATTTTCTAAGTTCTTCTTTATAGTCTGCTGTTAATGATTTTTATAACGGAAAATACTGAAAAAATGAGACTATTGTGTAAGTCCCCTTAAGTACATACGAAATATTAGACAGGTCGTACGAAGATGAGATGGCAGGGGAATGAGTGATTTTGACATGTTGGAATAGAGATGGAAGAAGATCTAACGGAACTCTACGGGAGATGTTTGTTTGTTGGATAAAATATTGTTTAGTTTATTGGGAACAATTTGGTCTCAAAAGGGAATGATGTAATTTGTAAACCGCTTTGAAGTCTAGACGTCTGGAAACAAACAATTATTTATATAACTGATAAATATTGCAATGATTTAAGAATACATCTAATGGTTTTAATTGACAATGTTGCTTGGGCTTTTCTTCATTGTATTTTCAATAGTCATTTTTTCATTAATTTAACTTCGAGGTAACCAATTTAAGTATGATTTATTTGCAGTTTCACATATTTATGTTCCTTAGATTTTTTTTTACATTTGAAAACTGCTGTCATATTACAAATCCTTCACAATATATGAAATTAAAACTGTGTGAAGAATCAATATTTAAAATTTAGAAATCATTTTGTTTTGCATTTTTATTTTAATACAAGTGATATTAGATTTTTGCCAAAATTTCATTTGCGAAAATAAATTGCATTAAGTAATGATAAAGTATTACAACCATAAGTCATTAACTTAATAAACGAAAGTGTAATTTGGGCTGTTTGTTTAACAAGTTATTTATTTAACAAAATTATCTTTTGTTGTCAGATATCTGAGCATTGTTAAAAAACATTCAAGGTATGTGCTTTCTCGAAATGTTCCTATAATGAACTTTCCTTTAGAGTTTATGAAGGTTTTAGGGTATTCTTTAAAACTTCTGTACATGTACGTTCGGTTTATATTATTCCTGCTACTGTTTTCTTGCCAACGGAACTTCGTATGATTATAATACCTCATCATGGGCTTCTAGTATTGTTTTGTGTTCAAGTGCTTTAGCGTTATGTATAATTGTCGAGTAGTATATGAGTTAAAATAAATTCACGGAGGAAACTTGTACGTGTTTGTTCATATCATAACATGAGAAGTGTGAGGCTAGTACACCATAGAAGCTAGTTAAAGCCACTATTGGTAAAATGCTTTCACTGACAGTTCCAAGGCAGGAACCTCTCAGAGTTTGATAAATTTCTTCTTTATCTTTATAGAATTGATCAAATGATCAGCATCTCAAAACAATAATACTGACTCGAGTCTTAAGTTTGACAAAATGCAAAGGCAGTATAACTCCCAGAATGCGGTTGGGTATTTATAGTTCAATAAAATAAAGAAGTACTATTATGTCCAATAATCAATAATATATAATATGATAGAAAGCAAAAGAAACCTTGTTTTATTTAAACAACCGACTGTTACTAGCTTGTATCTAAAATACCCGAACTATTATACATTTTTGATTGAGTAACCGCCTGTTTGCTTAACAATGTTTAACAATGTTTTTAGCTTCTTATGTTGCATATATGTTTTATATGTTTAAGTGCTTTTGCATGTCGAGCTGATGAGCGGGCTGAAATTATTTCACCTAGACAACTTGTACTTGTTTGTTCATATGAGAACCTGTTGAAGCAAGTGTGAGGTTGGTGTACTCTAGAACCAAGTTTAAACTCACAGTGGCGAATTGTTTTGCCAATGACCGTTCTAAGGCGGTTTCCTCTCGGAATCGCACTTTTGTTAATTGTTCGTGGCGTCGTTTTTGACTCCGATCATTGCATAACCATGCTCTCTTCTCCTCTACTTTTCCGCTAGATATGTTTCTGCTAGATATAGCCTTTCCTGATATGCTTATTTCACTTTTTATGATTATCTGGTCTGCGTGCTTAGAATGAAATGATACATTAGGATACAGGATTCGAAGTATATCAATTATGTTTATTAGAGTAATAAATTAGTTTGGATGACGTTCGCATGCATGTGTGACTTGGACAATTTTATTATATAATTTTACCCTATGGAATGATATTTGAAAAAGTAGAGATTTGCGTTAGTTCTCTGATGCGATTCCAATATACTTAAATGCAACGATTTCCCCGACATTTTACAACGTAATTCATCTCTCAGAATTGTTCCAAACAGTTGAGTTTTGCAATAAAGGAATAACAAAACTACATAGATATCAAAAATTATTTGCTCTTTTATTGTAGTAATATATAATATTAATAAACATTAAATAAATTCAGTTGTAATATTGTTTTTTTCAGTCTGAGATTCCTTTTATTACGTCATAATATGAGTGTTAAATTTCAGACCAGGTCGAGTTAAACATCAATCATTGTGACGTAAGTTGGTATAAACATGCAAGAAAGTAATGATTCAAAAATATGTTATTATAAAGGTACCGTTTCAGGAAATAAAACGTAGTTTTTTCTCAAATGTCTACCGATTATCCCGTATATAAAATGGAAAATAAAACATTAACGTCTCTTAATTCTTTATAAATGATGATATAAAACAGAGGAAACTTAAAACAAAAATATAACGCATATTCTCATCTACGAAAATAGTTTTCTAAAACATAACAAAAGAAAAGGTTTCTTAAAGTTTTAACATGGCATATTTGCTACTAAATATCAAATTGTTTTTGCAAATTCTCAATTACATCGAATTTGATTTACCAGGCGAATTATTAAAATTCAAAAGAATGAAAATATCAAAAGTTTGGGAAGTAATATTTTCGTGTTCAACTCCCATGGTAAAATCCGGTCGCTAGAGCTATAGGCCTACTGTCGACACAAAATATTATTTCTTTTATCACATTCCTCGATCTTAAAATGTAGAACTTTTATCAGTAAAAGACGATTTAGATATGCTCTTTTAATAAGTTCGTCGAAACCCATCTCGAACCCCATCGAAAAATTTCCTGACTTGAAATTCACAACGGCAAGATAAATGTTAATAGATCTCGTATAAATACAGAAGTGGTGAAGTTTTATGCTTCAAAACTGGTGTTCTGTCATTATTTCACCTATGACATACACCGAACAGAAATGTGCAAATCAGGAATCGCCACACTCACAAAACACAGCACATATCAACAAACAAGTACTAGTTGTCTTGGTGATATAACTCCAACTTACCCATCAACTAGAATCTATAGGAAAATGCCGGGACCCCAGTCACGTTAATGGTTATGGCCTTAAAATATGTCAGGAAGCACCAACTGCACTAGTCAGTCAAAATAAAAATGTGCATATCAGGATTTGCCAACCAGAAAATCAGCCATCCCTCAAAGCCAAACGGTATAGAGGAAAAGAGAGCATGTGTTTATAAGAGAATTAATTTCAAAATTGACACCACAATCAATTAACGATAAAGAGTACCATTAGAGTTACAGCCTTGGAACGGTCAGTGGCAAAAGAGTTTGCCACTGGGTATTTAAACCAGGTTCTAGGGTGCACCAACCTCACACTTGCGCTAAACAACCAGGATCGGAGCGAATCAAAAAGTACTTAAATCAGGAAAGTATGACCGAAACATTGCATCTGCTGCCCACTTTCGTTGGATAAAGAACATACTTAGTTGAATTTTGTAACTATTAGTATGAGTGTATGATATTGAAAGTATTGCCGGTTTTTGAATGCCTCTTTTAATGTCTCCGAGGCAACGTGGTGTTCATACTTCATTTCATTTTATTTTTATTTCTGTCATAACTGGGCCAAAATAAATCGCACAATGATCTTTCCGGAGTGGAAAATGATAATAGAAAACGAATGTTATAAGGTATTCACACGCAAACACACAATTAACACAGCAGAAATTTTAATTATATATAATTCAATAATTTATATGTCAGCAGAGGACAAATAAGGCATCCACTGAAATCTTTCTTTTAAATTCAAAACGAGTGTGCGCACGCGTATTAAAATCACATGATCGATCTGATTACTCTCTAAGCTTAAGTGAAAATTTGAAAATTCAGGATATTGAATTATGAATTCACAAAATAAAATTTATCAATAAGATTTCATATGACCAATTAAATGATAAGCATACTCCCGAATATTCAGAAATGTACTAGCTCTGCCTCTGCAGTTAAGAGTTGTACACGAATTTGTATTCTAAATAACGAAAATAAAAATGAGCACGAGAGGATCAGTTCAGAGTTATTATACTTGCCAGTCATCATATAATGCCACCTACAACTTAACAAATCGCCTTCACTACAATCACAACGTTCAGAGTCGATACTTGAACTGGAACCTAACAGCAACACACATGAATGTTTTTTTTTTAAAGATTAACTATTTATCACGTGCCAACAAGCTGCCTGTTTGTTACTCCGCGAGCGGTTCAATAGTTCTGATTAGTTCTATTAGTCTTTGGTTATCATTTCCATCGTCAACCCTTTCCTGTAATTCGAACATTTTATCTATTGACGTTGACGATTACCCTTAACGTACACGAGATGGTTGCTTGATTGTTACCCTTCTTGCTCTTTGTGATGCTTATATAAGTTCAACGTTGATCATCGAAGTAACAAAATTAATGTTAGAATTGTGCATTGTCCATTAAAAAACACTATTTTGTTTGTTTTAGTGTCATTCATCTCACCTAATCGTGCCAGGTAAAGACTGTCACAATCAATAAACAAGATGTTCCAAAATATCTTTTTTAAACATTTTAATACTAAATAAATTATTTAAATCATTTGTAACATTTTGCCCAATTCATAATTGTTGAAATAGTGATAAATGTCAGACAAGGTCAGATAGAAGTATTAACTATTGACGTAAATGGATAAAAACATTCAGGAAATAATCTTAAAGAATTCAATAGCAGTGTTAATTGTTCAGGAAACACAATACTGTTTCACATCATTTTTGTAGATCTTTCTATTGATAACAAATTAAACAAAATATCAACCATCCTTAAATTTTAATTAGAAAATAATTGATGGAAAGATTTTAGGGTCATGATTTGAAGAAAGGGAAATGTCGTGGGGAGATGCAGATACAGGTAAAGATGTTATGAACTTGATTTTAAATTGTCAGGGATTTTGTGAAAATAAAACTTATGCTTGCTTAGAGCAACCTTTTTTCTACTTGCAGTGTTTTTTTTAGAAAACAAATAGTTGTTCTTCAGCTAAGGACTGAACTCGGGGGACTTCGCGAGTAAAGTGATTGTTCTAACAGCAACATGTCATATACAAGCAGTTCAAACCTGGTGATTTTGACAATTATTCAAAACACTAATGTAACATAAAAAAACTTTATATAACCGCATCACAATATCTGAATGCAAGGGGAGTTGATGAAGTTGTATAAACATTATAATGTGGAGACAGTGAATTGTAGTCCGGCGGTATTCCAAGTCATTTTTTTTTAATTTATATTTGTCGCGAAATAATAAATACTTTATTTAAAAAAAAAAAGTGAATTTAACTTCCCCTCGGGGAAATAATCCACTGAGACGACTCTTGAGATGATCTATACCAGTCTATTTATATATTTGAATGTAAACTAGATGCCTCTCTGATAAAATAACCATCAACCATCAACTAAATCGCGTGAGTTATACGGTGAGAAAATCCAAAATATTATTTAGATTTTTGCATGAAAGGCACATCGTTGAGTGTTATATACAACAATCTGAACAGGGTTCCTATCCTTCAACATTACGATAATCTCGGTCCCCATATCCTTGAGTTGGGATTTTTCATTCACGGGCCTTTTTCATAACGTGGTACAAATTAATTAGAAAAGTGAAATATGCATATCAGGAATGGCCTTATCTAGCAGACACAGCCTTCTGACACAGCCATATAGTATAGTTGTCTTGGTGTAATCACTCCAACCCATCCATCGGCTCAGCAATGTTGCATTCAAAAGCACACAAACACATAAAACATGATCACTAATAGCATAGCAAAGCCGAATGGGCGGGTACTTAATGACCTTACCGAGACCAGAGTACCTGGAGTTAAATAGGCAAGAACACGACGACAGAGATAAAAGAAAAAAATCGATCTTCTAGATTCTTATAAAAGATGTCCCCATAAACCTTCATAAACTCTTAAACCCCTCCAGAAAAACACTGGCTTTGAAATACCTTGATGCAAAAGTGATTACAAACTGCACCTGAATTTTTTTTAAAAATTAAATCTGGTTATCGGCGGTATAATTAATTGGTGTAAATATTGAGTTGCGCCCAATCCGGGGCTAGGCGGCGTGGGCAGGCAGTAATATGCATTTCCATGATGTCCATGAACAGTCTCAATCAAAACAAGCCTGCAATTTTTTCATATTTGTCGTGTTTGATGGCTTTCAAAGGTTCCTTTTCATCTATTTCAATAGATAGCGTAATTGACATCGCATGGCTAGGCGCTGCGGCCGTACGGGGTTCGCTCCCCAGTAGGGGTCATATCATACCTCTAAGCTGGCTTTTTACACTGTCCGTTTTATACCAAAGAAGTGTTCAAGATAATTTGCTGTTATATTAATAATATTTAATTTAAAATCTATATGGTTAAAAGTCATCTTAAGCCAAGCATATGTGTTGAATCTCATATTTTGTACTGACAATGATAAACAACATTGAATAGAATGAATTATTATGTTTCAGTTAATTCATTTTGATCAGTAACTAAAAAAGAATGAACGGATGATCTAAAATGGAAGAAAGACACATATTTTTTTTTCAATCTAAATCCCGTAAACTGTCGACTTTTTTTAATTATTAATTAGTTTTTCGAAGCGCATTGTAAGATCAGTGGACATTTAACGCTAAAGCGCCGTTAGGAATGTGACGTATTCTAATCTAATATATCTAATATAAATGAGTGGAAGCATAGCAAGATTACGTTTGAGATTGTTTTAATAGTTATTCATTACAAGAAATGCCGCATATTCCCCATTCTTCTACGGACATTTCTGCTTTAAGTCGGCATGTACGTGCAAGGAACATACAAAATGAACGCACAGAAAAAAATGCATATCAGGAATCGCCACACTCTCAAAACACAGATGAAGAGAGAAAAAGAGAGCATGTGTCTATAAGTATGTCAAATTCAAATAAGACACCACAAACAATTAACGAAAATGAGAACCATTGCGGTTACCGCATTGGAACGGTCAGTGGCAAAGTAATTTGCCACTGGGGGTTTAATCTAAGTTCTAGAATACACCAACCTCAAACTTGTCCCAACAGGTTCTCGTATCTACAAACAAGTACAAGTTGTCTTGGTAAAATAACTCCAACTCAAACATCAGCTTAACAATGTTGCATGCACAAGCACACAAACATAAAAAAACACAAGAAGCTAATAGCATTACAAAGCCAAAAGGGCGAGTACTCAATTACCGTGACCAAAGCCTCTGGAGTCAAATTAGCAAGAGCACGATGAAAGTGATAAAAGAAACAAATCGAGCTACTAGGTTCTTTAACTAAAGGTTTCCCCATATACCTTTTAAACATTCCAAACCCTGCCGGCGTCCTGCAACCAAAGATGTAAGCATAATGATCAACTGTATATGGTTTAATTACCAGGCCTGCAGAGAGCTGTAGAATATCATGTTGGTAACCTTTCTTTTTTCTAAATGGTCATTTCCATTGTTTTGATGAAGAGTTTGTCATATTTTAACATTATACATCTGATAGTATATTAATATGTTCTTACAATGTTCGAGGTCTAAGTGAATCTAAGAAACGCAAACAAATATTTCAATGGCTTAAAGATAAAAACTACTCAATTTGTCTACTACAGGAAACTCACTCTATTGAAAGTCATCAACAAAAGTGGCAAGATGAGTGGCAAAAAGAAACCTTTTTCAGTGGTGTTAATTCAAATAAAGAAGGTGTAGGCATCCTACTTAATATACAGGGAAATTATTCTATAAATAACTATACTGAGATTGTTATTGGTAGATTAATCTCACTCGAACTAACAATAAATGAAAATGAATTCCTACTCATAAATATATATGGTCCAAATAATGATAATACTAATATATTTGAAAAACTTGAACAGTATATATTAAAACATAATGATAAAAATATTATTATAGGAGGAGATTTTAATACAGTTATTAACCCAGAAAAAGATAAACAAAATGGTAGAAAAGATACAAATTTAAAATGCAGAACAAAAATAAACGAAATAATACAATTTAATAATTTAACCGACATTTGGAGAGAACAAAATATACATAAAAAAGAATTCACGTGGCACTCAAATACTACTCCAAAGATATATAGTAGATTAGACTATTTTCTGGTTTCAGAATATTTTGCAAAAAAGGTCATCAGCAGTCAAATAAAACCAAGTTTTAAATCAGATCATTCCATTGTTATCATTAAAATAGATTTGACATTAATAAAAAAAGGGCCAGGTTATTTTAAATTAAACAACAGTCTATTACTTAATATAGAATATCAAAATATAATTAAAGCAAGTATAGAAAATACTGTAAAGGAAAATAAGGAAGCTAATCCAAATACAATTTGGGAATTAATTAAAGGATCAATAAGAAATGAGACTATAAAATATTCTACATTTAAAAAGAAAAAAGATGAACAAGAAGAAAAAACAATTATAAAAGAGATCAGTGATATTGAAAGCAACATCAACAATAACATTAATTCAGATGCTAACAAAATAAATCTTATTATAAAACAAGAAGAATTAGAAAAATTTTACGAGAAAAGGGTAAATGGTCTTATAATTCGTTCAAAAGCTATAAATATTGAATCAAATGAGAAAAATACAAAATATTTTGCAAATTTAGAAAAAAGACATGCAGAGAAAAAAATAATTAATAAATTAATAATTAATGATAAAGAAATAACAGACATTGATATAATACTAAAAGAACAAGAAAATTTCTATAAAAGCATTTACAGTTCTAAAGGCGTTAAAACACCACAATATGACTATTTTAAAAATTCAATGAACGTATTAAGTGAAAATATGTCTAAAGAATGCGATGGAAGTCTTACGGAATACGAATGTCGTTTAGCACTCTTCGACATGAAATATAATAAAAGTCCTGGTTCCGATGGTATTACTGTAGAATGTTATAAAACGTTTTGGCTAGAATTAAAAGAATATTATGTAAACTCAATAAACTACTCATTTGTAAATGGAAAATTATCGAATCTTCAGAATCAAGGTTTAATCACACTTTTACCAAAACCTGGAAAAGATTTAAATAATTTAGCCAACTGGAGGCCAATTAGCTTATTAAATGTCGATTATAAAATAGCAACAAAAGCAATCGCAAATAGAATTAAAAAAGTATTACCATATCTCATTAGACCAGAACAAACAGGATTTATTAAAGGAAGATACATTGGTGAAAATGTAAGATTAATATTTGAAATCATTGATTATGTCGAAAAAAATAATTTACCATGTTTACTCTTTTTCTCGGACTTTGAACGAGCCTTTGATAGCCTTGAACATAACTTTATTTATAAATGTTTAAAACACCTTAAATTTGGAGAATCTTTTATACAATGGATTAAGTTGTTTTATAAAAATGCTAAAAGTGCAGTAATCAACAACGGTTTTATATCAGACTTTTTTTCAATATAGAGAGGAGTTCGACAAGGTTGTCCTTTATCATCCGCGCTATTTATAATATGTATCGAATTTTTGTCACATACAATACATGAAGATAAAATAATTAAAGGTATAAAAATAAATAATAACGAAATAAAACAGACTTTATTTGCTGACGACGCGACTTTTGTTAACGATGGGGGAAAACTATCCTTTGAAAGATTAATTAATGTAATATCAGATTTTGAAAACATCTCGGGTTTGAAACTTAACACATCTAAATCAACAATATTAAGAGTAGGCACATTAAATAAATCAAATATAAAACTTGCAGCAGACAAAAATTTCATATGGACCTCGAGTCATGCAAGGACCTTAGGAATTACGTTTTATAATAACAGAGAGCAAAATTTAATTAATAATTTAGAACCTAAAATTCTAGAATTCAAAAACTGTCTTAAACAATGGCAACATAGAAAACTAACACTTCTTGGTAAAGTGACCGTAATTAAAACATTCGCATTACCAAAACTCATATTCCCTTTACGGTGCTAGACAATCCGACAGAAAAGATTATTTCAGAGATAAATCAAGCATTATTTACATTCTTGTGGGATGGAAAACCAGATAAAATTAAACGAAAAGAAATTGTAAAAAAATATGAAAATGGTGGTTTAAAAGTTACAGATATAAAATGTTTCTTAACTTCAATAAAGGCATGCTGGGTAAAACGATTATTAAATGAAGAAAACAAAGGGCAGTGGAAAAATTTCTACTCAAATGTTCTAAATAAATATGGAGGAAATCTTATTTTTGAATGTAATTTGAATGCAAAAGACATAAAACTAATGTTCAAAAAACATATATTTCTGGCTAACATTATAACAGCATGGCGCGAAATTTCGGTCAGCTGTAATAAAACTAATAAGAATATAGAAAAAACATATATTGTGGAATAATTCAGAAATAAAAAATGATTTTGGTACAATTTTCAACAAAAACATGTATAATAAGGGTATAAAATTTATAGAACACTTTTATGATTTTCGTAAAAAGCAGTTTTATACATTTAATGAAGCCAAGTTTTTGTTCAATTTAGAAAACAAAGAATTTCTAGAATACCACAAGATAATAAAAAGTATTCCACTTTGTTATGTTAAAACGTTAGACCAGACCACTTTAACGAGCTTGAGAAAAAATTACCTACTAACCTTTCTTTTTGAATTTACAGATGGTTTTTACAAATAACCGGGAGCGATCAATATTGCCTTTTATTTTCGTAAGTTTATAAATTATATCTACATAAAATACTGGCTGTGAAATACCTTGTTGCAATAATGATAATTAAACTGCAAATGTATTTATGAATTTAATCAGGTTATCGGCGATAAAACTTGCATAATGTTTTCCTTAATAAATGATACCGATAACCTTGTTTTAAATGTTTTTCTGTTATGCAAAAGTGAAATATGCATATCAGAAATCGCCACATTCAGAGAAAACAGCCTCCCCACAAAGTCAAGAAGAAGAGAGAGGGAGAGAGCATGTTAATAAAATGATAAGTTTCAAAAAAGACACCACTAACCAAAAACAAAAATGAGAACCCGAGGGGTTACCGCCTTGGAATGGTAAGTGGCAAATCAAATTGCCACTGGGGGGTTTAAACCAGGTTCTAGTGTGCACCAACCTCACACTTGCCCCAACAGCTTCTCATATCACAAAACAAGTACAAGTTGTCTTGGTGAAAAAACTCCAACCCACTTATCTGCTCAACAATGTTGCATTCAAAGGCACACGAACATATATAACATAAGAAGCTAATAGCATTGCAAAGCCAAAGGGCGGGTACTCAATGATCTTACCGAGACCAGAGCTTCTGGAGTAAAATCAGCAAGAACACGATGACAGGGATAACAGAAACAAATCGAGCTTCTAGGTTCTTTTAAGAAAAGATTTCCCCATAAACCTTCATAAAATCTTAAACCCCTGCCACCGTCGTGCAACCAAAGAGGTAAGCATAATGATCAACTGTAGAAGGGTTTATCACCAGGCCTGCAGAGCGCTGTAAAATATCATGTCGGTAACCTTTCTTTTTAAATTTACAGATGGTTTTTACGAATAACCGGGAGAAATTAACATTGCCTTTTATCTGCTTAAGTTTATAAATTAAATCTCCATAAAAAACTGGCTTTGAAATACCTTGTTCCAAAAGTGATTCTAAACGGCACCTGTATCTATGAATTAGATCTGGGTATCGGCGATAAATCTTGCAAAAGGTTTCCCTTAATTTGTGATACCAATAACCTTGTTTTAAAAGTTTTTTCTGTAATGCAAAGATTACGTTCATTGAAATCATTAATATCGTTGCAAGCTCTTGAAAAGCGAACAAGCTGTGAGATATAAACCCCAAAAGATGTTTCACGGGAAACATCGCCGTCTAAAAACGAACAATTTACTATATTAAAATTAAAATCGTCTCTTGTATCATATATTTTAGAAGGGACATATCCATTTTGAATAGAAAGATTAAGATCAAGTAAGTTTGCTTGCTTATCTGAAGTGTTTGCTTTATTATGTTGTAGGTCATGAGGGTAAATGTTATTAACCAGAGATGAAAAATGGGAAATATCAATGATTTCAAAAGAATTTCTTAAATTTTGAACTCTTCATTAAAAAAGCCTTCAAAGTTTGTAATGCCCATTATATTCCGACATTACTATCTCCGAGGCTTCGTGCTTTCTTTATTTCATTCTTAATATCATGATATTGAACAAAATTTATAGCAGACTTCACGACCCGCACTGGAAGATGACATAAGTATAATGCATTTTATGAATTTAATCCTCTAACGATAATTGAAAACAAGAAAAACTGGCTTAGCTCTGCAGTTCAATGCTTTCGATGCTGAGTTAGAAGAACCTGAGCATGAGAGACAAAAATCCGTATTATACTTGTCAGTGGGCAAATATAGGCTTGATGATAAATCTTGTTCGCCTTCATGGTAATGTCCTCGTTCAAAGGCCGGATGACTATCAATTCAGTAGTTATAACTACGCGATTATCTTTTCTCATTTTAATTTATATCACTGTTGTTAATATTGTATGTGGCATCCTTCTGTCCACTCTCTATCTGTTGTTAATGCTCTATTTTGGTATCGTATTTTTGTAAGACTCGCTTTCAAATGATACAATTTGCTGTCAATATTGGCGATTTGTAGTTTATTACCTCTTACTACTGATGTTTTCTTTTTGATGTTATTTCCAACAATACGCTCTTTAAATAAAATTAAACGTCAGGAGTTTGCTGTTCGAGAAAGTTGTTTATAGGCCTTTTGTTGTCACGCGCTGTAATGCTGTCTGTGTTTTGAATGTTGGATACAGATATTTGTTGTTACACGTTTACTACTTTAATGTTTCGCGTCAGTGTTAAGGGTCCACTAAACTCCTCCTTGCACGTCAATCGATAAACAATAAAATTATCAAACTCTCAATAACGGCAAAATGCTGTTCAATGAAACTTTGACCAAATAACCGTTATTAGTGTATCTTCATTTTTAACATATAAAAATAACATTTAGAACAGTAAAGAAAAAAATCTAGACCTAAAAATTACGTAAAATTATTTACATAACTTCACAAAAACAAAGCAATAACAAAACATTATTTTAAATTTCCACATGAGTGTAAAAATACTGACAAGAAAATGTTGTGTAGTTTGTAAAGAACTTTCAACTACGAAAAGAGAAATAAATGATTGTCGCCCGTTTACGCGACCAGGAAGCGACTAGAAACTGGAACGTCAAACACACTAATATCTCATACAGTTTACTTATGTAAGTCACGAGGACACACGAAATAGTTGTCAGTATCATATTACTCATGTTGGCATTGAAAATAATGTTTTTGTGTTATCAAGAAATTCAAGGAAATCTTACTTCCTGGTTCAAAGTGGAAGTAGAAAGTGAAAGTAGGAAGTAAGTTTTCATTGAATTTCTTGATAACCCTAACATTATTTTGAAGGATTGGCACTAAACATTGTAGACCAGCATATACTTATTTCAGGTATGAGTTGCTTTGGTATATTGTTCATGAATTTCAGAGTTCTCATGCAAATGGTTTTTCTTTTGTTTTAGTATGTGCTTGGTATTTAGAACATGAATTAGACTAAATTGAGCTTGCAAACATTTACAACATCCATAGCTAAACACATTTATTTACTAACATCTAGGTGGCAATAAGTATTTCCCCCAAAATTCATGTTTTGAAATTTTAGCCTGTTTTCGCCATTTGCAATGTTTGCGACCTCTTAACGAAAGCCTAATATTGGCCCTAAAATGTGCATTGTTTAAGTGTTATACAAAATGAACATTTAAATGATGTAGGGTACACAAATGATGATAGTTTTGATATTCAAAAGGATAAAAGGGGAACTTCGAAAGCCACCGAACACAACAAATATGAAAATATTACAGACTCTGTTTAATTGAGCCTGTTTATGGGCAGTAATGGAAATAGTATTTCCTATGTCGCAAAACAATATTTACCTCAAGAGTTTTGATTAATGAGCCAGCAAATGTGCTTAAAATTGTAAAAGAGGCAAATATTCAAAATGTCGTTAAATTTTAGCTCATATTTTTCAAGTTATTAATGTTGTCACACATCTCGACAAGATTCAAATTTTGACACAGATTTTAACATTGATAAACACATCCAGAATGGTTAAACTTTTTTTTTATTTACCGCGTGTGGCCCTTATGAAACTCACCAAATTGAATATGTTTTGCGAATTTACTCAAATGTGCATATTGTGTGCATTTCGTTTTTTAAAAACACATTAAACATGAATATTTGTTCACGTTAGGTAAAACTTCAAAACTTACAGTATTTTCTTCGAAAAAAAATCAATTATATTTTCAATAATTGTAGTCAATATATTACGATAAAGACGCAAATTAAATAAATTACTAGATAATTTTGAGTCGCATTGTTTTTTATGTAGATGTACCGATTAATAGCCTTTCTTTATATGAAGATATATTTTCGGTGGGCAGCAGCGCGAATCGTTGAATATATTAGTGGGGCTTAATTTAAACACGCACCGCTTATTTCGATATTACATATACACTGCTTTTTTTCTTTGGCCGATGTTAAGTCTGCGTTTTGCGAAATTGGTTTTATGATATCCCTAATTTTCATTTGATTAATGCTTATACGAGCATATTTTTACAAATTGCAATTATTGATGTTTATGATAAAACAATGATATTATATTATCAACATAACAATTATACCATGGTAATTGAAGATTAAGATCAAACAAGTTCATGGTGTACTTTTAGTGTTCTGCGATTCCTACGCAATATGTTTCACATTCATATTTCTGTTAAAAGAAACTTAAGCAATTTTGACACCGATATCATTTTATCTGACTTTTTAATAATGGATTGTGGTACTCAAGTCATTTTCGTCCCTTTCAGTTATATTAGCCGTTCTAGCATTTCTACTGAATGATATTTGTTGCGAAAAACACATTTTTTTGCGGGGAAAACACATGTTACCAGAACACATGCATGATCAGCCAGACTACACTATATAGTTGCCCCTTGAATCCCTAAATTCTGCAAAGGAAATAGATTCGAAAGACAAATGATGTTTTCCTTATCAATGTCAAATGCATTAAAATATTACATATACTAACCAGTTATGTGCTTATGTGGACCGTTACGCTGATCATTCAGATGAGCATTCTATACTTAAGGACTTTGAAAACGCACCCTTGGGATAAGTGTATTTTAACTTGGAAAAGGCCTTTGAAATGAAATGTTTCACATACCTTTGTAAAGTACAATTCATTGCCGTCAGTTTGATAGTAAAATATTTAAGATTGGTCTATTTATACAAAAGATATTGCGAGTTAAAGACAGTAACCCTAAAATCAAAAGTAACACTTCACGCCTATAGAGCATTACAATTAAAGGCATATCATTGAAAACGAACGCTTGTATTGGCTAAAGTGTTACTTTTGATTTCAGGGTTACTGTCTTGAACACGCGATATTTTTATTATCAATGAACCAATTTTAAATATTTTGGTATCAAAATGACGGCAATGAATTGTACTTTACACAGCTATATAATATGTTTGATATAAAAGGCGTCTTCTATGTTTATATACACTTATCCCAAGGGTGCGTTTTCAAAGTCCTTAAGTATGTTATAATTTTAATAGGAGAACACGCGCTGTATAGTTGCCATATAATATTCCTCACTGGGGCGTTAGGTAAGTGAGATTTCAGGGCAAGCGTAAAATCCTCTCTTTCATAATTGTATAATTTGTATAATAAGTGATTAGTTTTCTGACTGTGGGTCAGCTTATGAAAACAATTACTTGCTATACTTAATTTTTCCTTCGTATATTGCAAGAAAACAAATCATCATCGCAAGTGGTCAACGTAAGACAGAAATTTAAACCTCCGTATAATAATGCTTAAATTTATAGAGATCTTGCAATATAATTAAGGCTATTTTTGTGTTCTTTTTTTGGTTGAAAAATACATCCCAAACATAATTTTTTTCGAATGTGGTCCAAACACTCTTCTTGAAAGATAAACGATGTACAATTAACTAAACTGCTGTTGTTGAAGGCAGTAAAACTTCCTTGCAGTAATAATTAGTGGCATAATTATAATAACAGTATAATAGCTTACTTTCATTAATTGAGGGAAATACTGTAATTTTCACGAGAAAGTTTAAAACAATCTGCCTACATAACAATAACAGCCTAGTCGGATGAAATATTCTACTTGAAAATATACATAAATAATCTCATTATAGTCATTAAGATGAGCACGTTACGTATATACTATGTTAGTAGTACTTCTAAAATTACTTTTGCTTTAATATTTCTGCCAGTTTTAAGGTGGATGGTTTCAATTTCCCAGCCAATATAGACTTGTATATTGTTTAATCACCCCTAAGGATATACTTACTTTCTTTTTAAAGTTTGCCTTCAGCGTTGTCTGTGATATTCAGGATTTATATCCTCAGATCCCCTGTCAAAATGTCTGTTTAGTTCCGCCTATTGTTTTCTCGTTTAATGGGGACCATACGCCGCTGAATGAAAAGTTTCATTGTGCACCGCCATATGCACAAAATCGTTTGGGATGGATCAACATTGCACTGTTTATTGGTGCGCTCAACCCAGGGCTAAGCGGCGTGGGTAGTAATATGCATTTCCATTACTGCCCATAAACATGCTCAAACAAACAGAGCCTGCAATATTTTGTCTGCACATTTGTTGTGTTCGATGGCTTTCAAAGTTCCCTTTTCATCTATTTAAACAAGTCTGTATATAATCAAAATGAGAAATATGGCCAGTTTTGCGCTAGTTACATTTAAGGATTGATTGACCTAGTTCTTTGCACCGGATGGCAAAGACAAAAGTTTTCAGTTGAAAAAGAACAGTAGGACAAATAGCATTAATAAACGTATCAATCTAGACGTGTATTGCAGGCTGACAGAAGATCAACTTTAACTTATTTGCAGTGTTTAAAATAACTCAGGATTAACTCGGGACCATCGGGAGTAAAGCAAGCGTTTTAACCACTTCGTGTCCCACGCATGCAGTTCAAACTTTTCGGGTAAATTGTACAGTATTAAATAAAAGACCAAAACAACTAAAATAACGATGTCAGCATCTGTTAATTAAAGGTGAAATAACTTTAAAGAAGTTATGAAAGTACCAAAAACAGACTATGGTTTAAAGTTTATATTTACTATAAAAATCTTTTTTTTATTACCATTGTTTGTGCAAAATATCTCCTAAAACAGCTTAGATCGTCTTCGTGTAAAACTGTGTTGCAGCAAACATTGTTCATTAGGAAGCGTTATTACCCCGCTGTATGGCATTCAGGAATATGTTTTGCATGGAGACAGTGGAAAGTTATCAGACGACATTTCAGGTTGTGAAGAAAGTTTGAACAAGCTCTTCCAAACAAATCTTGATTATGATTGATTAAAAATAGAACAAATTATTTAAACTGAAAACTATACATTACATTGTCATTATACTATATTGTGAAACAAGTGATATTTCTCACTATTTATCGTCGCGGAATAATGAATGCTATTTTATTTAATAATAATTTATATTATAATAATACGAGGGCTGTTCGGTAAGTTCGTAGAATTTGATTATAAAACAAAAAGTATTTATGTTAGCAAACTAAAAAAAGACATACATACATTTAAAAATAGTTTCTTCAATCTCTGGAAGATTCAGCAAGATTAACCCTGGGACACGAACACTATGCAAATTACAAATTTGTGTGTAAATTTCCGTACACTTCTTATGCCTGTCTATCCATTTGCTTAATGTTTCTTATTGTTACCAGTCTTCGTTGAATGATGATACAATCATCTGAGACTGTTTTGTAAGTTCAGTTACACGGTCTTAAATGGAACACTGCGACGGACGGCCGGACGCTCCTATAGACTTGAATAGATTCTCTGTCTCTTTTAAAACGCGAGTGCCACTTGTACACACAAGCTTGACTTCATTTTTTTTAAAATTTCCAGTTGTTTTAATCATTTTCAAAGTATCCGTCGGTGATTTATTTAAAGCAACCCAGAATTTCACAACACTGCCTAATTCAACGTCACCTGTCGACGTCATAACTTTTCAGCATGGAATGTCAGTCTGTAAAGAAACTGCTATGGATTCCGTTACGACGGCATCAATGTTTTGAATTTTTCATCAACTGTCATTATGAAGTCATGCTATCACCTGGCGTTTTCGCGCCGTTCTTGCGTAAGGTTATGTGACGTTTATGAAATTTACAATTTTTGTAACCATTTTTATTTATATCATATTGTGGACTGCGCCGTGACACGTATACTAGGTTGCTAAGGTTACCAATATGTCCAAACATAATTATAACTCGTTCTCCTTGTTTAGAGACTACATTATAGACAAATGCAGGTATGCATCTGCAAAATTATGAAGAAAAACAATGAAAGACACGGTAGATATACACATATTCTACGAACTTTCCGAACACCCCTCGTACATTATTTATTTATTTCACTTAACAGGAATATTCCCCCGAGACGATTGATATGTGTCTTTGTGAATGCAAAAAAAACAACAACACCAAAAACGCATTAATTTTATGAATATTTCGTATACAATTGTATTTTAGGGATTGGTTGACATTTCTGGTTACTGAGGCAGTAATTTGTTTTCTCAGATACCATTATTGTTTAAAATAACGAAACATTCCCGAAAATAATAGCGCCAAAAGAATACAGAGACCCTCGGTTTTATTGCCAAGTGGATAGAAATTTATCGTATTGTAGGGAGATAGGATCGATGTCCTGATAATTTTAAACAGCCCCCTACTATATGACTTTCATTTACAAAAACCGAAATACTTTATTTGATCATCTCACTGTGAAACTTATAAACCGCGTTTTATTCACAAAAGTTCATTGGTGATAAAATATTAATGGTCAAAAGTCATATAAAACATCTACACAGAAAGAAAAGAAGCACACTTTTCAAAAGTGTTTTGGTCTCAAATCTTTTTAATGGCAAGCATAGGTTCCATTGAATCGGGCAAATTAATTTTGTTTTAGGTAATTCATTTTGTAATCGAAATTCAAAAAGAATTAAAGCATTAATTCAAATAGAAGAAAGACATTCAGTTCATATGTATTTTTTTTCAATCTAAAACCCGTCATCTGTCAACTTTTTAGTATATATTTATTTATTTCAGTCTCCATTACATACATGGCATACAAACAAATAGACAGTAATATACAATGGTGATCCAGTATGTAACCACTCTGAAGAGTCATAAGAGACTATTAAAAAATTATAATATATTAAAATTCACCAAACTATCTACACAGTTAGCTTTAACCATTGCTAGTCTTATAGCCCAACATTATTGATTAGCAATAGTCATTACATCACAGTAAAATAATACATGATTGCAGTAAAATACAGTTAAACTTCTACAATGACTATATACATGTACATTTATAAAAACATTAAGAAGTAGTGTGTGATACAAGCTGGCGCCTTTTGTCGAGTATTAGATAGCAGGTCTTTGCAGTTAAATTAACAATTGTTTCCTCATGAAGTAATAATTTCAGCTTTTCAATATCAATTAGACTATCGAATGCCTCAAATATGCTTTCTGCTTTTCGCAACAATTCATTTCGCACTTCACTATATAACGGACATTCAAGTAGGACGTGCTTCTCATCTTCTACAACATTAGCAATACCTATGTTCTTGCAGTAAATACAATGTCTCTGGTCATATGGTACATTATTATATCTACCTATCTCAACATTGATTGGAGCTGTACCGCTTCTGAATTTGGCTATTGCACCTCTATGTGTTCTATTTAATACTGTTTTACAATAGGGTTCGACTTCGAAGGTTTGTTTAAAACATTTATAAAATTTAAGTTTATTTCTCCCATTTCCTCGATTGGAATTAATCCTATGTACTTCACTTCTCCAATTTTCAACATATTGTTCATTTAACTTACAGTAGAAGATTATGACATATCACTGTTTTATTTGAATACTGTGTTATATCACAATGTTCTACCATATCAAACTTTCTAAACATTTCATCAACTTTAAAGTTCCAATTTTTATAGCTTCTACCTTTTACTCTATGTGCCCACCCAAAAATCTTTTTATTCAGTCTATTATCAGACATATTTACAAGTCTAGACCATTGGTTTATTATGGCTTTTTTGGTTTTACATATCATTGGTTGCCAACCAATATCACCATTGACGCCAGCATTTGGTGTATATTTTCCAACATTTAAGAAGTAACGTGCCGCTCTATGTTGAACTGCATTTATACAACTAAATTCTTCATATGCCCAAATGCTAGCACCATATGTGACAATTGGAGTTATTGTAGATTCAAACAACTTTGTAAATGCTTGATATGGGAATCCACCAATTGATCTGGCTCTCGCAATAAGTAGTCCAAGGGCCCTGCTGGCCGCCTGGGCAACAGCTTTTGCAGTCACAGCATAATCCAGATGCTCAGACAAAACAAGCCCAAGATATTTATATTGAGAGACCATTTGGACCTGCAATGACATTTGTATCATCATGATCACATGTATGATCACTGTTCATACAATTATCAACATTTAGCAAGGAACAAAACTCGGTTTTCCACTTGTGTAAAATCTTATTTGGCTCCTTGCAAATATTTCCATTTTCGTCTTCAATTTCATATGGTATAGGGTCTTTTCTATTATCTCTTATACCCAATCTACCTGTGTTTCTCCAAAACTCTGGTCTATTGTTTTCAGCGTCAGAAATCAAATCATTTTGTAGTTTTTGCTGCTGAACCATTTTATCAAACGTTTTCCTTTCAGTCACAAAAATACTTTTTAAATGTGGTTTTCTGTGCCCTTTTTCCTTAACCCAATTTTTTTCTGCAATACACATATTATTCCATAACAACTGTAATTGGTCATTCCACCATGGTTTTAGAGTACGATAGCGCTTTTTACTTGCACCAAACACTACATGTACAATCTTTTTAATCAATTTACTATCCATTTCACCTTTGATATTAGTAAATAATGACTCATAAAATTCATCAACAATATTTTGGTGTTCAATGTCAGACTCAAATACATACAATAGTAATTAATTAGTTATCTGAAACGCAGTGCGAAATCAGTGGACATTTAACGCTAAATTGCCATTGGTAATGTGACGTATTGCAATCCTCTTACAGAAATGAGCTGAAGCAGAGCAAAGATTACGTTAAACTTTAATATTGTTTTTGTAGCTATATAAATACAAGGAATGCCGCCTATTCACGATTCCTCTTCGGACATTTTCCCCCTTAAGTTCACGTACGAGCATGAAGGATAACAAATGAATGCACACAAAGAAGTGAAATATGCATATCAGGAATCGCTTTGATTTTGATGTCTTCAAAAAGAAAGCCTCCGAGTTTCAAATTGTCCCTTTTATTCAGACTTATAATGTCTTCGAGGCAACGTGTTTTCCTTATTTCATTTTTATTATCATCATATGGAACAAAATTAATCACAAAATGCACGACCCGAACTGAGGGATGGCATAAGTCAACGAATTTTATGTGTTATTTACACGGAACCACACAATCAAGCAGCGAACATTTCCAAGAAAACAGTTTATGTCATTAGAGAAAACATGGAAATTGTATGATGCATTCTCTGTTTATAGTTCTCTTGGGATAATAAGTAAGCAAAAATTAAATTAAAAGATGAAATACAAAACAATAAATCTTGCTTGATTCAGTACAGACTGGTTACGGGTTTCCTTTCCAATATATAAATACATTCGAATGATAAATTTGCTATTAGATTCAGACATATTGCCATTTAGACTCAGGCAGATATAAATTGATAAATAGCCAGATTCAAAGTGGTCTTTTTATTGATAAATATCACGATTTATATGACAACAAATTGAATTTATCCATAATATTTGCTTAACTTAATTATATTGAGAACTGTAAGACAATTTCCCTCTCAAACATTCTGTATAAATTGTTTCTATGCAAGTTTTCTGACCTGAGGAAAATTAGTTGGTGATAGAGCTTGGATCGAGTTTAATTGCTAAATCTTTTTAGTTATTTATTTTGTATTATATTAGCGTTTTTGAACGGTGAAGTCTGAGTATTTCCGTCAGATGGTATAAAAGCAAGTGCCGTTCATTGATACATGGCAGTCCCTCTCTTAGTGTCGAGATGTTCATATCGTTGAATGAATTTTTTTTTGGATTCAGTATTTTCGTCTGCAGTATAGGTCCAATATAGTACATCCATATACTAGGGCATATTGAACGGGTTGTCGCATTCAACGTGTACGGTGTGAACAGTATTGGTTGAAGCTTGGGCTGATAGGGTTTTTAGACCATGTCCTCAGAGTATTGCTGTAAGAAGAGGTACACCGGTCGCAGAGCTGATCCCTAAAGCTTTGATTTCTGGACGGAAGCGCTCGATCAACGTATCCTCGGGATCTCACATTAGTTTGAGACACTTGTGTCCCTAAGGTTGCTTCATTGTAAGTGTTGAGGACAGGGTTTAGGTTAAACAGTAATCTTAGACTATTGCTGAACGAAGCGGTACACCGGTCACAGAAATGATCCTTTTATCTAAGATTACTGGACGGAAGTGCTTGATCAATGTATCATCGGGATATCACATAATTCTGAGACATTAATGTCCAGCAGGTTTAAGTGTTAAGTGTATGTTTAAAGGCGTTTAGCTTTAGGTTTTGTTCATGACTTTGTTGAGCATTGTTTGAAAGCTTTAGCTGCACCGATTTGTTGTTGATGTTTGGGGAATTTTGTTGAAGCTTGTGCTTCTAAGCTTCATGCTCGAAGTTCATGTTTGATTTTGTTATTATATTTTATTTGTGATTGTGCTGAGTGTGAGAATCTGGGAGTTAAAGATTAATCATGTTGTCCAGGAGGTCTCTTCGGCTGATTCCTACCTAGATTATTTTGATTGAAGCCTATCATTGCTGAAATCATTGTAATCATTTTGTTACCTCAGGGAAAATAAATTATATTATTTAAAAAAAATATATTGCGTCGACATATTTTAATCAATATGAGAGAAAATAATTATATATAAGCTAAGACAAGAAGACCGTTTAGTGCCTTCCGCTCAAGGCACGTTACACGGATATTTATTTCTTTGCACGCTTTCAGATAGTTGTTTCTATGCACGCTTTCTGTATACTTTTTCTATGTATGCCTAATCCCCATGTTTGCACGGGTTCTCGTACTCAGTGTAAAATAATTTAAACTGAACATTTAAATGATTTAGATTACACACGTGATGAAAGTTTAGATAATAAAGAAATTTGTATCAATCACTTTTAAATCGGTTGATTAATGGGCGATCAAATTTGCTTAAAATTCTAAAGGAAAGACAACTTTTCAAAATACTGTCAATATTTAATTTAAGCGCATACTTTTGAAACTTTTAATGGACACAACTTGACAACATCCAAATTTTGACCACGAATTAAACATTGACACATACATCCAGAATGGGTTAACTTCTTTTTATCTACGTCAGTGACGCGAATTTACTCAAATTTGCAGTTTTGCTTTTTATTTTCATTTTTGCATATGACATGATTAAGCGTTTATGTTGGATAAAACTTTAAAAATCATGTATTATTTTCTTCAAAGGAGATGAGCATTACAGTTTATAAATAGCAACTATGTGACATAACGCGAACTTCATGTTTAAGATATATGTGGGTCAAATTTAAACTTTGTGTGTTTACACCTTAAAAGTCTCTTTTTCATTTATGTGAAATAGATGAAAAAGAACTTTGAAAGAGTCCAAATACGACAAATATGAAAATCAGAGACTTTGCCGGTGTGCAGCACAACGAATTATTGAATATTTTGTTAACGCATATTTGGATATTCCTCATTAAATGCTTTCTTTCTCGGTCCGATGGTATGTCTGCATTTTGTGCAATTGGCTTTAAGATATCATAACTTTCATTTGACTAATGCAAAAACGGACAAAGTGCATTGTGTTGTTTAAATGATAAAACAACGATATTATAAAATCATCATAACAACTATGCCCTGGGAAATAACGATTCAGTCTGAACTAGTTCATGGTGTACTTTAGGTTTTCTGCGATTCCCACACAAGACGTGAAATTTTAGATAATTCTTCATTTCTGATAATAATTGTAAGCAATATCGACAAAATAAAAATGCACTTAAACCATTTTGACACCCATCAAATTTTATCCTTCTATTTAATAACGAATTGGTGTACTTTAGTATTTTTTGCCCCTTTTATTTTAAAGCGTTCTATCATTTCTACTGAGTAAAATTGGTCGCGAAAAAACATAGGACACAAATTTACATTTACTTTCAAAGAGACGGAACGAATGGGTGACCAGCCAGACCATACTGTATCGTGTACCCGCGGAATCCTTAAACTTTGCAAGGGATATACATTCGAAAAACATAACATAGCAAAAAAAGTGAAGCAAGAATCGCCACACTCACAAAACACAGCCTCTCCACTCAGCGAAAAAGCAGAGAGTGAAAGAGAGCATGCATTTATTAAAATAGCAATTTCAAATAAGACACCATAAACAATTAACAAAAAAAAGAAAATCCTTGAGGATTCCGCCTTGAAACTGTCATGTTTCAATTGACCAATTTTAAATGCGATAATATATTAGAGATATACATACTAGTTATATATGTACGCAGACAGTTACATATATGATCAAGAAAAGCATTCTATTATAATTATTATTGTAATTATAATGCGAGTGGGAGAATGCAGAACTGGATAACTGGGACATAATGTACTCCTCCGTGGCTTTAATGAAATAAAACTTCAGGGCTCGCGTAAAAGTGAATAGATTTCCTACTGATAGATAGATAATAGATTTCAACTTGTTTATTCAATTATTGGCTATACGTGACAGCTGATTAAATGTATTGCAAACAATTATCAATGCAATTGGTCAAAGTAACACAGCAATTTATATAAACCTGGGTATAATTATGATAAAATTTATAGAGGTGTTGCATAACAATTTAGGTTTTTTTGTCTTCTTGGTTGACATGTACCAGAAGCAATTAATTATATTGCTCACGTAATCGTTTTACGTCAATAGGATTAATTGTTTCTTTTGTCATCATTTATACTTAGAAAATATATCTAATCAGCAGTAAAAACTCAATAAAATGACAATATCTTGCAACAGTTTCCTGTAAGATACATTTTTGCGAACTCTGATACAGTGATCAATACGGAACTAATCTACTTACGCCCAAAGCTTGATATCAGAACTGAATTGAGTATAAAATAAATATGAAAAATCATTATATGTCATTAAAACATCCAACGTTATTTTTTGCGTACATATCTTAATGTCAGCATCATGTAAAGAAAAAAAATAATAAAAAAGTGAAATAAGCATATCAGGAATTGCCACATCCAGCACACACAACCTCTCCACACAAAGTAAAGAGGATGGTTATGCAATGATCAGTTTCAAAATAAACAAGAGGCAAAACGATTTGAAATCAAGGTTTTTGATACCGTTAACATTCCAAAAAATCGATTGGTCATTATATGATGTAAAGATTCATTTCAAAACATAGTTTTGAAAAGGTTCATCCCACACATGTAATCATTTCCTAATGTGGTTTAAACACTCTAGAAAAGCCGGAAGTATTTAACAACTACTTGAACAGCTCTCTTTCAAGAATTAAAGAAGGAATACTTCCTTGTTGATTATAACTTTTATTTTCCTGAATTGGGGTAAATGCTGTACTTTACACGAGAAAGTAAAAATAATGCCTACATTACAATAAAGGCCTAGTCAAAGTCAAATGAAATACTAAATTGGCAAATGTACATAAATATCTCAGTATGGTCTTTAAGTTGGCTCTTTTAACAGTTTGAAAATCTGTTACGACCGTTATCTGGGTCTCATATTCTACATTAACAGGTATATGCCAAATAGTACCTATTTTCATGCAAGTCCAAGACAAATCTAATCAAAATATTTACAAGTTTTAAACCATATTTAAAGAGCATCATAAATCAATAAATGTCAATTATTCTAATAAATAATATACTAATACTTTCTATAAATCAGTTTCTGAAATCGTTTTACCGGAGGGTTCATAATAACCAATGTAATAATTTAGTTTATATTTACCTTTTAGGACAAATAATTAGGCTTTTTGAAATTGGTGAATTTATGAACAAATGCTCATTACCTTTTCTTCACATCAAAACACGTTTACCCAAAATATTGTACTCAAATAAAGTCAAACCATTGGTTGAACACCTAGAGGGTTTGGTTGGCATATATATTACTTGAACAAGATTTTCTATTTTTATAACTCAGGTGATCGAGTTTTCAACTCAAGCACGATACTATGAAGACAAGCTGTTTTACAAGAATAGTAACGAACCTCTCAATTATGTCGATTGATGTTTCGACGTGTCCTTGTTTTGACCATAGATTGTGCTCAGCGGCCTTTAAAGGGCGTAATTGGGAAAGGCTATACGTAATTTATAAAAAGAAAAGTGAAATATGCATATCAGGAATTGCCAGAAGACACAGCCACCCCACACAGCCAAGAAGAAGAAGAAGAAGAAGAAGAAGAGAGAGAGAGAGAGAGAGAGAGAGAGAGACAGAGAGAGAGAGAGAGAGAGCATGGCTAATAAATGATCAGTTTCGAAAAAAACACCACAAACAATTCACATTAACGAGGGATTACCGCCTTTGATTTGTTAGTGGTACAATAAATTGGCACTGGGGGTTTAAACCAATTTCTAGGGTGCACCAACCTCACATTTACACCAACAGGTTCTCATATGAACACACAAGTACAAGTTGTCTTGGTGAAAAAACTCCTACCCACCCACTTTTGCATTCAAAATCACACAAACATACAAAACGTAAGAACTTAATGGCATTGAAAAGCCAAAGGGGCGGGTATAAAACTATATTACCGAAACAAGAGCACATGGAGTCAAATCAGCAAGAACACGATGACAGGGATAAAAAAGCAACTCGAGCTTCTATGTTCTTTTTCAAGATTTTCCCATAAACCTTCATAAACTGTTTAACCCCTACCACGGTCGTGCAACAAAAGAGGTAAACGTAATGATCAACTGTAGATGGGTTGATCATCAGGCAAGCAGAGAATATCATATTAGTAATCTTTCATTTTTGAAATTAAAGATGGTTGTTACCAATAGAAAAAGGGAATTCCGTGTTTACAACTCCTGTGACGTCACGTCTTGACATTCGCTCCCAAAACGAGTCGACCACAAGCTCTATACCACAACACACACTGGCCACCAATGTCGTAGAGGGGGTTCTTCATATTACGGTGTCGAGCCCAAAATAAGTGGTTGTCGCTCAGCCTGTAAAAGCATGAAACACTCAAATTGGGAATGATAAAAAACAAGTCTGTCTGGCGTGAACCTTCCTTCAATGACTTTCAAAATAAGAGTGCCACATCAAAAATAACAGCCACAGCGTCAACAAAATGAGAGGAGATGATATATAAATGATCAGCGAAATGACAATTCATCAAATTACCTGTAAAAGCATGAAACACTCAAATTGGGAATGATAAAAAACAAGTCTGTCTGGCGTGAACCATCCTTCAATGACTTTCAAAATAAGAGTGCGCATGCGTGCTATTGAATTGCGGGAAAGTTAAACAAGAAATATCTTTATAAAAAGATAAACGGCGTTGATGGAGAAAATTTTTATATATCAGAAAGAAAGATAATAGAGCAGCGAAGCAGACACAGTTAAGTAATTTTATGTTACTTTTTATAGCTGTTGACGAACCACCCCTGTCTTCTTAGTATGGCCTAGGGTAAAGCGACCGAGTCATGAAAACCCCATACATTCATTGAAAGTGTCTGTCCAAAAATGTCGAAGCTGTTGCAACAATTTCGTCTGGTGATAAAACGTCGATTAAAGAAGCAATGTCTTACATTAAGTCTTGATCTCCATTTATTCAGTTTCAATAAATTACCTCTTGTAGTGTTAAAACTCAAGATAAATAAATGCCTCTGAAATATAGTTATCGCTTTTAAAAACGAAAATGCCCGAACATGTGACTCTGGTAAATACTTAAGCACAATATAAAAATCGTTACGGTAATCGTAAACAACACCAACTAACAACCAATCGAAATAATCTATTTGATTTTCCCGCTGCATAATAAGTTTTATTAACAACATTTCATTGGTCGAAAAACTAGGTCAAAAGTGAGCTTAGACATCTAACGCCGAAAAACTGAACGAGGCCCGGCATGCAGGTATTAGAACTAGTATAAGATGAATGATTGATGGTAATGACATGTATGGGTATATAGGCTGTTATAGGAAAATATATCAATAAATCAAACACGAAACAGACAATAACGGTACACAAACTATGGTGGACAATACGAGACACTAAATAAATGAAATAATACAAATGGTACGAAGTAGCCCTGTGACATTACGAATAACCGAGCAAGCAAACTTTTTCTAAAATTTGCAAGAAGTAAGTATAAATTGAATCTTGAAAACAATTTAAACTGAAATATGCAAAATATATATTAAGTGGTAAAGATGACTGGATTCACCACATGATTCATGCTTATACAATTAGATATGACCCCTTTCAACTTAACGACCCCAGATTTCCAGAAGCTATTTAAATCTTAAATGGCCTTGTGTACCGTCCTTTAGGCAAACACACCCTTTTTAGTAAATTTGAAGCATAAGAATATTAAGCTTTTTGTTAACTTTAGAAAGTACATCATTTTAAGATGCTTGTTGCTTAATCTGTTTTAAAAGCACTGCTATAAATACACATCAGATTTAATTTCTAGCATCGAGCTTAAATAGAAAAGCTTTAAATCTGTAATTTAAATGTCACCATCGTTTTTTGACTTGATGGATTATGATTATTTTTGTTGAACACAACACGACAAATATATCATATTTGAGCAACAGTGATCGTATTATTTGATCAGGTGAAAGCCTTTATTAATGTTCTCAGAAACTTTTGGTCTGAACCTTTTCCCATCAAATGGTGTAAACACTATATATCGTGATAAACCCTCTTATTTTAATTTTAAATAAACATTATATCAGCTGCAGATTTCAATAAGATCACAATAGAACTTAGCGAAAATACGATGAAACACGTATTAGCATGATATTTAAAGACGTCTTTCGGTGTTAACATAACAGAAATTCATTTGTGCTAAGATTGTGTTTACTATCAAACTTCGATGGTTAAGTGAAATAATAAATAGCAGGGTAGGTTGCTTACAAATGGGTGTATTTATCATTAAGACGAAAAGTCCCGAAATACAAACTCATTTTAACGTACTCATCATAGTTCATTTACTTCAATCGAGATGGTTTTGTTACAAAACAAAACTGCTTCCTGTAATAGAGAAATTTACGACACAAGTAATTTGGCCACCATTTATGTGCATTGGAGGCCTCGTCATGGTAATCTTTGCTGCAATTCATTCATACAACGTCTGATATAATATTTCCTAAATTCCGTACAAAGACCTCTAGAATAAATTATTCGTTTGGTGCCTGATAATATCATAGAAAAAAGAATGCATGTTATAGTGACAAGGAAAATGCAATCAATTTTGTATGATCAGTTATGAAAAATGGGAAATAATCATGCAACCATGCAATCTGCAGGCGACATCTCTCTCTTGGGAACGTGGATAATCGCAGATGTATACTACTCAAAGTTTGCTAAGCACCAAGTTAACCACAAATCGTTTTAAAGTCTACGGTATATGATATTTACATAAAAATCATTTAGTTACGTATCAATACGGCACATAGTGTACACATAAGCCCGAATGATCCGCCGTATAAACGAGGAAACCTTGTATTTTCATAGTGTTTAACTTAAGCTGCATGTATCATCTATCGATTACTCAATATATACTTTCTCTTGAATGGCTGAATGTTTATTACTGAATTATGACCAATGGGAATGTAAAGAGACATATATCAAATGCACACATCCGTAGAGGTTTGTTGGTAAAAAGTGCTTATTTTCACAATTATCAACACACGTATATGAAACATCTTCCCGTTCAAATTCTAAATACACCCTTCATAAACCCTAGAAACACATTATAGGTGTTAAATCATTGTCTATGTTGGTTTATAAATTAGATGGGTAAAAACAAATAAAAAGGCATATAACAAACTATATGTAAAGATATGTTGGTGCTTTGCAATCCTTGAGTAGTAAATATTAGTTTGATGCATTTTCATGATTGTTATGGACAGTAGTAAATTTCCGCAGAATATTAGATATACAACAATATCCTCACAGATTACAATACACATGAATTATACTTCCTTGAAGTCACAATACCGTTTTTGAAGCTGTGTTTAACATGTCAACAATAAGCAAACTATAACATGCAAAACATGCGAAGAACTTCTTCATAAAAAGAGGAATTTGCATATCAGGAATTGCCCTATTAAAAAGACACAGCCTCCCTACACAGCCCACAAAAGAGAAAGAGAGAGCATGGTTAATAAAAGATATCAACTTCAAAACAGACACTACAAACAATTAACACAAATAAGAACTCAAGGGTTAACAGCTTGGAACGGTCAATGGAAAAAGAAATTGCCACCACTGGGGATTTAAATCAATTTCCAGGGTGCACCAACCTCACACTGACCGTTCCAAGACGGTAACCCTTGGGTTCTCAGTTTCGTTCATTGGTTGTGGCGTTTGCTTTGATACTGATCATTGTATAACGGTGCTCTCATCTTTACTATTTCGCTGCTTGGAAAGACTGTTTCCGCTGGATGTGGCTATTCCTGATATGCATATTTCTGTTGTGTTTAAAAATATTTCTGCGACAAATGTCAGTGCCACTATCTGCAATGCGAAAAGCAACTTTTAATGAGCTTTATTTTGTACATTGTAACCCATTTAATTATTTTAATACATAATTTAATATCTGTATGTTAGCATTTGCAAAGGAAAAATGGGGAAGAAAATTGAAACCATGGATTTTATCACAGAAAGACAAAAATGTTGAATCTAAATTTCTGTTTAACAAAGCTTAGTGTTCATTATATGGTAATGCAAGTACCACTTTTCGATTTTAGCTGATTTATTGACGCATATATATAGGTAAGTATCGACTCGTTGTAAAAATATAACGTGACATTTAAGAGGCAATAAACTGCAAATTAAAAACGTTTTAAACTTTAGAGAATAAACTGTACAGCTAGTGATCCAAAACTGCTTTTATCTGGTTACTCTCTGTCTTGATCTGGAGCACACATAGTTTATTGTTGTGCTGCACTACTTTTAAAACATCATTCACTGATGGGAGATAAATAGATCAGCTTGGTTCTTTTGCGATGCAGAATTGCTATTCCATTTGCATTTTTTTCTTTTTGTAATTTCACTTAAATTAAAAATTTTGTGCAAACTATCTGTGCAATGCGGTGTTTTAGCATTGTATTATATCAAAATAATTTATCATTTTGTCTACTTGGCTCGTCCTTAATTAACAATCTCCCCTCGCCTGAAAAAAACAACACAACAAACATAAAAAAGGACATGATATAATCTAGCATCCCAGGTTTGGGACACTCCCATTTAGTCATTATCGGAATAGATTTACTAAATGGCTTTTTCATTGAGTACATGCATATTTACATAATTATTTAAGTTTGAGATGTTTGATAATTGCCGACGAGCAAAGTAGACAAACGAATACTTATGTCTAGGATAACTTGGGCATCTGGTAATAGAATGCGCAAGTGGAATTTAAAAATAAAGATTGTATGCACTTTCCTTTTTCTTCAAATCCACCATTTTAATTCCCCACGAACATATTTTTCGCATATCAATATTCGTATCCGTGTCACGTTCAGCCTACTAGAGAGTGGACTCTTATTAAGAGTCAACAACACTCCTTCTTGCATGTTCATTAATAAAAACATTATCAAAATCGCAATAAAGGCAAAATGCCATTCGATGAAACTTTGCACAAATGAATGTTACTTATGTATCTTTATTTTGAATATGGTAAGACACTTTAGAACAGTAAAGAAAAACAGCGAAAATTCCGAAAACTTCTATTTGCATATATTCATTAAAATACTTAACAACACGAAACATTATTTTAAATGCCCACATGAGTTATTTGATACTGACGAAAATATCTTGTGTCTTCGTGACTAACAAATGTAAACTATATGAGATATTAGTAAAAGTGTGTTTGACCTTCAAGTTCCTGGTCGCGTAAACGGGTGACAAACCCTGACTTCTTTTTCCTAGTTAAAAGTTCTTTACAAAATTTTATTTGGCCCAATCAAACCGAGCCTGCAATATTTCATATTTGTTGTGGTCGAGGGTCTTCAAAGTTCCGTTTTCATCTTTGTCAGTATCATTACACTCATGTTGGAATTTAAAATAATATTTTGTATCGCTTAGTTTGTATTTTAATTTATGCAGATAGAAAAATATGGAATTTTAAGGTCTAATATTTTTTCTTTTTTGTTCTAACTGTTCTTTATATATGTAAAATGAAAGCACACAAATAACGACTATTTGGACAAAGTTTCATTTGACGGATAGATTTTGATTATTTTCTTTTTTATCGATGAACGTGCCAGAAGAAATGTAATTGACCTTTAACTGGTTCTCCTGTTTTCAACAGTAGATGTTTTTTTTTCTACCAGTATGCGATTTCATCAGAGCTAAGAATAGTCAAGATATTAAAAAAGAGTAAAATATGCATATCAGGAATCGCCACAGTCACAAAACACAGCCTTCCCACGCAACGAAAAAGAAGAGAGGAAGAATGAGCATGTTTGATATAAGTATGTCAATTCAAATAGGACGCCACGAACAATTAACAAAAAGGGAAACTTTGGGGATACCGCCTTGGAACGGTCAGTAGCAAAACAAATTGCCACTGGGGGTTTAAACCAGGTTCTTGGGTGCACCAACCTCACACTTGCCCCAACAGGTTCTCATATCAACAAACAAGTATAAGTTGTCTTGGTGAAATGACTATAACTCAACCATCAGCTTAACAATGTTGCATACAAAAGCACACAAACATATAAAACATAAGAAGCTAATAGCATTGCAAAGACAAATGGGCGAGTACTCGATGATCTTACCGAGACCAGAGCCCCTGGAGTCAAATTATCAAGAACACGATGACAGTGATAAAAGAAACGAATCAAATAATTGCATTTTTTTAATATATATTGTCACACATAACCGGAATCGACAGGTGTGTTCGCCTAGATTATAAGAACAAGACAAACAAAATGTTTAGGGCTGCATATATCACTCGTTTTGGAAATATTCAGCCAAAATAATCAAAACTGTCTTTATGTGAAATTAATGTTCTGCAATTTGGTAGAAAATGCTTGAAAAATGTCACATATTTTTACACAGTAAAACAATTATAATCATCGTCGTCGTCAGTAGCAGCAGCAACAGTTTCATGCCTTAATCAAGTCATTATCATTATGATTGTTATCATCATCATCGTCGTCGTCGTCGTCGTTGTCATCATCATGATCATCATGATCATCATCATTATCATCATCAACAACATTAACAACATGATCATCATGATCATGATCATGATCATCATCATCATCATCATCAACCAAAAATATATTTGTTAGAGACCAGCCTTGCATATTTTTTTTCATTTATTAATATGACTACATGCCAACATACAGGTTGTCAGTTAGTGGCTATTTCCGAATATATGGGCCAACATTGGATATTTAAGTGATAGCCACATATTTCGTGTTCACGACATATCGACGAAGAACCTCGTGCTACACAAATATATGTACGCATGTCAAATATTTAACCCCTTATGGTACCGTATAATAACACCATTTGTCTTAACTACTATCTAGCTTCTGCTTTTGCTGTTGCTGTAGCTGCTACTGCAGCTTGTAATGATGGTGCTGCTGATGATGATGCTGATGATTCTGCTGCTGATGATGATGATGGTGATGGCGATGATGACAACGACTAAAACTGTTTCGTATTTACGATTTTTTAAATTTCTTTAAATAAACGGACTTTTTATCAATTATACAAAAATGCACATATGACATATACGTTGCTATTTTTATTTTTATGCGAATTTTAGTGACAAATACGTTTTGGTGAGCATAGAAAAAAAATCCAACCGAATATGGTTCATGATTAGCTAGTATGTAAACTTCCATCGCCACTGTCGCGGTAAAGAAGAGATTTACACTTTGTGAAACATGGACAAAACGAAACGAAAAGGAATTCTGAAATATAAAAAAAAACACGTGGTATATAAGCGGAGATATGTTTCTTAGTCACGTTTTGAGTCATATAAGATAAAAATTGAAAATATTAACAGTGCGCTTTTGAGCCAATAAAACCCAGTATATCAGTAATGGTCTCATCCAGAAGACAATTTCTCCACACGCAGACAAAAAGTAGAGAGGAAGTAAGAGTTCATGATTTTTTAAGAGAATCAGTTTCAAATTAGACATCACAAAGAACGATATGTAACCTTAACAATAAGTATAAACTAACGTTGTTACGAGTGTAAACAGACATCTCCGTCGTTTATTTACCTCACAGTAACTCAGTTTTGGGACACAGACTAAAATGCAATTTGTTAAACGTTATCATAACATAATAGTGAAAGATAGTGCAAAAAGGTAAATGACCACCCTTGATTAATGTTTTATTAGCTAAGCTTTGAGCTAACGACTTTTTGAGATTTTGTTGAAAACAGAAACACGATTAAATAAGTGAGTCACCCGTTGTACTTATCAAATCTTATATGTACAAAACATAAACGTTTTACCAGTTTAAACTGGAATATTAGAACGAAAGTAGAACACTGGTCATATAAATGTGGCAAAGTCCTTCAACATTTATAGTTCAGTCTGTGACTTTTCAGTTCTGATAAACGTATGCTTAATCAAATGAGTATAAAGAAAATTACCTTAACTGATTACTTAGCGAAAGAGAAAGGAATATCACCATGTACTGATGCTTTGATATGTAAGTTTTAAACAATCATTCAATTATTATACAAATGACTGAACAGATAAGAAATGAGTTTTATTAAATGTATTTTTTAAATAAATTTTTATATTTGAAATAAGTCAGAGAGAAATAGAACGGAAAATTCAAGTATTTATGTTTATAAAATCTCTAATGATTCTTGAGCCATATTATCTCCAAAATAGGTGGAATGCGATGGCTTGATATAAGCCCGCGGCTCTGCGACATCTGCTGGATTAAAGTCATTCATGTCCAGATTGCATTAAAGCGTTGTTTGTAGATATGACGCGAAATTTACACGGTACTACCGAATGAATTATTTTACTTATAGCAAGCACGCTAACCGGTAACTGATTTTTGTGGTATGTTTTTATATCAAAATTTCTCAATTTATATACCACAAGTGTTGGATTTTATAAAACGTATATACGAGTATTTATAAAAACCAAAATACCTCAATTTTATGTATCTTGATTGAGCAAAAAACTTGAAAACGACTAGGCAAATCAACATAATCTTAAAATTAGAAATTAGTAACCGAAGCTTTAGATTTTAAGATACATTATTGAATCAGTTGATGATGTTTATCTAGTGTGTAAGTTGAAACTGTCTTAGTGCGAGTTTTAAACATGACTTTTGTATCGGCTGATTAAAAGTTTGACTTTTTATGTGTCATTTTATGTGTTTAGTGAGTAATCATGCTGATTTTGAAATAAAAGTGTCGAGCGTGAATCTCGTCTTAAGACGTGTCTCTGTTTTGAAGTTAATAAAGACCTCAAATTTACCGAAATTAACAAAAATATCACAAGTTCAGGTTGATTTGACCTGTTGATGAATAGTTGCAGAATTCGAAGAAACTTCCGACCATTTCCCTAACATCAGTTTAAACCGGAAGAATTTCGATGCATACAAAAGGATTTTAAGCACGTGACGGTAACCATGGAAACTTCGTTGCAATGAGTTCAATAAATACCTTTAAAGAAAGTATTTCGTTCACAGTATCGTCAAGCCCGGACGAGGAAGCTTACATCATGGTAGTTAAGAACAGGATAGAATCAGCTGGTGATGCGGTGACTATGGAGTCGCTCAAAAGATTCTGTGACGTCACTTTCCTTGTTGGTCCAGACCACACACCTGTTCGTGGAATTCGTGGAATTATATTCATGAGAAGCGGGTAATTAGAACTTGTGTTGATTGTTCAATATTTCGGAAAGTTTATATAATTGTAAAGGACTGCATGCAATGATAAATAAATATACTCTTTTTCAAAAGAACATATGAACTTTGGGTTTAGATCATTTATAGTTGAACTATAGAATTAAAATGATTTCTCAATTTTGATACCACATATTTAGGAAAGTAAAAAGCAGTGAATAAGTGAATAAAATAATCACTGAACACATAGTGCACACTTTCTTTTAAAATAAAGTATAAATTGAAGATTGACAGTGTATTAAGATTATAAAACAGAGAATGGAGACAAGGCTCAAATGTCAAGGATCAAGGATCTGATTAGCTGAAATGGAGATATTGTAAACGTCTTTTTCAAGTTTTTTGTTATGCAAGTAAATCATAAACGCATCTTTCAATTAATTGGCCGAAAATTGCCATTCAGGGTTTTAAAATTTTCTTTATCCGACTTAATTAATATATCAGAAATGACCACGTACAGATCAGCCTCCTTACACAACCAAAATGTAGAATGGCATGGGTTATACAATGATCAGTTTCAAAATAAAAATCACAAACAGTGAAGCAGCAATGAGAACCTGAGGGTAACAGCCCTTGAACGGTCAATGGCATAACAGTTTGCCGCTGGGGTTTAACCAGATTTTAGTGTGTGAGAACCTCACACGTATGCCCTAACAGATTCTTATATAAACAAACAAATATCAGATATCTTGGTGCATTAGCTCCAACCCACTCATTACCTCGACAAATGGAAAATTTACAATTTCTATTGAGCATTTGTTTTATTTGCATTTTTATCTCATTCCAAATCATGCACGAATACGCATATGATGATAACTGCCTATTCGTGTTACTAACAGACGTCTGTCTTCAACAATTGAATTTAAATCCAATGATTGGCATCTGAAAAACTTCAAAATTACCACAAAACAAGCAACTACTACAATATTACGACAATAACACACAAATGAATACCTTAAAGGAAGGAAATGACTTGATCTATGAAAGACATATCCTTAATTTTCTTAATTCTCAAGAATAGTACATATTGTTTATTGTCAGGGCGCTGCAACAAGAAATCGAAACATTCGAAAATAATCCGAATCCGGCGAAACAGAGTCTGAGATCAAAAGTAATACATTCTGTAAATTCTAAACTTAGACACCTGAGTTGCGGAGTTGTTCGTCAAAGTATCCCTCAGCCGATTGAAATTATTATGGAAACACTTGATGCAGAATCATTTAGAAGGTTAATGAACTACATTCATTGTGGCACTCTCATTGTGGACGCAAGCACAGTTATAGGTACACATTATTGCGTTGTCTAAAGTGTTTAATTTCTTTATCATTGTCTCAACATGCGTAAAACGAATCAATTTGGTTATTCTAAAATCAAAAGCACGCTAATACCTTTATGAAAGCTTAATTGTCAAGAATATAGTTGATACTGAACACCCGAAATAACAATCGCCCTTTCAATATAAACAATGATGAAAGATTGCATATGATATCTTCAGATTATTAAAAGTAATTTAAATTAACCAGAAAATTGAAAATGTCGCCAGACGTTAACGAACACAACAACCCATTACGAAAATCTGATTCATATAAATAAAATTACTTCTTAATTTAACACTTTCTTTCAAAGGATAAAGTAATACTGAATAAAAGAGGCTTCAAACTTCAATAGTATTGTGAATAACTAATGTTCTGTTATTCGATTTATTTCTAGCTTTGATGCATGAAGCGGATGTGTTCGGATTTCCGGAACTGCTTCAACCTTGCCGAGACTACGCGATAGGGTGCGCAGTTCGAGCCGACAACTTGCATGACCTTCTAGTTTCTGCCAGGAAATTTAAAGATTTTGATACCACAAAAGCTCTTATGAAAGAGGTAATGTTTGCATTGACGTTCATATAATGGCTGAGTAACCTTGTAATTCGTTCTTAAAATATTCGAAATTTAAATACAGAAAGCAAAACTATCCTAACGATGTTATAAACTCGTTAATCACTGACGCAAGGCGAGTTCAATCGCATCGAACAAAAAAAATAGACCTCGAGTTTTCTAAGTGCATGGCCAACATGATCCCTATCAAATCAAATTTAACGCTAAATCTAGGACTATAAGGCGGAAGGTGGTAGTATTTGTTTTTAAATTTCAGCGCAATTACAGCTGCCATTATCGAGGCTGCCAACAACATTACTCTGTCAAATTACTCGCCTTTTATCTATTATTAATATGACAAAACACGAACTTTTGATTGTCTTTGTACAAAAAAATGTTTAATTCGCCGGTATAAAGCGACGCTGTGTTTTCTGCACGTAGCTTTTCCTGATATGCATATTAATTTATTGTATATGCTCGTTTAGGTTCATACAAACTAAATCAAAGAGGAGAAATAAAACAATAGATGAATACAAAACTTTGAAAGCCACAGAACACGACAAATATCAAACTTTTCAGGCTTGGTTTGTCGAGCTTGTTCATGGGCAGTAATGTAAATGGTATGAATATTCATGCAGCCTAGCCCCGGGTCGAGCATTACTGTTTGTCTCAAGGGGCTCTGGTCTTGGTTAGGCCATAAAGAAACCGCCCTTTTGGTTTACAATATAAAAAGCTTCTTATGTTTTATAAGTTTGTGTGCTTTTGCATGCAACATTGTTGAGTAAATGGTCGGGTTGAAGTTATTTCACCAAGACAACTTGTGTTTGTTTATTTATTTGATAATCTGTTGGGGCAACTGTGAAGTTGATGCACCATAAAACCTGGTTTAAACCCGGTGTGGCTAATTGTTATGCTAGTTACCTTTCCAAGGCGGTAACACCAATGGTTCTCTTTATCGTTCTTTGTGATGTCTAATTTGAAACTGATTCTCTTAAAAAATCATGAACTCTTACTTCCTCTCTACTTTTTGTCTGCGTGTGGAGAAATTGTCTTCTGGATGAGACCATTGCTGATATGCATTTTTCACATTATTCAATATTTACACCTATAAACAGTACAATTTTAATTCTTGCAAAGGTAATTCGTATTCGTTTACTTCAGATGATGCAGCATAAAGACGAGTATCCTGAAATGGAAGAATACGAGGAAACGTTTGACTTGCTGACCCGAGGTGAATGCCAGTGTCTTAAACCTCCGGACTAAACAGATCACGCAATAAAATGATTACCACATTTATGCAATTTAATTTCGTGACAAAATGGATAAATGTGACAGTTATGATTATGCTTTCGCCCTTGAAACTAGGCTGTTAGAGACACACTTTTGGTCTAACCTTTGGAGATCAGTAAATCAGCTATAACAATACAGATGTTTTAAAGGAGTTAGCCACTGTAACTTGGCGATAGAGATAAGTTCATTAGAGCGGTGTGACTACCCCGCTTGTTTACATTTAAGCAAGTGGTGCGCCTTGAAAGCAATAAGAAGATACTCACTGGAGTACGAGACATAAGCATAATGTGTAATACGATAATTCAACATTTGTAACAAAGGGCCATAACTCTGGTTATAATGGTCACAGGTAAAAATCTCATTTTAACGATCATCTACACATCCTTCTTGATCATCTATGCAAGTTTAAAAGAAATCCGCCTGTTAGTTAATTTGGAGTTGATGCCACAAGATTTGGGGGACGTACGTATGTACGGACGGACGGACGTACGGTCAAGTGCAACTCTATATGCCTACATCTTTACAGGGGCATATAAACAAGGTGGCGTTTTAAAGCAGACATATAAACAAAAATTTGTCATTATTAAATGTCGTCTAATACAATGTAAATGAATTGCCTATTGAGAGTCGCGCAATAATGAATCTACTAGTGTTGCGTCAAATCATAGATTCTGAAGAGATTTATGGGCATCATGATGGTTTTAAATCATCATTGTGCTACATGTTTATCTTTTATGTTGTCATTAACAATGTTTTTTTAATTAATTTAACGTTGCCATTTCTTGTTTAATGGAAACAAATGTGTTTTTAGGAGAACTTCTATGTTTTTATTGCTTTATGGCGATTGCGTCATTGATTCTTGTTAAATGAATAGTACTGTGTTTTAAGGAGGGTTGTTAGGATCTTTTCTTAACTGCATTTAAGTCATACATTTTATCAACTATGTTTATGGTCAACTTTAGTAAATGAAATAATAAAGAATTCAGACAACTTTTCGTTTCATTGATGAAGGTTTTATTTAAATGAATTTCTTGGAGCTAATTTATCAACATTTTCTTGTTTGTTCATATGAGAACCGTTTTTGGTATATGTGAGGTTGATGCACTCTTGAAACTGGTATCAACATCCCGTGTCAATGACTATTTCAAGGTGATAATCCCTACTGTTCACTGGCCGCCTAGAAAAGTTATAGTGCAATTGAGACAAAAAGCGTTCGCATAATTTTTGCTTATTTTTCAGCTCAGTCGTCATCATTTCTGACGCTTTATAAGTATTGCCATTGCAGGGAAAGCCACTGAACAGGACAAACATCCAAATATTGCAGACTCGGTTTGCTTGAGCCTGTTTATAGGCAGCAATTACAATTCTTATTACTGCCAACGCCGCCTAATACCGGGTTGAGCGCAACTCATTATTTACACATGATTTAGTACAGTTTTGATCCGTACTAAAGTATTGTTAGTGCCATACGCCATGATAAGCAAGGAACCTTCAATGTTGTTTTATCAGAATAACACTTTTCCATGATCAACTGCGTATGGTTCCCATATCCTGTACATCCTAGGGGTGATTGAATAATATCCAAATCTATACTGGCTGGCATATCAATATCACCGATCTTAAGACTTGCCAAAGAATGGAAATACAAGTAATTTTAGATGTAGTATAAAAAAATATGTGACGTGTTCAACGACCTTCAAAGAGATTGTTGTAATGCGGTTATATTTGCTGCTTTTTGTGCGAGTGTAATGTTGTTTATACTTATATAATAGTTATCAAAGAATGAGCTTACCAGTCCTCCTCGTGTGGCAAATTATTTCCTCGTTCATGTGGACTCATTGTTACAATAATCAACATCTTAAAAAAGATTTTCGAGAGTAATTTTGTCAAACTAATTGAATACAGTAGGCTTTTTCGGCGGCAGCGTTTCCTGTGATTCTTCTATGAGAACCGCTGCTTTTGCAATTTACTGCCGAAACCGCTGTTTTTGCAATTTTACTGACGAAATCGCTGCTTCAGCAATTTTATAGATGATGTGTAAAATCATCGAACTAGACAGTCAAATTATATAATTTATCTGGAACCGGTCTATGATCATGTATTTCAAATAAAACGCTTAATCATTTTAAATCAGAGATCGACGACCGTGACATTTCGAACAACTTATTAAGCATTGGGCTTTCCATGAAATTATGTCTTACGATCGTCATTTAAGTTAAACTAGAATGTGTCCTTGGACACTGATGCCTCCACTGCTGCAACAAAATTTGTAATAAAAAGGGTCATAACTCTGGTAAAAATAGTCGCAGGAAAAATTCCTTCCTTTACGATCATCTACACATCCTGCTTGATCATCTGTGCAAGTTTGAAAGACATCTGCCTTATAGTTTAGGAGGAGTTCATGCCACAAGATTTGGGGACGTACGTACATACCTTCGGACGGACGGACGGACGAGTGCAACTCTATATGCTTCCCACTTTGTGGGGGCATAAAAATTATAAAGAGCTTAACAGAAACAAGTCCTGTGAGTGTGCATAATAAGGCGTTTTCATATTTGTTTAAGCAGATGATATGTATACCATGTATTGTGCCAGTAGGAAGGGCACGTTCTAGACTCATGACTCAAAAAGCAGTAAATCTGGGCTTATATTCCTGTTGATAGTGATAGATTGTTCATTAAGATGATATATTCCAACTATTGGGTTTATATGACAAGTATTTTCTAAGTTTTAAGTAACATTAAGCTTCAGATAAAAGTCGGTTAACTGGGTAAAAAATAGTCAAATTGAAGTCATCTTTTTTGTAAAAAGTCTTTTTATGATGACGACCTATACATTCCAAGAATTTGTTGCTTTTTGTTTGTCTGTAACATCAGATAAACTGTTTGTTAATATTTTAATTATAGTTACCAAAGTATAAGCTTACAAGTCTTCCTGATGTGGCTAATTATTACCTGTTCCTTGCGGACTATTTGTTACAATAATCAACATCTTAAAAAAGTTATGCCGGAGTAATTTTGTAAAACTAATTGAATACAGTTAGTTATTTTGGCGGCAGTGTTTTCTGTCATACTTCTATTAAAACCGCTTCTTTTGCAACTTTACTTCCAAAATCGCTGCATTATAGATGTGTAAAATCGTCATCATCGAACTAGACAGTCAAATTATAAAATTTATCTGGAACCGGTCGATGATTATTTCTTACGATTGTCATTTAAGCTAAAAAATTAAAAAGAGATTAACAGAAACATTTACTGTTGGTGTGCATGATTAGGCGTTTTCATTTTTGTTGTTATAAATAACTATGTTCATGCGTATGATATATACCATGTATTGTGCCAGTAGGAAGGACACGTTCTAGAGTCATGGCTCAAAACGTAGTAAGTCTTGGGTTTTAATTTCTGTTGACAGTGAAAGATTGTTCATTAAGATGATATATTCCAACTATTGGGTTCATATGACAAGTATTTTCCAAGCTGTTATCATTATTTTGTAAAATTGTAAAAAGTCTTTTTGAGCAGACGATCATATCCATACATTTTAAGAATTGTGTCAGTAGAACAAGTATGCAACATTCAAATTCAGGTTAAACACTTTTGAAAGGGGCAATACTAAAACTAAAAAGTAGTCGATCATGGGTTATCATTTTAAAAGTACAAAGCTTTGTTCAGTTCATTCTGATACTTGTTTTCAAGTTTTAATCCAAAAGGACAAGAACTCTCAAAGTTACAAGCAACACTAAGTTAACACTTGGTTAACGTTTACTACAAGACGACACCGCTGGAAAATGTTATCCTTATAATGTTTATCTTCTATATCAGACGGAGAAAACTCGATTGCGAAACTGATCAGAATTTGAGAATCCAAATATATTTCGCAGATGCCTTTCAATGGCACAGCCATTCATTTTCGGCGTAGCTGACTAAGCTCACTTTTGACCGAATTTATAAACCAATGAAGTGTTGTAAATAATACTCGTATTCTTTTATTATGCAGCGGGAAAAAGAAATAAACTATTTCGATTGGTACTATTTATACCAACGAGGCATCTAACAGGGTAAAGAGGTATCTAGTGGGATTTTTAAACAATTAGTTCACACTGTTTGAAACTATTAATGGTGTGACGTTTAGATCTTTGCTATTCTGTTTAGTCGAGAGATGTTGAAATCATTCCAATAATCGTCATTGGCTTGGTTTATTTGTCAAAAACAATACAGTCACTTTTTATCAACCTACCCAAAATAAAAGTGAAAATAAGTGGAATTGCTTTAAAGAAAACGATGTTATACTTTCACTGTAAAGCTTATACGCGATATATACAATGAGTTCGCTATTTAAGTCTTGAAATCTTTACCATTTATATTTCATTCTTTCAGCAATGAATATATCAATTAATACATAATAAAAGTGTCGGACTAAATCAAACCGAGCATGCAATATTTTCATACTTCTTTGGTTTTCAAAGTTCCATTTTTATCTATTTCATTATTTAGCACATGTGGTGCTATGGGAATAGTTTGCACCATCTAAATCAACCGATTACCTTTCGGGAGTAGCTGCAAAAGAACTCCATTTTACTGATAACAATCGTCCTATGTATTCGGGGCAAACAGTCACCTTTTCACGTTCTGTCAAAACTCAACGTTCTACTATAACATTTGGAAGCAGACTTTCAGGCGAAAATTGATGAAATAAGTCGCAGACACGCCGGATGGTGTAATTAATCGTTTTTCTATGTGTGGTGTCATGTCTTTTCTTGCCGTATTCCTC